>CM057846.1:62130552-62188436 GCA_030068395.1 Apalone spinifera | reverse complement strand
CTGTCATTTGCATCCCTTTTCCGGAAAAGGGTGCCTGTGTAGACGTAGCCTTGACGTTTAGTAAAGTTACAAGCAACTAAAAACAGGGTCTTATGAAAGAAAGTGTCAGGCAACATTAACTTTTGGCATCATTACTTTCTCCAGCTATACTAATATTTAATATGCAAGGACTTGATCTCAGTGCCTCCAAGGTGATTTTCAGCATGTTGAATCGCTCCGCACCTATCATCTGTACAAAGGCTTTTCTCATATTTTCATTTGGTGAAAACTGCCCTTACTGCACCTTTGCAATGCAATGTTGGAAAAATTATATAATCTCATCATATATATATCCCCTACACACACTCATTAGGCATATTTCTCAGCAAAGAAATACCAGGGGTGATTTTCACTAAACAGAAATCTGAGAAAAGTGTTAGTACAGGCAACAGATGCTGGGTATGTGTGTGTGTGCGTGTACTCATTGTTATGCCTTCTCTTCCTTATTATTTCTTAATAAGAATGTTCTATTAAATATCTGTGTTACTCTGAAAGGAATTTGCTCTTGCTGCTTGTACGTGCTATCAAAATCATCTCCATAGCAACTAATTGTGATGCCTTAAAAAGAGAAATACACAGGGAACATGTGATCCTCTTAGAAAGTGGAGTTCTCTATTCATGCAGATATACCCAGCAGCTAAATATGAAGGTAGATTAATACCTAAAACTAATAGAAAACCTGAGCACAGAGTATGAATAACTCATTAATATTCAGTTATTACATAATTGATGCCTAGAAGGGAAAATGCCTGCAAAATTGTTTTTAACTTCTCTTTACATCTTAGAATGAATATGCACTGGAATTAATGTTTACATTGGAGTAATGTTTTTTATCTATAAAGGTCCTAGACAAATATTGGGCCCAATTTCACATAGTAAGCCTCCTTTGCATTTTTGTTGTGATGCAAAGATGTCAAGCTGGTTTCAATAGTCAGCAGAGAATCTGACCCGTTTTTTTCCCAAATAAATAGTATAAAACATTGGATGTGATAAAATCATTTCCCATGAATGTGCATGTGGTATTTCCATACCTATTTAAAAATGAAATTAAAGTCACCTGTTACCAAAGAATCTGTTTTGCCCTGTAACTTTCACTGAGACAGATTATGAACCCTTTACTCATGTTGGTGAGTGTGGCATTCAATGCAAAAATGGCTCACCAACATGAGCTGGGGATTCAGTCTAGCCTAATATGATACATTTGAGTTAGACACACTTTGGTGAGCCAGTTTTGGAAGCTGTTACTGAGTAGGTGCTTTTAGGTTCTGAGTATCTTCACCTCCCGTTGACTGCAGTGGAAATTCAGGCCATTCATATCTTGGACAATTGGCCCCAAGAAGATAAACTTATCAGCTACATTTTCAATAAAATAAAAGGCAGTGAGAAAAAAAGGAATGGTGTTTATCTGGACTGCATGAGGTTTTTAGAAAAAATAGACTTTCTGGAGAGATATGAAGATAATGCCACTATCCAATTCCACTTTAACTTGGAGTTTTTTTCAAATTAACGAACTATGCTAATGTCCATTGGAGAAATGTATTGCTCTCATTTAATAAGTACATCATTATTTAATTGGGCAAACAGGAGTCACTCCTTCTGATGGCAGGGATGCTGGATTACACAGCATGTGGATGTGAGCCAAAGATTTCCTGGCAGTTAGTTCTGAAGCAAAGCTCTTTCTCTGGACATTTTATGGTTATAAATAAATAAATGGATAGATAAAATGACCTTTTTTGAATGAAGTCAGGAGACTGCTACAACTTTCCCTTCTTGTGACAATTTTTTTCCCAGAGAATTTGTTTTTAATTGTGGTCCCAGGCAAATTGTACAATTAAATCATGATTAGTCTCGTCTAGCACATGTGAAGTCATCACAAAGTCAAATAAAGGCCACCGCAGACTAATAAGTGATAATAAAAGAACAAGATTATGATAATCACTAAGTAAGTGTCTGCTTGCATTATAGTTATACTGAAGTGAAACATCTTACCAACAAAACAACTTGCATAAGAAGAAATATTAGTTAATAAGGATAGCTTCTTAACAATTTTATCTCACATTTGCAGAGTCCTTTAGAAGGAAAATGGTGGAAGGAAAATGCATATCTTGTTAGCATGATGAGGCTTACTCTTTGGAAAACATGATGAAGCTCACTCTTTGGAAAACTGTGCACATTTTATATGTTAATTTTATCATGCCTTTTGTCAGATCCATGTTAAGATAGGCATGAATCTCCTGTCCCTTTGTATGCTGTTCAATGCTTAATTTGTGTGTGTGCGAGATGCTACCCTGTGCTCAGCCACAGCGCTCCTAGTCTTGGTACCTCATAATCCCGTCACATCTATAATTACCATGTCAGTCATGAAAGTTTAAAAAAATCTTTATTTTTGCTCTGAAATGTGTTTTTCCTTAAAATTCTCAACACAGTTTTATCCATCCAGCTCATAGTCAGGGTGGGGTGAAAGGGGCAGCTGCCCAGGGTGCAAAGCTGGGAGGGTGGGGTGAACAAATAAATTTGGTTATGATACCATGCCCATCACAAGAATGTAACTAGCTGTAGCTCTGACAATGAATTTGTTGCACTGTGGTCCCTCACGGGTCTCTGTTCTTGTTTTTACAAGTATGTTTATGTGAACGGTATGCCAGAATTTTAAACCATAAAGTTTCCTGATTCTCAAGGGCTGTTTAAAAAATTCATTGATAAAACTTGTTAATGGTGGATTTCATTGTGAATTTCTCAATTCTAAATCCTGGATTTAGGAACCTAGCATAAATATGGAATCTTTCCTGGGGGTCTCTGCAGAGAGGCCAAGGATAGAATTATTATTTACATTTTACTTTCATGCCATTGGGCACATTGGTGGGCTTGTCAGATTAGTTTAAAGAGTTTTATCTTACTCAGTGCTTGATCCCCTTCTGCAGTTAAATAGAAGACACATTTTATAGATGCTTCATTACTTTAAAATAAAAACTATTTGTACCCTTTATGAGAACTGGCTTGTTGAAAGTTATATATGTGGTTTTCTGTGAACCATATGTTGTTAAAATGCCCAGCTGTCAACAAAACACCTTGTTTCAAGTTCCTCCAGGTATCAACATTTAGACCCTAGCCTTCCTTTGCAATTCCTGAACGTATACCTACTAATGCAGTATATATAAAGTTATGCCCAACTATGCTGCTAGATTTGAGGCAGATATTTGCAGTAAGAAATATTAATTATGTATGCCAGATTATATAACTTCAGGTTTTCATCAGGACAGTGATCTCTTGGATCGTCGGAAACACTGCTTCGGTGTCCAATCGGAATCTGGAGAGGACCTCTACTTTTCTGTGGAGTTAGAATGTGACCTAACCCTATGGGAAAAAGCCTTCCAAACAGCAACTTTTTTAGAAGTTGAACGAATTCAGGTGAGACAGGTGCCATAATGGCTGTAATTTGGAAGATTAATAAGTGATAGTCAGGGATGGAAATTAATAAGAAAAAAGGCAAAATAAGATGAAATCATCTAAACTTTAAATGGATTACTCACATGATTGTTGTTGTTGTTGTTGTTATTGTTGTTGTTTGTTGATGTTGTTGTAATTGTACAGTGTCCTAGTTATTCCTGGTGTTTTGATTATAAGCCTATCTAGCATTTCTCTATATTACTGGAATCTAAATACAAGAAGACACTGTCACCTTTCCATAGGCATTTGTAATCAAAGGCTTATAGGACATTTTTACCCACCTCAAATTTTGCATTTAAATGTCATGGGTAGGTAACTCAGTAAATAGAGACAAAAGGAAAAATAGAGTCAGAAGGGAAACCAGAGACTATCATTAAAGAATGGAGAGGTAACAGAGCTTTTTTAAATAGCATTGTTGTACAATCAGATTATATAAAGGACCAAATTCTGACCTATCTTACAAGCATTAAACTTTCATTACAGCCAATGGATATTGTAGCAATGTGAGGGCAAAATGAGACTAACACTTTTGTTTTGTTTTTTCATACATTTCTACAGGAGTGAAAGTAACTTAAAAGTCTTACCAGTATTGTGGCCTGGTATGGGCCCCAGAAGTGACGGGGCTTCAGAATGAATGAGTGGGGCTGGAGACCAGCCTTCCCCTCCCCCCCTCAGTCAGCCCTTCAGCACTGCCTGGCCCATGCTGCCCAGGACTATGGCAATAACTTAAAGGGCCCAGAGCCACAGGCACCAACTTCTTATTTGCTGGAGCTCCTCGATCCTCCATTTGATCCAGGCCACTCTTCCCCTAATCTCTGCTCTGCCACGTCCCACCCATGTTTCAACCCAGCCCCACTTCTTCCCCATCTCTTTCCCAAAGTGCACTCTGTACTAACTCTGTGCACTCTGTACTAACTCTGTACCAACTACAGCTGGAATGCCATGAGTAGCTGTTTGCAGTACTCTGGAAGCACTGGGAGGGAGAGAAAGGAGTTGATAAGTGTGCAACTACTAGTGCACAAGAGATGTGGGGGGAGGAGATTAGAGATGGTAGAGGAGAGGCATGGGAGGAGAGAGCTCTGCACCTACTAATTTTAACCTGTGGGTCCTCCAGCCCCAGCAAACCCAAACTTATGGCCAGGGCTCCTTTTTAAATCAGTGCAGCTGCCTCTTCCTTCCTCCATTCCTTCCCCATCACCTTGCCTCATTCCCACTCAAAGAGCTAAATTATTTGATGCATGGAACCAAGTAAAAACAGAGGAGAAATTGTGCCCTTATGCTTTGGTGGCCACTTTCTTACCAGTACACTGTACAGGTGAATACCAGCCCACTTTCACTTCTGAATTTCTTGTTTGTTGCAATTTCTTTTAACTTATCAGATGTCAGAGTGGACATTAGTGACACCAGAGCAGAAATTAGTAGTGGAATATTTTATAGCTAAAACTATAGAGTATACTAGGTAAACTTGATACTCAAAAAGCATTTTACCATGAAATTACAATGATCAATCGTGCATGATTGTTTGTTTTGAACTATAAGAAGATGCTTTAGGTGCTTTCTGATTCACGTATTCACAGCTGTAATGTTGATATAGCAATCAAGCGGGAAAAAACATATTTTTGGGGGGACACATTTGCAAGGATGTTTCCATGATTACTCTTCCAACTGTACTCATAAAATCATATTTTCATATCAGTAAAATATTTAAGTGTTAGATTCTGCTCAGATTTAGTACATGTAAGTGCCTGTTTGTAATCAAAGATGAGTTTCTATGCATACATATTTGTGCCCTCCTTTGAACATCTGACTCTTACTATTTAAACAAAATGTTAAATGTTTATATGTGATAATATGCTCCTGATCTCAAAATGATCCCTATAGCTCTTTTCATTAATCTCAGAAATGCCAGTTTTGAGCTTAAAAGTATTAGTCTCTGTTACATTTTAGATGAATAGTTTGCACTGTGACTACTGTGCTAGAAAATGTAGGTGCAGTTTCACTATTAAAAAGAAACCAAAACAAATAATCCCCTAATTCAGAAATACTCAAGATCCAACTTCTCATATTGTTATCTGAGGCACTGTTTGTAACTGCACTACAGGGCATTCCACAAAAGAAAATAAAACAAAGCATCTATAATAACCATCAACATTCAAGTAACTTCATTTTCTCTCTTCTTATATAGGTACTTGCTGTTCCATTTCTGATTTTTGGCTCTTTCTCTTAGATTTTATATGTCAAATGTATTCAATATGCTCCAGTGTCCTCAGTAAAGCATCCTCTAAGGACATATCTACACAGCAGGGCTAAAGCCAAAATAAGCTATGCAATGTCAACTATGTCAATTGCGTAGCTTAAGTTGAAATAGCTTATTTTGTCTTTTGGCGCTGTCTACCCAGCAGGAAGTCTGAGGCAGAGTACTTTTCCTCCGACTTCCCTTAGTCCTCGTAAAATTACAGGAGTCAGAATAAGAAGTCATCTGACTTGCCATTATTTCATCATTATGTCAAAACAGATGCTTGAGTGTAGATGCGGACTATATTATTTCGTTAGTTATTCCGAAATAACAGTGCTGTGTAGATGCACCCTAACAGTTTTATTCCCACATCACCCACTGTGAACAGTAAATCATTGACCTGAAAGTATATTTTTTTTCTGTGGCAAGACTGTATTTTGGCTATAGCAAATGTGAGAAACTAAACTATCAATAGTAAAAATTTTAACACTTGTGAAGTTAACTGAAAGCCAGACTTCACAAAATCAGTTTAATCATTTGTATGTACACTTTTAGCTCCGCTTCTGATTTTCTTTCTACATCCCATTATGGGGGAGAAAGTGGATGGGCAAGATGCTAAATCCATAACCTGAATTACTTTTAGTTCACTCCAATTTTCTTTCAGCAGTCTGTGACTTAATCCGTCCACAAATTTGTTGAACATTTAGCATCAAACACATAATAGATTTTCAGAGTTAGCTATAGAACAATAAGGAACAGCTACACATAAGTTAAATATTTAAAGAAAAAAACATAAGTTGCGTGGATAGTGGGAAATATCCTTTTCCCTGCTATCTTAAAGCATGTTTTTAAGTGAGAGAACCCAGGAAGACATCTGCAGCATTTATAGTAATGTTCAAATTAACTAAAGTCAATTGACAGTCTGTTTTGAAGTCCTTGCTATTTTATGTTGAATTTTTCATTCCTTGCTTTATGGTCTTCGTTTGGCTATGTCTAGACTGCAAGCGTCTTTTGAAAGAGGCTTTTTTGAAAGATACTTTAGAAAAAGAGTGTCTAGACTACAACCAGTACTTTCAAAAAAGCAAGCCACTTTTTCAAAAGAGCACCCAGGCAGTCTGGATGCTTTCTCTCAAAAAAACACAGTTTGCGTTACATAGCACCTTTTTTTGGAAAGAGCACTTTTGAAAAAAGGCGTTCTTCCATGTAAAATGAGGTTTTCCACAGTTGAAAAAACTGCCGCGTTCTTTCGATTTACTTTTGAAAGTAAATCAGCAACAGTCTAGACGAAGGGGAAGTTTTTTCAAAAAAAGACCACTTTTTTTGAAAAATCCCTGTAGTCTAGACTCACCCTTTATGTGCTTTCTTAGTGTTGTTTTTGTTTTTATGATGGCTGTTTGCATCAGAAGATGGGTATTATTGTGCAGCCTGCCTTGTGATTACATTTTAAAGTTTGCCCCCATGGAAGTTTTGTGTTTGAAAAGTTTAGTTTTGAAGTCTGAATTGATTCCTGAACCTATAACCCAAATGTTTTCAGGTTCTCTGAGCTTCAGAAGTAGCTTACAGTAAGCTCACTTGCACATCACTCCTTCCATAATTTAAACGTCTCCTTGGAACTGCAGTGTGTACGGAGGGCATAAGGTCTGAGGAACATAATGCTTGGGCTGTCTTCTTCTGGAGCTGAGCTATTCAATTATTCATTAATCCAGTTTAAGTTTTCATACTGTGGGAGTGCAATGGGACTAAAAGAGGAAACATTTTTTTTAAATTTGGGATCCATTTTCAATGAGATTTCATGTTTTTGTGTAGGAAACCAATAGTCAATGTCAAATCTTCCCATGGTTTGTTATAGCATAGCATACATCTTTATAGGTTTGTCTTAAAGCTGTAATAACTTTAAAATTCTTACATGCGCCTGGGTAGCATTCTTCATTTTAGTCCCTCCAAGTTCATGAAGGAGGAACTGAATTAAAAATAGCAGAGGAATTCAATATGGGAAGACATCAGAATAAAGAGAGTTAACTAGTTTACTTATACTATAGTGCATATTCCAAATTCACTGCAACAATTAATAATAATGAATTATTACTTTGTGTTACTACGGTGTCTGAGCGCCCCAGTTTTACTGTATCAGGACTACAAACACAGAACAAAAGATGGCCCCTGTCCCAAAGACCTTAAAGTCTCATTTGCTCAAAGGTCATTATAAATTTTACCTTGCTGTCAGAGGCTCTGATCACCCACAACTTCCACACGTTTACATTTTGAGTCAAAAGCCCTATTGTGGATAACTCATGACACAATAACAAAGATGTTCCAATTAACTTCCGTGGGACCAGGAATTTACCCATGGGTCACCTTTGATGCTAGCACAATGAGAAAAATGAGATGGTGTTTTGTTGGGATGTTTCTTAGTTTTCTTGATGCAATTTATTAATTATTCATTGATAGCTACAGTCCCATATGAAATAAGTGTCTTCATAAAGACAATACATCAGTAATTGACTTACATCAATATTAATCATTAATATTCAGTCATGTGACACAATGTGAATGTTGTATTAACATCCATGAACTCGATGAAAATGAAAGATCCTGAAGTCTGTGCTCTTGCTTGTGGTCTTTAGCTCAAAGTTTTTGAGGAATTTAATTGTCTCTCACTTGAATCTGAAAAGTAAAATTCCCATAAAGATTTCCCTTGTGATACAACTGTGCAAAACATGGTCTTTTAGAGCACTTTGTGTATCAGATTTAGACATAATTAAATATTTTTGACAAGGTAAACCAGAATTTGTGTTGAACAATTCAAGCTTCCATTATGAACTTAAAGCCTGCTTTCAAGTAGAGAACTCAGTTTGATCAAGAAAATGTCACTAATTGATTTCTCATGTCGTACATCAAAATGTCATGTTCTTAACGAAAGAAACCAAAGAATGAATGCCATTTAAAATGTCAAGGTTTTCTCATAGAAGCTTATGGTTAGAGCTGAATATTGGCTGTTAGTTGACTCTAAAAGTTCTCTTTTGATTGCATATATTATTTTTCACTGTATTGTACCACTGAGGTTGAGCAGATAGCAAAAAAGCAAACAGCATCTCAAAACAGATATTCTTTGTAAACACAGTTATTTATTCTATGAGGGTTTAGTAGACGCTATTTGCTTTTATCTTCTAAAAACAATGTATAATTGGGCTATAAAATAGGACTTTCGAAGTCGCTATAGTGAGCCATTAAAATTAGTGTTGAATTATATTTAATTTATTTTTTCAAAGTGAAATGAAAGATTCTTTTTATTGTATTGGCACAATTTCCTCCCTGGTGTAATCTGAGCTTGACCAGGAATGAAATTGACCTAGTACATATAAGTGACCCTTTCTCTGACAGTGATTTTGAGATGTGTGCACTGGAGCAAACAAAGAGAGCTTACTGGAGCTAACAAACAAGTGCTGTGCTACTTAGTGTAGTAACTGTTTTTTTGACTTTTTGCAGTGCAAGACATATGCCTGTGTTTTGGAAAGTCATCTTATGGGGCTTACCATCGACTTTGGCATGGGCTTTGTCTGTTTTGATGCTGCCACAAAGGTAAAGGTCTGAAACCTGCATCCACTATGGTATTAATATTCTTTTTCCAAGTATTATATTTTGAGATGGAGTGTTAAGCCATCCTTGAAATGTGTTCTTTCAATATGTTTTTAGGACACCATATGTCATGATCCTTGTGCTTTATTGTAATCCTGAGGAGGTCGTTTCCGAATGATATGGGCTGTTGCAATCTGTAATGCAGTTGTTAAAAAGAAACAAGTATCAACCTTGGTCAAATGTCAAATCCTCATACTATCATTTAACAGGCAAGCCCAAATGGATTCAGGTTGATGTCGTTCTTCTGGTATTGTCTGGTTTCCATTAACTTTTAAATAAATATCATCCTGTAGGAATCCATAATGGCACAGGAATTCCTTAATAAAAATCCGTCATTCCTCATTTCCTATTACACTAATGAAGAATACTATGATTACTGCAATTTCAAATTTCAAAGTGAACTGTTCAAAATATGTTTATAGGATTAAAAAATAGTATTGAAACTTGTTAACATGTGAAAAGTGAATTTGAATAATGAATATAAACTTAAGGAAATCACAGTATATAAAGGTCATCCCCTAGGCAGAAAAGAGACTAAATTCTGAGCTGAATGCTTGCTCAGCTTTTAATTACGGTGAGAGGAGATGACTCAGTTTTGAGCGTGTGTTGATAATTTTCAAGGACAATTTTATGTATATGATTTAAGTTAAACAATTATATTTCTGCCTAGTGATCAAGTTCATTTTTCTGGAAAGTTCAAAGGAGCCTTGGCTAGGCAGGAAGGATGCAGATGGAAACAATGCAAAGCAGAGATCAGTATGCAAGGCAGGAATGTGAATGGAAACGAAACTAAAAAAAAACACCTGTCCTGTAAAACATTTAATTGGTTTTTTTTAATTAGGATTTTTACAAAATTCCTTTTACTGCTCCAATTATCATTAGATTTGTGCATTAATGAACACTGACGTAAGGAAAAAAATACTGGTTCCATTTTTTAATTTTTTTTTGGCACAAGGGCATTAATAATTTAAAGACTACTTGACTTTTGTTCATTTTTAATTAAAAGATTCTTTCAAAAAGTAATTAAATTCAACTTCATACAAGAGCTCTGAGAACCTGTCACAAGAGAACCTATCACAGACACTTCAGTTAACTTGGGAGTTTCACTTCCAGCCAAAAATGCAGATATGAACCTTCATGACTGCATTTGTTTGGCCAGTTTTTCTTCCACAAGCAAATCCAACTTATTTGATTCCATTTCCACTAAGCAGCCCCAGGCTCACATCCCTTTGTCAGTTTTATTTCCACTCAGCCTCTTTCTCCCAGAGTGTTTCATCTTCTTGGATATGAGTGATGTACAAGCCCTTTTCATATATTCATAGACTTTACAGCCAGAAGGAAACATTAAATCTAATCAGAACTATATATAAGAGGCCATCAAGTGTCACCATTTTAGCACTGTACTGAGCCCACTTCTGCCATCTTGACGGGTAGCTCCCTCCCCTTTTCAGAGGATTTCATGGGTAGTTGACTGGATGGCCCACTCTTCTACCTGGGTGGAGATGGGTGCCTCCATTCATCCCAAGTTCGAAGCATCAGAAACTAGAAGGGCTCCAAGGGACAGCCTGCTTTAGCTCCCCTAGTTAAAATTCAAGCACTTTCCACTAGAATATTTTGTCTGATCTCTTTTGGTTTCCACCAGCCCCTTGTGATTTCTGCTGAAGAGTCAATAAGACTATTTCTGTGTTCTGAAGCTTACTTCTTGAAACCAATAAAAAACAGTTGGAAGTTTGAACTAAGTGGCCAAAATGCTCTGCTCTATTGAGAAATAGAGTTTCCCTGACTTTAAAACACCTCACACTCCAGTTAACTTAAACACCAAAGAAGATATTTCCCAAAATAATTGTCAAGGCAGGTCTTCATTAAGCTGGGATACCTTTTGCCAATATCCCACAATTTAATTATCTATTTGTATAAATACACAATAGTTATAACATAGTTACAAGAGTAGTTCTCATGGTAAGTTTGGCTTTTAGTTTGTAACACACTGATCTTTCTAAGAGACATTTCATCCTTTTCCCTTCACTCTACTCAGGTATCATCTTTTGAGCACACTTAGAAAACCCTCTTCTACATTTTAGTTCATGGGTTACAGAGATAACTCCTCATTTGTGCCCTACTGATTTGCCTCTTTAAAATGTGAAAACTACTCTAGATCACACAGTCATCATAACAATAAGCCAGGTTATCCCCCCGCAACCCTGCACCCTTACTCACAATGGTGAGTAGTCACTCAAGCAAATAGTCCTGTTGAAATCAGTGAGATTACTCATGGAATAACTGCATATCAGTGTGACTAGCCATCTGACAATCTGGGCCAATATGATTAATAGTCCTCTAGTTCATTATTGGACATAGTTAGTTGTACTGGCATTTATTTAAACAAGGTAGCAGCGTTTTAATTGTTTTATTGTCTTTCTACCTTAATCTCAAATTATCACACTCACTTTTGTTTAATTACTTGATTTTTATAGAGTAATAATCTTGTATTCAATTTGATGGCCAAATAATGGGCCAAATTTCACGAATGTGACAAAAAAGAAAGTAAATACTTATACATATTTTTGCATGTAGGCAAGTCTCTGTGTAAATGTATATATCCAGGACTCTGTGGCTTGCTTCCCTGCCTGGAGTAATTCAATGAGCAGTAATGTTCTCTTTGTAGCCCTAACATACTGTCTATCAACTTTGGTTCTTATTTGCTTCATTTTAACTACCCAGTCTTCAGATACTCACTGATTCCCTTAACCTCCTATTTTCTATACCCTCTGCTCCCTGTCTCCCACTTCCCTCCTTTTTTTTCCTCTCCCCTCCCCTCCACCCTGTTTATTTTGGGTCTGCACATCCTAAACTCAGAACTCCGGTCATTTGAAGAAAGCTCATGATACCTTCTACATGTTTTGTTAGTCTATAAAGCGCTATCAGATCATTTCTTGTTTTTTTCTGTACAGACTTACTCGGCTGCCCCCTGAAGCTTTAGTGATACAGACATTCAATTATATTGACACTATTTAAAGCTGATCACATATTTCAGTCAAAATATCTAGAAAACATTGCTGAATCTGTAAAAAACTTACATAAATATTGTCATGAAACCTATTTAAACTGTGTTATTTAAAATACATCCATAGTGTGAAGTGATTAAAACTATGTTGAAATAAATCATACCATTCCTTTCTCTTATATATGCCCTGCTTTCTTTCATTCAAATGGCTCCAACAGCAGTTTATATGGTAGACAGTTTCTGTTCCTTTACAAACAAGCTATTTTGATTTGAATGAACAGACATTAAGACTTGCTAATTAAATCAGATTCTTCCCACCTAACAAGAAAATATCAATTACCTCACAATACAGGTTTGTAAGCCACCAAGTAGCATAATGGTGACACTAAAAGATAAATAAGGAAGATACAATTCTTTGGCCGCTTTGTTATAGGAAAGCTATAACTCAAAGAAGTATTTGTTCTTCTATAACTGTCTCTAGATTTAAAGTTCAAAAACAAGATATTTCTTTTTTTTATCATTCAAGATTTACTGTGTAATGGGGCCCCACAATATATAGATTCTTAATGATCTTTGCAAGTGTTTGCTTAATATTAAATTCTACCACATGCTCACTTGTTCACAGTAACAACATAGCTCTGGTGAAAAGGCCACCTGCTTATGTGAAAACGATAAGAACAAATTCACAAGAAGTGCCAAATGAAAGTGTTTGTATGTGTAAAAATGTTTACAGTGCTAGGGACATACATGTGGAACTATGTCAGATCATTCCTAACTATACTAAAAGGCTATCTGCCATTGGCAGATTCCTTAAGGAAAGTTTGAAAGCTTTTCGAAGCTACTCCCTTAACTTTATTTAAGATGTATAATTTCTCAGAGAATACCATTACTGAACTTCCTCTCCTGCCCTTCTTTTTTTCCTATTAAAATGACATTAAACAGAACTAAAAAGACTAGTCCAGGACTTGTTTCTCTTGGCTGTCCAAGCATGTCTGTCAAACTGTCAGCCATTTAACAGCTCCACTTTTGCAACAGGGTTTCTTAGTCAGAGGCATCTAATTTAGATGGATCATCGACATCTCAGAAGCTCTTTTCCTTTCTGTCGGTTCTAAAGCTATGTTTATTGCACAATTAAAAATCCGTACCTGGCCTGTGCTGGTTGACTGGAACTCAGTGGGCTTGGGTAAAGGAACAATTTAACTCTTGCTTAGAAGTTCAAGCTGGGGCTGGGGCCTGGCCTGTAGGACCTGGCACAGCCAGAATTCAGGCTACAGTCCAGTCCCAAATTTCTACACCACAATTAAACAGCCCCTTAGCCTTAGCCCTGGATTGTGTCATTTCCTCTCCAATTCATCTGAAGAAGTGTGTTTTACTCACAAAACCTCGTGACTTAATATATTTGTTAGTCTCTAAGGTGCCACAGGACAGCTCATTTTTTTAAATGTGCAGACTGACACAGCTACCCCTCTGAGACTAATTGCGGTGTGGATAGACATAAGTCAAAGCATTTCACTTGGTTTCCTTGCTGCTGCTGCTGTCAATGTGTGCATTCATGGGAGATGATTCCCTTGATTCTGCAAAATTGCAAAAAGTTGCATCAGATTCTACGTTTGCATCTCTTCAATGTCAGCTGGTTATTCTCATTAAACGGTATTTCAGCTAATGAAAATAGTCAAGATCAGGACTCCATTATAAGCTAAGAGTTCACAGTTTAAATTTGCTTTTGTTTTCTGTTCACTGAATATAATCTCCTTTAAACATTCTACTAATAACATTTTGGATTCTTGATAGTCTGTAAATAATCTGGATAAGCTTCTACAGCCTTCAGTGTAACTTATGTTGACCCCCGGCTCTTTCTAAACAGGAGTGCCAACTTTATAATTGCACAAAATCGAACACCTTTGCCCTGCCTGAACCTGACCCCTACCGAAAGCCCCACTCCAAGTCACTCCATCCCCTCACCTTCCGTTATGCAGTCTCCCTCACCCTTACTAGCTTTCACCAGGCCGGAGCGGGGAGGTTGGGGTTTGAGAAGTGGAGCTGTGAGTGGAACCAGGGAAGGAGCATGGGTGAGGAAGGGAGCTGGAGTGAGCGCTCTGGATGGAGTTAGGGCATGGGAGAGGGAACTGACTTGGGGCAGAGGGTGCAGAGTGTGGGCTCCTGCTGAGTGGCACTTATCTCATGTGGCTTCCGGAAGTGAGTAGCATGTTTGGCTCTTAGGCGGAGGGGCCCGGAGGCTCTGCACATGTCCTGCACCTGTAGATATCACCCCCTAGCTGCAGAGTGGCTGCTTGAGGCAGGGGCAGCACATGCAGCCTGCTGGCCCCTCTGCCTAGGAGCCAGACATTCTGGTAGCTACACAGAAATAGGGCAGGCAAGGAGCCTGCCTTAGGCCCACTACACAGCCTTCTGGCTGGAACTACCAGGGTCCCTTTTCAACCTGGCATTCCAGGAAAGTCTGGACACCTGTCACCCCTATATTAAGTGATTCATTTAAAAGTTTCTTAAATATTCATATGGCTTTCACTTTAATTTTTATGGAACATTTTTCAAATGTATTTTCCTAATGACAAGTCTGGCCTATCAGAGATGAGTGGACTCTGAGTTCAGTCCATCCCTTTCTCAGTTTGTACTCTAGTTACAAAAAGGAAAGCAAAATTGATCTTTTTTCAGTGTAAAGTAACTAACGTGCCAACCCTATTCTCTATGAATTACACACAGTGCATGTTTATCTGGCATGTTTCACGTGATCTGAAAAACACCATCTCCAGGATAGAGCAGAAGACCTTTTCAACAATGCAGTATTACTGACAGATAATTTTACAGTACATCAGCTTCTATTACATTTAAAGTACTTATAGCTGCAAAGTGTCTTTGACTTTTTCTCTAAGTTTAAAAATGAAAAAGTTGAGCAGGATATGCTTACAACATAAAGCTTCTTTCTTAGACTCCTTGGATTACAATCTAATCTATGTTCAAATTTGGGGATGGAGACACAAAGGTGGTTGTTAACCGCCTTTTTTGCTCAGACTCTTTGCCTATCTGAGAGTCAGTGCAGGCCCTGGTTTAAGTTATACCAGGGTCATTGCTACTCTATTTTACAGCTGATTGTTCCCACCCCCAAGGGATTGACATAAGATCTTAGGAATGGCTTGGTCAAAACCCCTGCACTGGAGGTTAAGAAGTCATAGCATATGAGTCATAGGAGTCATAGCTGTGACTCTACATGCCAAAGGCTCCCCTTATTCTGAAGTTGGTTAATACTTATTTAAGAGCAGGTTGGCAACATGGGCAAAAGCAGCCAGAGCACAGAGGAGAAACTGACCCCTGTGTTCTCATTAGTAAATGTATTAGGTACTCAGATTCCAAGATAATAGGCACAAGAACTAATAATGTATGTCTTGTGATGGACAGGAGGAGTGTTGGCCAGGAATTGATCACTAAGGGTTAAACTCAGGTAGCAAGGGAGTGTTTGCAGTGAGCCAGGAGAGCCAATGGAAGAAAGATGTTGAAATTTAAACTGGAAGATACACCTGCCTGCTGTTTTCCTTTTGAGAGTTTTAAGCTAGGAGTTAGGGAAACAAGATGAATTAACCCAGGCAGAACTACCATGCCTACAAGGAGTACTTAGCATGGACTGGACCTTGTAGCACAGATTGTAAGTAGATAGAAAAATGTCTATTTAGTTGTGATCAGGTTTTTTTTCTTTGTTTTGTGGTTTGGTTAAATTTCTCTATGCTAAGTCCATGTGCCCCCTCTATACACTGTATTTTAAGCTATGGTCCAGAGATAGCATTTCTCAGTGTTTTAATCTATTCTTTTCTCAGTTGCTCTGTAACATTTAGCAACCAAGTATGCTTATCAAGTATATATTTTGTTTTGTTAATAAAATCACCTTTTTAAGGTGATGATTTGATTCCTGTGTCTTGGAAGGTAACAGGAGGTCTTTTTATGCATGCCTAAGACTAAGAGGTCAGCTATCAGGGATTGCAGTTTATTTTCTCTTTTTATTCCCAGCTCTCTTGTGGCAGAGGAGCTTGGGATACCCCATGTAAAGGAAGGTCAAGTGCTTTCTTCGTGGGCTCAAGAAGAAAGGGGTTTTCTTTTGTTTCACTTGATGGTGATAGCTGCCTCCCAAAGCCAGGGAATCTGTGACCCTGGGGAGTTTTTACGGAGGAGCCTATAGAGGCAAGCATTTTTAAGTTTCTTGAAGGCCCCACCTTCTGCACTTGGAGTGACAGAGTGGGGAACAGCCTTACACCTATCACCTTGATATGTTTTTACACCTATCACCTTGATATGTAGCCATAAAACTTGTGCACAATATACATTGCATTGTGTGTGTTTCTGAACACACACACACACACACACACACACACAATCATATATATCTTCTTCCCCTTACCCGATCACTGGGGGTTGGGGTCATCTTGCAAGCATCTGCCACCTTCATCTGTCCAAAGCGGCACTAAGGTCCATTTGCTTACCATCCTCTTTGATACAATCCATCCATCACTTTCACAGCTTTACCTGGGTGTCTGTTTCCTACCACTCTCTCCTACTATATAATCTTGACCAGGTTGTCTTCATTTATTCTCTGTATGTAGCTGAACCAGTAAAGTGCTGCTTCTTGGATTTTGTCAGCCACATCATGTGCTTTGACTTCATTCATTTTTAAATCAGTTTCTTCATGTAATTTTACAGAGCAATGACATCTCACCTCAAGGCATGTGGAGGAGAATCCATTGTTTGAAACAAAGTGCTTAGCACAATAAGATTATAGAATTTTGGAGAAAAGGTATGATTTTTGTAGAAAAATACAGATAAAAAGACAGTCCAGGGTCACATGCCCCTGCATATTTATGGAGTCATAAAAGAGCAATTTCTATACTCTAATTGTATCTTCCTGTGGATGATCTACCAGTAGGGGAGCTGAGAGCCTTGCTGGGCCCCTGGACAAGGCAATGGGTGGGCCGGTTCTGCACTCCAGGAATGGGTTGGGCATTGGATGGAAGGGGCGGCAAGCCCTCAGCATGCCGGGATCACAGTGTCCCCCCAACCTTCAACACTGCCTGGAGCATGCCATGTGGTACCCCAGTGTCAATTAAAAGCGGCGAGGAGTCCTGTGGCACCTTATAGACTAACCGAAGTGTTGGAGCATAAGTTTTTGTGGGCAAAGACCCACTTCATCAGAAGGTCTTGGGACTCCAGCTGCTGTTTTAGTAGCAGCCGGGAGCCCTGGGCCTTTTTGATCACCACATCCCAGGGCAATTACTCCCTTTTCTCCCTCCATTTTAGGGCCTGTCCACCAGGATAAGCCTTTTCTATGGTTTATTGTGAGTAAATGTACCTGAAGTGCCCCTTTACAATGTGCTGACCTGTTACGTGAGGTACCTTGTGGGTGTTATTACAGGATCAACCACATTTGAAATTCATAATTTCAGATAAAAATGATGCATGCATACAAATACGATAATCATATTCAGCAAATCATAACTTTTTCATGGACACCTTAAATGACATACTTTGTATAACTTGGTCATATTTAAATCAGATATCATCACACAAAGAGCTTGACTTTTTTAGCCTAACCAAAAGAAGAGGGGGAGATGGGCTTGTTCTCTATAAATACATTAGAGGGATAAATATCAGGCATAGAGAGGAGTTATGTACTAATATGAACACAAGCACAAATTCAATGAAGATTTCTAACCATTAGAGCGTAGTGAAGGTTTGGAGAGCCTTCCAATATGAGGAGCATGTGGCTTATGTATGACTGCTAGCAGCAAATACCCCCAGGCTACGTCTACACTGGCATGATTTTCCGGAAATGCTTTTAACGGAAAAGTTTTCCGTTAAAAGCATTTTCGGAAAAAGAGCATCTAGATTGGCACGGACACGTTTCCGCAAAAGCACTTTTTGCGGAAAAGCGTCCATGCCAATCTAGACGCGCTTTTGCGCAAAAAAGCCCCGATCGCCGTTTTCGCGATCTGGGCTTTTTTGCGCAAAACAATGCCGTCCTGTCTTTTGCCCGAATGGGAAGGGCAAAGTATTTCCACAAGAAGCACTGATTTCCTACAGTAGGAAGTCAGTGTTGTTGCAGAAATTCAAGCAGCCAGTGTAGACAGCTGGCTAGTTTTTGCATAAAAGCGGCTGATTTTCCGCAAAAACTGGCCAGTCTAGACACAGCCCCAGTGGCTGGTGGGATACTAGATGGAGAGGGTTCTGAGTTACTATAGAGAATTTTCTGGTTGATCTTTCCCACATGCTCAGGGTCTAACTGATCTCCATATTTTGGGGTCAGGAAGAACATTTCCCCAGGTTAGAAATCCTGGAGGTAGGGGGTCACATTCCTCTGCAGGTTTTAACTGGTGTAAATGGCAGAATCTCTGTAACTTGAAGTCTTTAAATGATTATTTGAGGACTTTAGTAACTCAGCCAGAGGTTAGGAATCTATTACAGGAGTTGGTTGATGAGGATCTTTGGCCTTCAATAAGCAGGAGGTCATAGTAAATGATCATGATAATCCTCTCTGTCCTTAAAGTTAAGTCTGTGCCACGTCTGTCTCCTTGTACCTGTACTGCTTCCACAAGTGTCTCTGCTGTTTTTCCCCTTAACTTCCCAAACTTTGATCTTGAGTCTTTTCCTCCTTTGTCCAAGGCTTTATTTGCAATCTTTATTGCAAAACGCTTGTGCTGCCATCTCACTAGGTATCACTTTGCAGGCCATAACCTGACTCCACTGAAATTTCATCAGTAGTCACATATTGATCTAGCTTCGGTGTGCACCATGGACAACTAAATGGCTCTCTTTTGGAATCATGTATTGGTCATCATATACCGATTGGCAATACACATGTCTAGTAATACTTTCCCTGCTTGTTCATAGTTCCCAGGCTGATATTTGCTGGTGTTCCTGTGTCTGTTAGTTCCTGTTAGTCTAGGTGGAAATTTTAATTCTCTGCTTCCTTGAATCTTTGTTGAGGTGCACATACAGATATCATAAACAGAACACATTTTTTTACTTGGACTCATTCAGCCATCAACCTGTCATTTACTGTAAAAAATTTCAGTCACCATCTTTCTCAGCTGGATCTTTTTCTACCGGCCCTATGGTACTGCACTCTTTATTCATCTGTATGGAAGAATTTATACTCTAAGCCCAAATTGTTCATGATGTTCTCCATCCATCATATTTCCTGTAAGCAAAGAACATCAAAATCTCTCCTTACTACTCCTAAACCTTGACTGGTCAAATAGGATATATTTAGTGTTAGTCTTTTTTATAATATGGGTTTTATATGGCTGTGCAGCTCACTGGTTTTCATCTGATCACACTGGACTCTAAAGGACAGCTTTGGTGCTGGCTACTACAAATTCTATTGGCCTGGGGTTGCCAGGCTGGAAGGAGGCAAACTTCTGGCATAGGGCAAAGACACCCTCCTATCTACCCCCAGAGGAGGAGCATATAGGCCAGCCTCAGCCCTTTTTATATCTGGTATCTATTACTGCTCCATGATAATTTGCCAAAAATATCAAACTACATGGACATAGTCACTTGTGCAAAAAAATTAATGTATTGGCTGGCATCCTTGACATACATGGCAGGGTATGGTGCCACCGTGAGCTGATGTGTGCTAGTCTGTGAGGAACTTGCTTTGGACAATAAGCTGGGCAAGGCAGGGGGATTGTGTGAAGTTCAGAAGAGGGAGTTCAGGCAACATTTCTTTCAGAACGTGGTCCCCAGGAGTATGGGTTGTTATTGTTCGATACTCCATATAAGTTATAGTATGAGGAGACTAGTGACAACTAGGAAGATGTAATGTATTTTTTCCCTTGTATTCAAGCAAATTCTTTCGGCCTGGGGATCTGATCCATGATGCAATCTACTTTTCTGGTGGTGTGTCCTTGTATGCTTTGCAATAGTATTGTCTATTATGTCCTTCCAGTTTAACATTGCTATAATTCACCCACCATTTTTCATTGGTCGAATATTTGTATTATAGATACATTATGACAGCACCAAGGAAAGTTACTGCCTCTAGCTTCCATAGTATTTTGGCATGGTTGTAGGCAAACTGAGGAAAGCTACATTCCTTTTTCTAATTCTAATTTTAGTAGATATGATCTTCAGCAGTACTTAGAAAATGTTCTCAGTCATATTTCAGTCAGATTGTGTTTTGTTACTCATGGCAGTCATTTCACATTCTTTTACTACAAAGTATGAGTTCCTAAGGAGAAATTACCTTCTTCCAAGGGCACAGTTAGAACTAGTTTGAACTCCCCATCATTAATACAACACATAATAAAAGTGGGCCTTATTTGGTCTCCAATTTTATATATAGAAACAATTGAAGGTGTATGTCAAAGTTTTACAATGATCAGATAACTAAGTTCCAGAGTGTGCCTATAAATTCTATAGCACATGCTTACTATTTAGGATGCAAAATTGAGCACTATATTATTAAATGTTTGCCTCAAGAAATCAGTTCTGTGTTTTGTTTTATATACCATCAACAGACTTAGTTGTAGTTTTTAATCATGTTTAGTCTCATCCTCTACTTTGAATTATTAAAAAATGCTTCTGTACAGCTTTTGAAGACAAAATAAAATATAGACTTATTCTCAGTTACAGTTAAGACTCCTTTTAAACTAATGTCATGTGTCTGCTCAGAACCCATAAGTGGTGCTGCTACCAACTTAAACCTAATCAGTGCTACAGACATTTGTCCTGTGGGTCCTTCCTGTCAAGGATAAAAGTAATTGGTAGTTTGGACACCTGGGATGTGCATTCATTTGGCAACACATTGCTTCTTCCTTTATGAAATTGAGAGAGATTGAAGTCCTGTGAAGTGACACTTTGTCCATATTGCTAGCAATAGTCTGGAACTGACTAGGAACAAAAGAGTTCCTACTCAATTTCACACTGCTACCAATCTCACAGGAATGCCCTGCTGTAAAGAATTATGATCTGAGTCAATTTCCTTTGTCAACTAGTAGGCCTTTATAAAGTACAATGGGAAAAAAAAACAGAAGAGGACATGTGGAGTGGGAAACAAAGGAACAGAGAGGGAAAAATCACTACTAATAAAATAGTCAATCTTGGCAAACTCTAATATCCTAAGTACGGTTAACTGAATACAATCTATTTTCTGAGCACTGAGTGATGAATTATAAGATCTTGCCTTTTGTTTATCTGCTGGACTTCATGGCTACATCAACAGTGCCTGGTTCTTTGAACTTGAGTTTCAGCCACCACTATTCAACTTTATGCTCTAGTCACATAGTAAGTTTTTGTACAAAACTCATATTTTAAAATTCCTGCCCTTGAACCCAGACCAGTTTCTCTTTGGTATCTGTGCTGTTGAATAGTAATTCTGGTATTGGTGATGGAAACTTTAATACATACTAAATAGATTCATTTTGATATCCAGAGTGCATATTAAGCCTGTACAAGTGAAAGAAATGGTAGATTTATTTTGCATGTCATAAGTTAATTTTAACATAGACAGAGTTCATTATTTCAGGAACAATGAAGAGTTGTAGTATGTGGCCAAGTATCCATTTGGCATGAAAAACATACACGTATTGGCCATGTTAATTATTGCTCAGAACGTATTCTTGTCTTTTGAGGAAGCAATGTGTTTCTTTAAAAACAGTTGACAATTATAATGGGTTTTGTTGAAATGCACCCTATGGGCCATTATGGAGTCTTTTCTTACTTTCATCCAGCAGCATTGTATAATTAGCAGCATTTACAATTTATTATCATTTTCTACTGGAATTAATTCTTCTGACAAATGTACACTTCACTTTCTACTGCCATTGTAAAGAGCAGTAAATGCTCTGGAGTGCAAACATAGCACTTTTACAGAGGAAGATATATTGCATTATATATAAGTACTTTCATGCCAAAAAAAATTGCAAAACCTCTACACGTATCTCTACTGTTGTGAGGATCAATACCCCTTGCAACACAGCTTTCAAGAAACAGGAGTCCCACATGTGCTTATACATGTGGTGTATCTTATCCAGGACACCAAATGCCTCAGCAACAACTATCTAGGTAAAACCAGGCAATTACTATGTTCTCAAACTAACTGGAACAATGATAAGAGAGAAACACTCTATAACCCATGGACAAACCCTTTCCACAAAAAAATTACACCATATCTGACCTCTTAGTTTTTTCCTCCAAGGAAACCTGCACAGCACTTTCAAGAGATAAACCTAAGAGCTTAAATTCATTACTCTGCTGGACACTAAAAACCATGGATTTAATGAAAACATTAGTTTCATGGTCAGTACAACAGCTTACAATTTCCTGCTGCCTACTCCATTGGCCTATCATTGAAGAGGTGTTTGCCAAGTTTTTCTAAAATGGCTCAAGAGTGTGAGTACCAGTCTCAGGGCATACTGTTAAGAAGGAGGATAGAAACCAGCTGTACTTCATTCACTATAATCGGCCTTAACATGGAGTAACATGGACAAGTCACTCCATGTTAAGGCCGATTATAGTGAATG
Organism: Apalone spinifera; assembly: GCA_030068395.1. Taxonomy (NCBI): domain Eukaryota; kingdom Metazoa; phylum Chordata; order Testudines; family Trionychidae; genus Apalone; species Apalone spinifera. Next base: position 62,165,551 of record CM057846.1, on the reverse strand, counting down.
AATGAAGACTGGTACTCTAACCTATCTTGCCACTCAGGTAAGCTTACTTTTCTGATAGATAGTCACTTATGCGAAAAAAAATTACAACAACCACGAAAGCTCATGATACCATCTACATGTTTTGATAGTCTTTAAAGTGCTATCAGACTATTTGTTGTTTTTTAAGTTTATCTTGTACAGACTAACTTGGCTACCCCCTTAAGCTTTTGAAAAATATTCAAGTTATTCCCAGTCCCAGTGAATCTGCCACTTACCCTATTGAGTCTTAGTCTCACACCAAAGACAACACTATCTAAAATTTTGTTAACGGGAAATACAAAAGGAGAGTTATTTACAAGGCTAAAGTAGGTAAAACTACACACGAACACGGATGTTGGTGGACCAGAGAACCACTGCAGCAGACAGCTCCACCATCTGGTAGTGGGGATTGTCTGGGAGGTTGGTGGCAGAGATGCCGGTGGCCAGGAACCTGGCCACCTGTCTGAGAGCAGAACTCATCCAGGGTTGCCAGCAGCTTGGAGCCCAGCAGGTGGGGAATCTGGATGGTGGTCTGGAAGTGGAGCACAGCTGGAAGCCCTTGAGGCAGGTAGCCTGGCTGCCAGCCCAGGAGCAGAGAGCTCAGTGGCCGGGGATGGCAGTAGGGCCTGGTAGCCATGACTGGCAGTGGGGCCAGTGGCCAGGGTGGGTGTCTAGCCAACAGACTGGTGGCACCTCTGGGAGAGCCCTAACCTCCCCTGGTCTAGAAAACTCCTTTGCTCAGGACCAGTCAGATCCCAAGGGTGCTGGACCAGGGAGGTCCTACCTGTAGTGCATGTGCATGTATTCAGTATTTTGCAACAAAATATTTTCCTGTTGCAAAACTTCCAGAATGTTTTAATGGATCAAAATGTATTATATTTATTGAAAAACAAAAGAGAAATTATTCTTTTCTTTTTTTATTTTCCCAGTGTATATTTTCATGACATTAAAAGTGAGTGGAATTATTGCCCCCCTCTCCTCCTCCAAGTATTATACAGAAATTCTGTTTAAAAAATTGGTTGATTCTGGCCATTAATACAGGTGTTTAATGTTCTTGTGGATTGTTGTTGTTTGCTATTTTTCTTCATGCTAAATTGTATTTCTTCAGTGGTCAAATAAATACACCCACACAGACAAGAGGAGAGCTTTCCATATTTAGACAGAACAAGAAGAAATTCTATAGAGCGAGAATTTTCTTTCTTTTTCTCCTCTTGAAAGAAATATACAGTATAAAATAGTTTCCCTAGTATCTATTGATAACGGAATATCCTACCTAGAAAGTACATTTTTATCCATTCATAACATTGAAAATTTGCTGTTTTTTACTTAGTTATACCCTTATTGTAAAATTCATAGTATAGTAGGATACTTTGTCATACATTTTTATTTTTTAATATTTGTATCTGCTTAACACATTAATGGCTCAATCCCATAGGGGGCTGAACATTCTGGTCTCAGTACAGCAGTGACCTTTAACACCTGGTTAATATTCAGCAAGCAATTAAATTTGTTCACTCTTAAAAACTCATATACTTAAACTAAAGAAAATGTTTAAGTGCTTTCATGTTCAACCGCTTTCCATAAGTAAGGGCTAACTGTACAGTGTTGTTTTTATCTTTGTTTTATTTATTTTTACTTTTGAAAAATGCATATTTTATTTTTTTTAGTTCATATAAACACAGACTAACATACATGACTATATACTTTCTTCTGTGGAAATAAATAATTAAGTAAACAAATAAAGAATAAAATCAAGTAATTCCATTGGCATGGAATTACAATGGCATGTAAGAGATGGAGTCTTGGCTTATCCTCAAAGGAAGATGCTTTTATTTTTATTTTTTTTACATAACAAAGAATTAAGTGGCCTTTTTTTTGTTAACCAGGGTTGAATAAAACTAAATGGGGTTTCAAAGGACATTTCACAAATTCAGTATGACTGATCTCAATCAGACACTGCCAAAGTATAATATGTCCATATGATCAAAGGGACTCCAGGCAAAACAGTACTATATTGGGGGTAATTAGATACCATAGGCAAGTCAAAAACAATGTAGGAAGAGTATCCTATTTTTCTAATATACTTTCTATACTCACAGTCTTGACTTTTGTATGTTTTGTTTCCTTTAGGCTGTGCTTTGGAGGTACAAGTTTTCCCAGCTTAAAGGGTCTTCAGATGATGGCAAGAGCAAAATCAAATTTTTGTTCCAAAATCCAGATACAAAGCAGATTGAAGCAAAGGTAAAAACAAAACAAAACCAACCTCCCTCCCTCCCTCCTCTCCCCCCCCCCCCCCCCCCCCCCCCCCCCCCCCCCAAGAAATTAATTGTATTGTAAACCCAGAAATACATTAAAATTGGTTGACAGCAAAACAGCCAGGGAATGAGAGAATTAAGTTCAGTCTAATTTACTCATGTTGAGAAGATGTTCAGATTAATGTGTAGTGTGAAGTTATGGCAATAAGTGGAAACATAGTAGATACTAAGCAGAGGTGTGTAAATAAGTTTACACTGCAATAGGTTAATTAGAAATTAGTTTTTAATCTTTTATAAAAATTAAATCAGCTGTACATACTAGTCAGCTTGCTTTTTATCGTAGAAAGAGAGACAGCCAAGAGGTATAGCTCAGTACTCTTAGCAAATAGAAATCACAGGCCTCCAACACAATGTCATAAAATAATTAGGAACATTCATCCTGCTCCTAAGTAGCTACCGTGCAAAATTAACCACTCTTTTTATTTGTGTTTTATTGCTGTTCTGGTACCATAGTGTCTTTCTTTTACAACTAGTTAAAGTAATGATGCAGTGTTTCTATAGAAATTTCTAGGAATGCAAAGATGGCTCTTGTTTTTAGATAAACTAAAAATAACCACGTTATGGATAAAGTTACCTAACATTTATTACAAAATGTGCATTATGAAGGAATGCCACAGTTGGGCATTAAATATTTCTGTGTGTCTAACTTCAGATTCTAGGCCCAGATTTTTGAAGGCAACTAAATCCCATTGAAATCGGTGGTGCCTAATATCTTTATAAACTGGCCCATAATGCTTACCTACCTTGGTGAGAGCCTCTCAAAAATGTTAGATGAGTGCTACATAATACGAAAGGCTAGATTCTGCCATCCTTACACATATTGATATAGCTCCTATCCTAGGCTATGGCTCATACATTCTCTCTGCTGCTTGCTACTTGGAGTGCTTTCTTCCGTCTCAAGTAAGTCTGGCTTTTGTTTTGTTTTGTTTTGTTTTGAGGTTCCCCACCTAAAAGAACTCACTGCTATGCTCAGGGAAAATGAATACTACTTATGACAAGTAATATAAAACCAAGTACAGAAGATCCAATAAAGCACATCAACACAAACTCCAGCAAAAGGATTACATACATGGTATAATAAGGAAGGAGTTTACTGGGAGCAGGAAAATAGGATCTGGACAAGAAAAGGGTTAGATTTAACTAATCAATACTAATCAGATATGCCACCTTTCAAAACTCACAACTTTTTCTTACCCCCAACATACCATGTGGCACCTTTCGAGACAGAGGCACACTGAGGATAAGTCTGAGGATGAGTGTTGTGAATATTTGTCAGCTGAAACCACAACAACAAAAAGTCCTCTCCTGTCTTCCTGGTCTGGTTTCCTGTGAAGAGCTCAGCTGGCTTTTGGTAGCCAATGGTGGTTGCATCTCTGTCATTCTGGTTGCTGGATTCTGAAGGAAGGGCTGGAACTGCCTGACTCATGCACAGCAGTTCAAAGAGTCCCTTTGTGGGGAGAGGCAGTTAATCAGAGACTCCCTGCACTGTTCTGCCTCTCTCAGGAAGCAAAAGCTATTCAGACTGTCCCCTTTCACTGAGGTTGTGAACTACTCCAGCTCATCATTGGCCGTGCAATGTGCTTGTCCATATTATGCCATGCAAAAGCCTTGCTACTGGCCTCATCAGGGATTTCTATTTCATTCTACCCCGACCTCTGACTCTAAGGGCATGTCTACACAACAGGGCTAAAGCTGAAATAAGCTTCACAATTTCATCTATGTCAATTGTGTAGCTTAAGTCGAAATAGCTTGTTTTGGCTTTTGGTGCTGTCTACACAGCAGGAAGTCCGAGATAGAGCACTCTTCCTCCGACTTCCCTTACTCCTCGTACAATGAGGGTTACAGGAGTCGGAGTAAGAAGTCCTCCAGCTTGCCATTGTTTTGACATTCTGTCAAAATAACTGCTTGTAGTGTAGATGTGGGCTATGTTATTTTGAAATCAGTTATTCCGAAATAACACTGCTGTGTAGATGTACTCTAAGAATTCTTGGATATTAGAGAGTTCTGGTCATAGTTGGTGGAACTAGGGATATGTGTGTGAAGGAGAGGTGTTGCTGAAGCACCCCCTGGCTTGAAGTGATTTCCATGATATACAGGGTTCAACAGCTCTCAGCACCCCCACTATAAAAAAATAATGTTCCAGCAGCCTGGTGTTAGTAGCTGTTTTTGTGTTGGCCATAGGGTAGGTTGCCTAGAGGTTCAGTTCAGAGTTCCAGGAAATGTCAAGGGGAATTTATCCTGAATAGTGTCTTTCTCTGCAATAAGTCCCATTGAAATCAATGAGACTTTTCACCGCATAAGAAGTTACTCATTTGAATGATGGTGACACAATCCAGCCCAAATTTATTAGCATCATTATTAAATGTTATTAAATTTCCTTATTGCTTTCTAATGTTTTCAGTTTATCATGGCTGCACATTTTCAATACAGCAAAATGGAAGAAAATGTCTTCTAGTTTTATTGCATTTATTTTTTTCCTAATGATCAAAGCATAACACTGATCATAGGATGACGTTTATATTAAATAATCTCATAGTATTTCAGCACTGACAGGTACTAAGGCATTTGTATGGCATAAAGCGAACAATTTCGGCTTGTTCATGTTTGAACTGTGGCACTTACTTGAAGAAAAGTTGGTCATCTGAGAGAACCAGTCTCCAGCATGATTCAGAATGTTTGTAAAGTGATAAGACTGTAAACTAAACTTAGTTCAATAATTTTGAGCCAGATTCTTCCACTCATGTTATAATGTAACTTACTGGCAGTAGTCCCGTCAAAATCAGCAGGAGCAAAGTGGTACAATCTGGCCTCATTAGAGCTACAGAGCATATTTTACTAGTGTAAAATTCAGGAAATGTTGACTAAATTTTCAGAAATGTTTATAATCCTGAATTTCATGTATTGTATGTGGGCTTCATTAGAGTCAGAGTATGAGAATTCTTCACAGCATATGTTAACAATTGTGCTGAATATGCCTATCATCACTGAGATTGCGTCTACACTGCAGGACTTAACTTGAAATAATCTACGCAAATTGAGCTACATCAATTGCGTAGCTTATTTCAAAATAGCTTACTTCGAAATAGGGAGTGTCTACACAGCACTTATTTTGAAATAGAGCACTCTTCCTCTGACTTCCCTTACTCCTCGTACAATGAGGGCTACAGGAGTCAGAGTAAGAAGTCTTCCAGTTTGACTAAGTTATTTTGGAGTAGCACTAATTATTTCAAAATAATGTTGCAGTGTAGATGTACCCTTACTAAGGGCTACATGGCATAGCCCTACATTGTGGATGGTTCAGATCCACATCACCCCAGGAGAATCATAGAGAAGCATTATGGTCAAAGAGACACAATGCTTCCTGGAGCTGCTTGGTTGCACTGTAGAGGGAATAATTTGCCTCTTAAGGTGCAGCTTATTTCCTGCTGTGTGGCTAGCCAGACAGGTGTACTGACCAGGTGGTGAGAGGGCAAACCCACAACCTAGGAGTCTTACAAACAATTTTTGTTTCTCCCCACTCTGGCTTTCCCCAGCAGATGTGAGAAAGTAATGCTAAGGTATATATCTACCCCACACCTTTGTACAGTCAGGCTGTGTCTATACTGCACGCTTCTCGCGCAATAATTGTTTTGTGGAAGAGTTCTTCCATGAGAGCACGTCCACACTGCCATATGCTTTTGCGCAAGTGATGTGCTTTTGCGCAAGAGCATCCATGGTAGTGTGCACTCTCTCTTGCGCAAGAAAGCTCTGATGGCCATTTTTAATCATAGGGGCTTCTTGCGCAAAAAAATCATGTTGCCTGTCTACCCTGCCTTCTTGTGGAAGAGCTCTTGCTCAAGAGGGCTTATTCCTTGGAGAAAAATAACTCTTCCTGAAGAAGCTCTGTTTTCCAATGCTATACTGTAAATTTACTTGCGCAAGAACGCGCATGCAGTGTAGACAGCTAGCAAGTTTTTGAGCAAGAATGGCTGTTCTTGCACAAGAAGCGTGCAGTGTAGACACAGCCTCAGTGTATCTGAAACATTCTCTCCCCCCTCTCCAGGAAAGCAGATGGAAAGTGAGACAGCCTGCTATGGCATACTTATGCATAGTTCTTAACTTCATTTCTCTCTCTCTCTCTCTCTCTCTCTCTCTCTCTCTCTCTCTCAGGCCAGCTCCATCTGTGAGTCTTGGCTAATGTCACCCTGATTCCTTTTCACCTCCATACCCTGGAAAATAATGTAGCCTAGTTGCAAACCTATGTGAAAGTGCTTGATACTCAGTGTGCAATCCCTCACTATAGCAAGACCGAGATTCAATTTGCCCGAATGTGTGTTCAAACTTGCTTCACTCCATTGTAAGCATTGTTCCTGTGCTAATCTCATAGCTCTGTGAGCTGTGGTGTATTGAATGTGTGTGATAGCATCCTCTTAGAGTGCGTCTACACTTAACTCGAAATAAGCTATGCAAATTGAGCTATGTCAATTGCGTATCTTATTTCAAAATAGCTTATTTCGAAATAGGGAGCATCTGCATGGCACTTATTTTGAAATAGAGCACTCTTCCTCCGACTTCCCTTATTCCTTGTACAATGAGGGTTACAAGAGTCAGAGTAAGAAGTCCTCCAGCTTGACAGTATTTTACACTATTTTGAAATAACTGCCTTCTGTATAGACGTGGACTAAGTTATTTCAGAATAGCACTAGTTATTTCGAAATAGCATTGCAGTGTAGACGGACCCTTTGAAACCAGAGTCCCCTACACTGGAAGCATGTATTGAGTCTAAAGAGGGGAGAATTTCAGAGTGATTAGCTACTTGATATTGATATAACACATGAATGATTTTGTTAATATTTTATACATACTCCCAGAACTGTGGGTGGGCACATTTTGAACAAATCTAAATCATCAATGCACTTTTCATTTTCACACTGCTGCATTGTCCAGCAATTCTCCTACATTTTGGTGGGCTATATAACATTATCACTGTTAATGTTAGAAAAACCTAAGAAAAGAACTTGATGCCAGAAAATGTAGAACAGTCTCCATTCATCAAAGTCAGCCTTTTATTCTTAAACTGGATCATCCCCGGTGTTTATATTCCTGTGTGGTTAATGGAAAGCCCTTCAGTGATACGGATACCTAATAGTCTTAGAATGCTGCTAGACTGTGTTTTTAAAGTGTATTTCATGCCTGACTTAACAAAATGCAAAATGACATGCTTTGAGGTGCACATCAGCATGTGTGATAGATTTAGGTGCAGCTTTAGCAGTTGCATTTCTTTTCACCTGGAAAATCATTTAACATACATTTTAACATTTACATTACTCTGCACAAATATAATAGAAATACATCTTACTTTTATTTAGTGTTTCTGTACTATAGCTTTTTTCTGGGACAGTTTGTTAGTAGTTCTGTTTCTTGATTGTCTTTACCAATTTTATTCTGAATAATCAATCCATTAGTAGGTCACATTCTGGAGGGTTTGTGGAGTCATGTCTAGAAGGTGCCACCTGCTCTTGATAGGCTGTAAGGCAAGACTTAAGTGTTTCCTGAGGAGAAAAACACTCAAGGGCAACATTAATCACTGATACCCTCCAGAGGCTCCAATTACTAGTGGCTATTTATCAGCTGTCACTCAGACTGCACAGATCCAAGCAGCCAAAAAGGATTTTCCTGAATAAGAACTACAAAATAGAGCTGTCAGCTTGGGAAATTATGCAGCGCAGGATTCCCTTTATTTTCGCCATTTCCTGAGTATCAGGAGATGAAACAAGGAAGAGGAACCAGGGAAGAGCTTGCTCCTCCCTCCAGATTTGGGTGTGTACATGCAGAAGTGGCTCCTAGATGTCCATGTTCTCCATTGAAGCAGCTTCCTAGCTATTGTTGCAGTTACAGGGATGCATAAACCTCCAAAGGCACTGCATTTCTGTATTTAATTCAGTTCTCTACACAAAGAGTGAACTAGTACAAAAACAGTATTTAAAATCATATAAGAGACTCTCTTTTATTAGATAAACTTAAAAAACAACAAATAGTCTGGTAGCACTTTATAGGCAAACAAAACAGGAATCATGAGCTTTCGTGGGCACAGCCCCACTTCTTCAGATGTCCAGTCATCTGGGCTGTGCCCACGGAAGTTCATGATACCATCTACATGTTTTGTTAGTCTTTAAAGTGCTACCAGACTATTTGTTGTTTTTTAAATTTATCCTGTACAGACTAACTCAGCTACCCCCTGAAAATTCTTTTATTAGAGCTAGGCCCAAAAACACAGAACCGTTCACCATCCAAACTGAGACAGTGACTTTAGGACAGTCTTTCCTCACCACTCATAATACCCATTTCAGGTTAGTAACATAATTAACAAACAATAAACAAACAAATTAGAATACATTTTGGCCATTTGAGATCCAGAGGTTTTCTTTTCACTATCCTGAGTAAAGATTATCTACCTTACAGCTGTGAAATGTACTGTATAATATTAGTACAAAAATCTCATATTTCAGCATTCAGATGGGGAATATATTAATTGAAATGCCTGCCATATTGGTGGGGAGGATAAAAAAATCTGTATATTATAGATTGTTTTGTTTTGTTGTGTTGTGTGTATTGCATCGTTTGCCTTTGTTGCCAAGCCTAGATTTTTACACGTATACTTGTGAGTATAGTTATCAGAGGAGATGGTCTATAATTAATACCACTTCTTCTGCATAGTTTGTAAAGCAGAGACTGAGCAATATAACCTGTAGGAAATTTTGTTTTATCTTTGTTTTGTTCTTTAACACCAATATTATAGATGTGCAAGTAAGATCCCTTCAATGACACGAATTACTAATGGTGTATGTGGTGGAGAAAGTTGCATCCAAACATGCCAGTGATGAGTTTGGCCCTATTTTTCAACATCCCAGTTATAAAACTCTGACAGGGAAAAGGCCACTACCTAACCATACCCTGGCAGTTTAATGCAGAAGCCAATGATTTCTACTAGAGGGGCCAGTGGAAATATAAAAGGCTGCCTGGGAGGTAGTAGGGAGGGGCCCAGTTGGAGCTATAGTTCTGTATGTTGAGACTGTTGGTTGCAATGCTCTCTTTGTTTTGCTACTGTTACTTTTGTTTGGACTCCTTAAAAGTCCTTATAAAATGGCACAAAGAAGAAGGGACTGTGATAATCAGGGTCCAGATAGCTTGGAGGAGGATAGAGGGCCTGGATACCAAACAATAAGCAATTAAAGAATAAGTAACTGAAGGTATGTCTACGCTTGCTCCCTATCTTGAGATAGGGATGCAAATGTAGGCGACCGAAATTGCTAATGAAGCGGGGATATTTAATATCCCGCGCTTCATTAGCATAATCTCGCCAGCACCCTATTCCGCTCGCCAGTTGATTTGAACCAGGAAGTGCGCTCCGGGACATGTTAGTTCGAATCAAACCCCTTGGTTCGAAGTAACATTACTCCTCAAAAAATGAGGAGTTAATATCCTCATTTAATATCCCCGCTTCATTAGCAATTTCTGTTGCCTACATTTGCATCCCTAGTTCGAACTAGAGAGCAAGTGTAGACGTTCCCTGATTGTATACACTATTGCTGTGTTATAAGTGTGTGTCAAATAAGGTACTTTATGAAAATTGGTGACACACTGGTGTTTCACATCATAGTGAAATGTTATATAGTTATAGTACCACTATATGAGGAATTTGGATATCCACTGATATTATGCTTCAAAGTCAGTGACCCAAGAGAGGATTTCTCCCAGATAGGAGTGAAAGCAACTATCTACCTCTCTCTTGTGTAAATTTAGCATTATGGAGTCAAAACAATGGAAGTCCCATTGATGAACAAATCCACAGGATGGTGGGAAGTCAACAGGAAGGAAAGGGTGGCAGGAGGTCATCCTGACTCTGGAGACAAAACAAGAAGTATTAATGGGGAGCACAACTGCTCAGATAGTAAAGGAGGGAATACCCACTCTACTAATCCTGGGAACATAATGTAGTAAAATCTCATTCCATGAGAAAGTCATTGATAGAAAGATAAGGGAGCTCTCATTTCAGTTATAAAAACTACAAATCATAATTGCAATGGTGTCACCCTCTGTAGCAGGGCAGGGGAGACTCCCTGCTCCACTCATGTCCTCCCTATGGCAGACATTTTGGTAATACACTTTTGCCAGAAACGTGTCAAGCTGGGTATCATTCAGAAGTCTTTTCTCCATGAACACAAAGGTACCAAACTTGGAACAATTGTATGAAATTTATTTTAAGAAACAAGCAATTGTTTGTTTAATAATAAAAACGTAAATACTTTAACATAGGGATGCATAGGCCTACATAAAAAAGACATTGCTCTTTGGTAATCCTAGGGAAACTAGCCTGGACATATAGGACTGAAAACATGGATCAAGACATCATCAGTATTATCTCCATCTACAGCACCACTGCTAGACTCATCATCAGAGTGATGCTCATACATGTCTGTTTTTCATGACTGGCGCCCATTATTTGATGGAGTCATGGATTTTGAAGGCTTCATACAAGTCATGACCCAAAATATCTATTTTTGATTGACATCTTTAGCTTTCTCTTATCTAGAAAATGTTTGATTGGCATTTAGCTATCTCATATCTAGATGACTGCTTTTTGTTGCAGTATTATGAGCTTTGGTCCATGGGATGCAAATGGACTGCCAGTGAATATACACTCATCTGTAACTTTTCAATTGCCCAACTTTGGCATTGAATAGCACCTAATGAGGCTGGTGCCAGTTTACTTCTAGTGGAATCATCTCAGCCACACATACTGTTTCATTCAAATTCATTGGCGTTCTGGGCTTATCAGGCAAAATTGAGAAAGAGTATTTGTATATTGTGTTGTGCCCACCAGTTCTCCAGCAATTTTTACTGTTCTGTTTTCATGTTTAGGTTTTGTCAAAACCAAATGCACAGAACAGAGCTAGTAACTTATTAACAACCCAATATCCTTTCTGAAATTCCTCCAATAATTTGTTTCTGCAGACTTTTCTACACCTCTTATGTCAGTGAGGTACCAGTCAATCATTGCAAAATCAAATTGAAAGCACATCAGTATTTCTTAAAATCTTACAGTGCTGTGCAGCTAAAATTCCAAAGAGCAGTTCTGACAAATCTCCTGAAATGATGGGATGTGCTATTCCCTGAGTGTCCACATCATTAGCCAATACCTCTTTTCTCTCTTCAGTGGAAGCTGTTCTCAGTGACTTTTTTGCACCTGGTGTACATCCCACTTTTGCACCAGCTGAACTCAAGTTAGTGAATGTAAAAAGATCCACTGCTGTCTGTTTGACTGCTGCTTCATTGAAAACTGGCTTTCCTGTTTTTACAATTTTTGGACCTGTGTGGGAAAGCGAGTCAGGAAGTCAGGAAGCTTCTTCACGGAACAGTTCTTTGCTGGTCCAGACATCACTTGAGGTTGGGACTGGTCTTCCTTAGTATGCTCCCGATAGCCGACCATAACAGTAACATGAAGGGTACTTTTTGCCATCTGCTGTGTCTTCTAAGATATCTTAACAAGGTCCGGGGGAAGGTACAACCCTTCATACAGTGCCATGTAGTGAAGAACCTTGTTTGCTCTTTCTGTTTCCAGGCACAGGTCTTTGACATAGTCAGTAGAGAAATCAATATTGTGCATCAGCTGCATGAGGAATTTGTTATGGGTTTTGGAATGAATTGCTAAACTAACAGCCACGTAGAGAGATAGATGACACATGCAGTGCATATTTGTCATATATGTGTTGGAAACCTTCTTTTCACTCAGATACTCTTACATGAGGCTTTGTGATTAAATGGCATCCTTCTCTTCCCTATGCTTACTGTATTTATTGCTTGGGTTGAAGTCACTGCAGCCACGGATACACCACTTAAAGAAGTGCAGGTCCTTGTTAGGTCTGGCATCAGCTATGGAACTCTGAAAGGTTCCATGTACTCTAGGACAAAATGCTTTTCCATACAAAATTAACACCTTCAAACAGAGTTCTCATATTACTGTTGCTATCAGCACTTTCTTCTGCCTTTCATTGTATCATATGTGATGCAGCTTTTATGTGGTGATTCATTTCTGCAAATAATAACTAATGACTATGTCTCTATCCCACAGTTCATCATCTGTTTTTAAAGCCTTTCTGTCAGGACTAGGGCAAGGGCAGTCATGCCTAATAGTTAGAGTTGGGTGCCTGGAACCAAAGTTAGGGTTAGGGCTGGGTCAGAGTCAGGTGTCAAGCTGAAGGTCAGAGGCAGAGTCTGGTGCCAAGTCAGTAGTCAAAGTCTGATTCAGCATCAGAGGTACAGCATAGGAGCAGGAGCTTGGAGTAAGTCAGGAAAGCAGGAAGAGATGGGGGACCAGAATAAGGACAGGAATCAGGGCAAGGCTCAGGAGTCTGAAGGGTAGGCAGAGTCTGAAATAAAAGACAGACGGGGAATAATAATAGCTGCTTAGGCAAACTCTGTGCCTCCTTCTGGTTTAAGTAGAGCATCCCAGCCAATTGGTAGAACTTCACTTTTCCCCCAGTCAGGAGCTTTGTGACTTGAGGTCCTTTTCAAGCTAAAGTTTCACCGGCTCCCTTCTGCACTAGTTTAGGTGAACTGTTGTGCTTAGAGCCCTACCTGGAAGCTTATTGGGTTGGGTTTGAGGCCCATGATCCCTCACATTTTGTTCCTCTTCCATTCAATGCAAAACACCTATTTCTCTGTACTTAGCCTCTACAACATTAGCCACCGCCACCATTTTCTCATACATTAGAGCTTTGGTGAAACTATTTATCAACCCCAGCTGAGTCATACAGTTTGCAGTAATCAAATTGCTATTTGTTTTTGTTCTTTATCTTTTCATACAACACATTGCACACATTGTTGGTATAGTACTTGGTGTGATACGCACTCGCCTATGTGTGGGCATCTTTTGGGTCAGCGGACACACTTTACTTTCCATGCAATGTTCTCATTAAGAGTGTCTGCTTCCTACAGTTTCTCACCTGCTCTGAAACTGTGCTTAATAGATGCCTTTGGACTGCTCATTTCCAGCAGAAGAAGTAGATGTTCTTCTCAAAACACATGCCATGTGACCAAGTGTAAAATGAACTTCACAATCAGTTGGCATTTGTGCTAGAATTTTCAACTTCCTTCTGGTGCTTAATGTGCTTCTTCTCTAACCTTGACAAATGAATTTATGGGTTCACTTTTTATAGTTTGTAAGGTGTCATTAGCATTATATTTAACCAGATCCTTCCCAGTGATATTCTCAAAAGGTCCCAGATGGAAGATGGAAGGCTGGCATCCACAGGAGGGCAAAGTTAAGGTTGAAGCATTCAGTCTGAGTTAAGCAGTAATTGTGGTAACAGTGAGGTGTGTAATTGTGGATGGACAGGTACTGGTAGGTCACGTTTATCTGGTAGCAGCTTCATATCAACCCTTCTCTCTTAGACAATATGATCAGTCAGCAAAATGTAGCTACTAATAAAGCAGCTTTTGTATGTTCCTGGTTCCATCAGTGAGGCTTGCATGAAGCCATGCCTCTCACCAGCCATGTTTGTGTGCTTCCCACGCTAATCAATCAGGTTTGTGTACATAATGCATAACTCTTCAATTAAAATGTGAACGATAGCAATGGCCCTAACCTTTAAGCAAACAGAAACTACCCTTTACTCTAGATCTATCCAGAATCCACATATTTACTAAGTTTTGTGTTAATAGACAAACTTTGAAAGAGATTTTAGTCACCAATGAAAAGTAGAATTGTCAAGCAACAATTTCAGTCAGAGCCCAAATTCAGAGGCTTCTTATTAAAACATTATGGAGAGAAGCCAAACAAGCATTACTTTGAACATAAAAAAGTAACCCTGTATGACCTTTCACACCAATTAACTACTTACTATACATCTAAGAAATCACAGTAAGTTTGTCCCATTTTAAGTACATTTTAGAATGTAATCATAACTATGAAATCACTGCTAGGCAGCTGCATGTTGATAGGTCTGTCATATGTATTCTTCTTTTCCTTAAGTGGTTTAGATGCATAGTTTTCAATAGCCCTTAATTGACTTATGACCACAAACCCCATTAGCAAGTCAGTGGGGATTGTGCTCCCAAGTAACTTGGGTTAATATGAAAATCACTTAGGTCTTCATTCATTAATTTTCTCTTTGTGTTACTTGCTACAGAAGACTTGCTTCTGAAAGCAAGATATATTATTAAAGATATTAGGATCTTTTAAAAAAATAGCACTGTGGTGCTTTTGGTGATTGGGCTGTATATGTTTTATTAATAAAACATTTCTAATGAGATTGTCTATTTACATATATGTTGTGTCTTCTAGAAATAGAAATGTTTTAATCAATTACTTTCAGTTTTATAGAACCAGCTATGTCTTTTGAGTGCATTTTGCAGGATTGTGTTCCGGGAGCTGTTTTGAGGTGTGTTTCTAAAATCAAAGCAGTGCCTTACCTGAAAAGAAGTGTAAGAAATGAAAACTATCCATTTGGTCCCCACTATAATTAAATATTTTCCCTGCTTTCAACATAACCTTCTAGTTCTTCACTATAATCCTCACTTCTCTCTATCTCCAGAAACCAGAGTGCCAATAGTCAGAGGAGTAGCCATGTTAGTATGGATCTGCAAAGGCAGACACCATCAGTTTAGGATTAAATAAAGACTGTGAATGGCTAGCCAAGTACAAAAGCAGTTTCTCCTCTTTTGGTGTTCACACCTCCACATCAGCTGCTAAAAGTGGACCTCACCCTTCCTGACTGAATTAACCTCGTTATCTCTAGCCTGCATATTTATACCTGCCTCTGGAAATTTCCTCTTCATGTATCTGACAAAGTGGGTCTTTGCCCATGAAAGCTTATGCTCCAATACATCTGTTAGTCTATAAGGTGCCACAGGACTCCATGTCACTTTTGCAGAGTGCCAATAGGTATCTCTTGAAGTGTGATTTAGTTGTCATTCCCTGTATATATTTTTTCACATTATTCTTGTTAAAGAATTCAACCCAGGTTCTGTAGTTTTTGTTTCACATTGTCTAGTGGGTAAACTCTTCTCCATTGGGAAAATATCTGTCACTTTTATCAGTCCCTTTTGTAATCTAAAAAGGTTCTCCTGGATTACCGCAAAATATTGTTTTAAGTAAGAGGAAGCCTGAAGTCTTAGCCTTTCCAAATATTTATTATATTTGAAATCCAGTGTTAGTGTTTTGTTATATTCTACCCAGAAATTCTGTCCTTGTCTTTACTAGTAATTACTAATTATTACTTAGCTAGTAATATAACTGTTACTATCTTTCATCTGTGCCAGTCTATGAATTAGTAACAGATTAAATTTAGTCAATACAGTAACTCACATCTAAGCTACATTTTATTTAAAGGTGATAGTATTTAGTATGGAATATTATATTCTTAGGGAAATACTCATTAAAGTAAGTCTAAGTGATCAGTATAAGTATCTAGTAGTGCTCTTTCAAATAAAGCGGCAAATGTACTTATCTGGCAATTAGTGACTGATTCTGAGAGTTAGGTTGGGACAGAAGCAAACAGTACAATGTAGAAGTTTATGACTGGTGAAAACAGGAGTAAATCCGTGTTTTCCCTAGTTCACAAAGAATTAAAAACTTTGGGGGTCAAACTCATTTTTTCATTGCAAAATGACAGTGTTTTATGCCAGTGAAATGTATCAATCACTTTAGTGGCCGTGGCAGGAAAGATTATAAGTAAGATAGTCCCTGACAAAACTCATTTTCGTCCTGGATGGTGATCAGGGACCATCTTCTCTTGCTCCCTGGGTAGTGATCTGCTGACACAAATACCCCCGGGTCTTCTATTTATATTGGGATCCATGAATTCAGGTAAGTTCTTTGTGTGCCCCATGACATCCTTCCTGCTATCCATTGATGAGAAAAATTACTATGTCATGCAGTACACTTCTCAGAAGCACTTGCATTCAATTAATGTTTTTTTTGTTAAATGCCTGTGAGTAAATCTGAATAGTTTCTTCTATGATGCATAAACCAGGTTGCCAATTGTCCCCCCTTTCTTCTAACCAAATGATTGACTACCAAGCTATCTCATTGCAGTTAACAATAATTATGACAAATATGCAAGAACTTTGGCACAAATTGTTTAGTTCTATGGCATTATGCAATATTGTTGGATTTATAAAAATAAATCCAATGCGAGTGGGATGATGGTTGCTGAAAACCTCCTGCATGGGGGATAACCAGGGAAATCATGTGCTATCCTGCAAACAATAAAAGTATATATCATACCAGTGTTTCCAAACCTCTGAAAGCTGAGATTTCCCCTTTATGAAACTGAAACCAATGGTGTCACCTGCAACATCTCCAATTTTTAAAGGCCTATTCATCATAACCGATATGTCTTTTGCACCCTGATCCTGGCAATTCATTCCTGCTCAGCACTTTGGAAAATGCTCTTGTAGATCATCACAATGTGATATATTCTCTCCTTTTATATCTGTTTTGATGAGCAGTGAAACAGTGAGCAGTGTTAACCTTTACAGTATTATTATTTATATCTGGGTTAGTATCCATTGATGTGAATGGGGCAGTTTATACGTCAAAGCTATAGTTTCAGGCTGTTTGCAAACTCTGGTAGATATGTTTGCATTTGTTGCTCCCAGATAATATTTGTAAGGTTTTCCTCACAGCCGTAGCAATTAAAGATAGTGATTTTTAAAGAATAGAGGTAAATGAGAACCCAAGTTTCTGAAGAAGAACTGAGAGTCTGTCCATGCCCTGATTATTAACTATTTTGGGGAAAGGACATCCCACAACTTACATGGTGTTGATTTCAAGCACTGTTGTTGTCACATTTTCTTAAGTTACTACATCTCAGAGACGTTAACAAGGTTATTTGATTACTCTAATTTGTTGCATGGAGCTTGGTTGCTCTAATTTGCTTGCAAGTGGTGTGAAAACAGAAAGAACTGGGACATCCTGAACATTGGTTGGAATCTTCAGTTAAATCTCTCAAATGCATTATGATACATTCCTTTATTACATTGTCATATACTGATTTTTCTACAGGATCCCTGCCTAATTTAGTGCACAGGACAGATGTAAAAGGGGATAGAATAAAGGTTGCATGCGAAACCATGTATCTCGGGTTTTCTAGCTTTTAAGTACTTTACTTTGCAACCTAAAAGACTTTATTTTAATTTAGTATTTTTAGGAATAGCAGACTATTTACAAGTTCTTAATGAACATCACTGATACCTGTTTGAGATCTATGAACAATTAATCTAACCAGCATGTTACAATTACAGAAATACCTGTGCTAATTGATAATGTCCATTATTGTTAATTATGGAGTTTATAGGAACTTTCAACTAGTTAGAATTACTAAATTTACTTGAATAATCCTCAAGCTATAATATTAGATTTAATGGGCCTTAGTCTGCTGAGAAAAACAAGGAAAAACTATGTGTGTTGTACACAATGTCATTTCAATATAAGAAGTATATGGAAGTGTATTTTAATGTTCCAGTGCAGTATTGTTTTCTTATTCTTAAGCCTTGGGTGTTGTTTAATAGTACTTGAAAAAATGATGGATAGAAAAAGAAATGGAACACTAGTATAATGAGTGTTGGTTCATGGTTCAAAGTATCTTCTATAACAAACCTCTGTTTTCTCATGATCAAAGCTTTCTGAATTTCTGTTCTTGGTTTCTATGGGGAAATTGGAATAAAATCCCTGGAAGGGTAGTAAAAATTCACCTCTCCCAATGTTTAAAATAATAATAATAAAAAAGGCTAACCAGATTTTATTTTAAATAAAGCACAGATGGCAGATGTGTGAAACTTGGCATGAAGCTTGTCATTTTAATCGAGAGTTAGTGGTTTGGGGAGTCATTCTGTTTTAATTAAAATTTAAAACTAAAAATTCAATTCTGAGCATTGCCAGGCGGAATCTGCTCTGATTTTAACACAGAATAATGAAGCCCCACCCATTTATTATATCACTGCATCACACACACACACACACACACACACACACACACTCCACTGCCAGGATTTCTACTTTCAGGCTGTTTCAACGTTTTGCAGGAAATTTAAAAGTGTTTCATTGAATTACACTGGGCAAAATTCTCTAGGAAAAAAAACACCCTCAACATCAGAGACAAGAGCAAATTATAGTCTTAAAAATATCATGGATGCTGTCATTTTGGGGGCATTTGGCAGTTTTTGTTGACCCTACAATATTCTCAGTATATGTTAAAAAAAGCTATTCTAGACATCCTACCATACAGATAGAGAGTAAAAGAAAAATCAGCCTGTAAAAAGACCCCATAGAAATTATGTGGCAACATAGAAAAGAAAAAAACCATCAAAGTGTTCTCTTTTTCTGCTTTTGTTTACACTGAAATCGATGGACTGGTGTTTTTCAGGGGAATTTTGAACATATTTAAACTCATAAATTCAACTTATTTTCCATAATGCACAATTCTTTCATCTATGGAGCCAGTTCAGTGTTCACCTTCCCACAATGAAAAAGAAAGCCAGGCATGTTAGTAACTTTCTGTCATACAATTAGGACCATTTATGTTTGAGTCGCCTCTCAGTGATGGGGGTTACCTAGTGATGTGTTATTTTGTCTCTTATGTTTAATCTCTTTGCTTTCACTTTCAGGAATTGGAATTTTCCAATCTGTTTGCAGTCCTACACTGCATCCACTCATTCTTTGCTGCTAAAGTGGCTTGTTTGGACCCATTGTATGTAGGCAGTCAAGCCACCACATCTGCTGTTGCGACAACTTCTGGAACTGGAAAATTAAAGTATACTACTTGACAACTTGCATTTCAGCACTGCCACTTACCAACAGTACATAATGATGTATAAAATATTAATCAAATTTAGACCTTTGGGGAACTGCGAACCTGGAAATCAATCCAAAAGGCAAGTCATGCTGCAGTTTCAGCAGAAAAATGGTCACACGGGATCGTACATTCATCTCTGTTCTGCAACTTCAGTAAATAATCCTAGCTGAAACCCTGGAATAGAATGGATATGCTTTTAGAATGATCTATTTGTACTACATAGTGCTTTAAGTAACACTGGAGGCAAAACAAAAAAAATGACACAGTTGAAGCACTTAAGTATTTAATAAAATTTTCAGCTGTCTGTAATAATACACAACTAGGATTGTCATTTACTTGTTTTCAGATGTTTTTATATGACAACATACAAAGCTCTGTGAACTTAGGGCAATATCATAATATTAAAAATGACATTACAATAAGCAAGAGGCATATAGTTTCTGACAACAAGGAGATAAGCATGAAAAGGCATTTGTGTAAGTATCTCCTCAAAGAAGAAAGCACTTTAAACACACTTGTAAATTCATTCTGTTTTCCTTTATGGAAACATACTATTGTTGTTTATTTTGTTGTCATTCTGTTCTACTAGTAATGATAAAGTTATAGCCATATTGGTCTAGCACATAAAGACAAATAGAGTGGAAAAACTTTTCCAGGCACAGGACATCTTTGAGTCAAAATAGGTAGAATATGAATTTGATTTCAATTATAAATTAAGTACAAAGCTTGTGATAGATCTGATTCTTTTGTTCATTCTTCCATTTTAAAGGGAAGTAGGTCTTGTAATCTAATGGTACTTATACACAAAACCTAAGTATTGAATTTTATTTCAGACATTGTACACTAGTGCATTGTTCAGTATGCAATGTTGATTTCATATAACAAGCCAGGACTCGAGAACTCTGTTCCACTCAGGATATTAATAAAACAGGCACTAAGAGTTACGCTAGAAAAATGATTTCACACCTTGAATTCTTATCAATTTCAACTACATTATTCCTATTTTTGAAATTTAAAATGGGAACAAATTAAATAATTGGAAAGGTAGAATAATTGACATAATTCACAATAACTTTCTCTATTAAAATATGAAATTATCCAGGACCACATATTGTATTCTAAGAACCTCATTTCATATGAATCTAAAGTTCAAGAAGTAAATTTGGAATTACTGTCCACGTATCCAAAGATACATTACTTGAATAGCATTTTTGCAAATGACTGCAATTTTGAACCAGCAGATATATCTCTGAACATGATCAAATGTTGGGAATAAGTGTATGATGCAGCCAAAACCCAGCAAATTGGTAATTGCAGTGCCTGCTGCAGCTCTAGCTTGATATAATGTTTTAAATACTAATCATTATTCTGTTATTTCTTGTTATTGCTGGAATATGTTTGAGTGGCAGTTAGGGGGAGGAAAAGCAAAACTTCCCAAGTCTGCAAAAGTATTTAGCCATTAAAAATAAATAATTAAATACTTAGTATGAATGCAAAGTAACAATTCTGCAGTTAGGTCACATTCCTTCATTTTAAAATACATGGACAGATCCTTTCATGTATTCTGGGATCCATCTATGTGTCATAAATTGCAGGATCAAGGTCTAACTCCTCCTTGCGTGCTAAGAGTTACAAATTTACATATCAGGTGAGAGACATGGACATATTTGTATATCACTGTATTATGTGCCAGACAGATTAAATCCACTAGCATTCCAGGTAATGTTAATAATTTAATCTTCATATGAAAATTTAGAGGAACTTTTTTTTCCAAAAGGGCCACAAATTGAAATTATTTTGGAGACATAGCTCATTGCTTGCTTCTCTGAGTGATTTGTATCACCACCACATAGCTTTAGCCACATAAGAAGGAACCCATCTTTTTGAAAGTCTGCATATGAGACTCATAATAGATACCAAATCCCAGAAACATTATGCACCATTACAGTGATTGCCCCGTTAAAATCATTGCCAATGCATTTTATATAGTTTGCATGCTTATTTTTCCCATGAACTACAATGAAGTACTGGGGTATCTCAGCTAACTTGTGAAGTAACTGTTGGCAAACAATAATTTCTTAATAACATCTATTAAAAGTGTTTAAAAAGTGTTTAAAAAACACTTTGGTTTAAAAACCAAAGGCCAAAATCTGTCTTTTTTGAAGCCTATGAACAATTCTCGTGGACTTCAGTGGGACCCAGGATTTGGCCCTGAGATAACAATAATTCCTCTTCCATATACACCATAGATTTCTTATATAATCTGTATGTAGAACTTCCATTGTCACCAGTGGGAATTTTGCACATACAATAAGCATCGCATATTTAACAGATGCTGCAGTGCACATTGTAAATCAGAATTTTTTCTCGGTTTGAAAGATCTAAAAATGGGATTCATCAGTATTTTTTATTTTAAGAAGCTGAAGGAGATATCATAACATTAGCATTGGCTGGATTTCTGTCCTGTTATAAAAATATAGGAACGACTGGCTTATTAGTGAGACAAGGTGAGTGAGGTAACATCTTTCATTCTGGAACTGACATGACTACCCCACCATTGCATTACTACTCTCACAGAAATAAATTTTTTCCCAATTTAGTCAGATGGATATGCCTGACAGGCTGTTCATTCTAGAGACTGGTAATTGGTAAGTCAACATTGGGACCAAGAGAGGCAAATTTTAAAGTACATACTACACAAACTATAAAAGTTGTATGAAATGGTGAAATATGTTATAAAAATGTTTAAAGGCCATTTACTTCAGTTGGATCCATTCTTAGTCTACCGTTTTAATTACTAACCACTTCATGCACGCATATCCAAAGGCAAATTTTATGCATAATAGCATTAACACAGAAATATGATACACTAACAGGTAAGGCCCATCGTTGACTGGGCAAAGTGATTTTGCGTTGATTACACTTACAGGAAAGTTCAAGAAATGAAATATATGTATTAGAATTTTGTATTAATGTGTTTGGAAAAGGGAAGTAAAAGAACAGTTTTAAATTTGTAGGATTTCAACTTCAAACGTTATTCATTTTATTGAATAATTACCATACATAGTAAATTTGAATCAGAAACTCGTAAAGTTTCCATTACTCTTTCCTTAACTAAATTGAATTATTTTGTGATTTGTAACAGTAAAAATGTTCTTTGCACTTAAATGATATTCGAATAGGTGAGTCAATTTTAATTTGGTTAGCAAATAGTTTTTATGAACTCTAATCATAATAGTCATAACTTTTTTCCAATGAAAAACAAAAATAATTGTTTAAACCTTTCATCCAGCATATCTGGTGTAAAAAGTAGTGCATTCAGCTAATTGAAGTGGCAGGATTGTTTATGCAAAATTTGGATCTGTAAATAATTGTTAAGTATGACTTTATTTTGCACAAACAAACCCACAAACAAATTTTTCAAAATGTATAATAGATTGTGTGAATCAAAATGTTTATAATTCTATGTATCCAAGCAACTGTCAAAATTGTATACAACTAATGAAACTATTGTTTTCTGGGAAAAGGCTGTGTTACCATTAAATACCAACCTTTCTGTTACCAAAACAAACTAACACCTGGAATAATATGTGAGTTTTACTATCAATGGTATTGATTGAGTTAGTCTAATCAAAATATTTCTTTACATAAAATGAACTTCGCCTACTGTTACCTTACAAGATCCACAACTTTTAATTGTAGGTTAAAATATTTGTTTTGAGTCATGGATGAATCAGTGATGGAAAATTTTAGATTGAGCTGAACTTCGCAGAGTTAACCATAGCCTGGAATGTTTCATGGGTGTATGTAGATGACATTCTATTATAAAAAAGTGTTGTAGATTCTGAAGTTACAGTGTTCTTGGTTTCACCATGTTTCATTTTCCCAAATCTATTTAAATTATAGGACCAAATGTTTGAAAGAATTTCGCACCCAGATGAGATATTTTGAAAAAAGGGCCCCAAGTATGGGTGCTCAGCACTTTGAAAACCCAGCCCCTAGTTCCCGATATGAACTACTCAAAGCAGCATTCTTAGGAATACTGTAAGCCTCATTCTGTAAAATAATAATATACTATATTTCTATTGTTTAGAGTTGGATGCAAAAAAAAAAAAAATCCCTCACCAAATCAGGGTCTGATCCTGAAAAGACTTACTCATGCTTAACTTGACTTCAGTAGGACTTATCATAGTGCATAAAGCTAAGCATGTGAATAAGCCTTTGCAGGATTGGGGTCATAATGCCTAATTCTGTTCCCAGTGAAGTAAATGTCAAAATCCCATTGGCTTCTCTGTGATCAGAATAAAAGTGTGAGGTTATGGGTATGTCTAAGGGTATGTCTGTCCTGCAATCAGATGCTGGAATGGCAGCATGGTAGACATATCTGAACTGGGTTTGATCTAGTTAGATCAAACTGAGCTTGAATAACAATAGCAGTGAAGCCAAAGAACCACAGGAGGCTGCAAGTGTTACCCCCACCAACCCAGACCCCTGAGAACATACTCAATCAGCCTCTACAATGCTGCCTTGTCTTCACCTCTATTCTTACTCAACCTATCTTCTCTCTACTTAGAGCAAAGCTGCCTCGGTATGTCTATACATGTTTCCTTCACACCAGCTGATTGCAGTGTTGACATACTCCCTCTATGGCGTATTGTTTTTAAAAATGATGTGAATTATTTCAATTCCTTAAGATGTATGTTGTGTCCAGCAAAATGGCAAATAGGTTTAAGATCCTGTGAATGTACAATAGTTGTCATGACAAAGGCAGCATCCAGCACTTACCATACAATGGTATCTGTGATGCCATAACCTTTCCTGTGGTTAAAATGCAAAATATTTCAGGCAACTGTGGTGACTTCATGGAATCATTGGACAAATGTTGCTGTGTGAATAGTGATCACTGTACATTATATTGTACATTCCATTGGCTCACAGGCAGCACTTTTAGAAGGAATGGCATCTTGAAAAAATGTGGCCTAAAAGATGACAAACTGATTTTTAAATCTTTAGCTTTGGAAAGTCAGTTGTAGTCGGGCGTGTTGTGAGAAGTTCTGTGGCAGCAAGGGGTGAAAGAAATACTCCTCCAAAGACCAGAGTAGTGATGGAATCCCAGTACAGCCAGTGTGTGAGCCTAACCGTCACCTTATCCCTTTCCATAAGATGAAAAACCTGAAAAGTAATGAGTAAAACTTCTCTACCCACCCACTGCCCTTCTCCAAACATACCTCACCTAGCACTGCTCCATGCATGAAAAGCCATTGTGTAACCTTCTAAGCTCCTACTTATGTCCTGTAGGAAAATTATACGGCATCAACCAC
Organism: Apalone spinifera; assembly: GCA_030068395.1. Taxonomy (NCBI): domain Eukaryota; kingdom Metazoa; phylum Chordata; order Testudines; family Trionychidae; genus Apalone; species Apalone spinifera. Next base: position 62,141,059 of record CM057846.1, on the reverse strand, counting down.
ACTTAGGACCCATTTTACCTGTAGAGGAAGAGACTGCATTTGTCCTTAATGAGGAGTAGCGTCCTGATTCAGAAAAGCATCCCTATTCTGGGAGGATGGTTAAGCATGTGATTAAAATTCGAGTGGTTAAAGCAAATGATGTGCATAAGTACTTTCCTCAGTAGAAGTAGTCTGAAGCATGGTATTAAGTGCATTCCTGAATCAAGGTCCATAATGTCAACTCAATTAAATTCTGTACACATTCCCATTACAAAGACACCATTTTTTACCAGTGGTATCTGAGATGTGGCAGGTGTCTTCTATTGAGACCATTGGAAAATATTGTATCATCAGGCATTATAGTGTTGCAGTTGATGGCAAATGCTATCAGCCACTCAAATCACGTTAGTTATCAGCTTTTGCTCAAGGGAATAAAAATAGATTTTCTATTTGGATACTGTATATTTTTACAGAGTTTCACTAAAGCATAATCTAGATAAAAATAGACTGGCCAATACATAATCTAACCATTCTCCTTGAGATAATATAATCAGCTGTCACTTAGAAATATGTATGACTTCCTGCTTCAACACCTTCCAAATAAAAATCCCAGCCAGATATTCTAGAAAAACATGCTTTATGTAATATATATTTAAAAAATATGTCTATTGGTCACAATTTACCAAAGCAAGCAAAAAGGTATAAAGCATTGTCTTTTAAACACTTTACCTGATAAGAATATACATTTAAAGTAAAATATGTATATTAATTGCAGAAGTGACTATGGTTGCAAAAGGTGCACAATCTGGATATACAATAATTAAATTGATTAGTTAGCAATTTTACTTTTCTGCACCTCCAAAAATGCTATTTTTGAATTATTCTTACCCCTTAGTGCATTTGCAATGTATCTCAGAAGTTTTAATTTGTTATGGAGAGGAATGATTGAACAAATGTAACAGAAATTGCTATATATTTTCTAAATATTAAAGATTTAAAAATGAAGTTGAAACCATTCAAAATATTTATTTAATTTTAATTATGTTTTTGTGGCTCTTTGTGATTATGTATGTGTGACAAATATATGTCACATAGCTGTTTAAGATTATTAATGTACCACTAATAAAATTTTATCTCTGTTTTGTTTTGGGGTTTTTTTGGTTTTCTTTTTGTAAAGGAACATACCAGAAACAACAGAAAATAAATACTTTTTTAATGATGTTTGTGTTCCCTTGTTCCATGTGTATGTGTTGTATTGTTATAAGCAAGTCTGAAATACCATCAGAATTTCTGTTTTGTGCAATAAACTACCACTAAAAGCCTACTGCTACCAACTGGAAGAGTTAACTTGATGACAGTGGTTACCCAACACTCAGATCACCACACCCATGTTCCTATATGAGCATATATCACTTATTTACTGTGAATGTCTTATTATCATAATGTTAATAAGTACTGATATATATTTTTGGCACAGTTCTGCAGGGTTTTTTTTTTTTTTAATAAGAGAAATTCCCACACACTTTGGTAAGAGTTAAAGGCATGCACAGATTGAAGGGGGATGTGGCTTCTCTGTGACTTTGTTTATGCATGCACACTATGCCAGATGTGGTACAGAAAGTATCTGCATATTTAATACCTATTAACTATACCAGTAGATTACCAAATAATCTAGCAATAGAATCATAGGTCCTGATCCTGCATCATTTAAATCAAGGAGAAGTATAACATTGACTTCCAAGAGAGCAGAATTAGACCCTTAGAAGCTAAAGATGTGTAAGATTTACCATATTCAGCAAGCCATATAAGCAAATCCCCTAATTTTGTGCATGTGCATGAAAGGTGCTAATGTATCTCACTGAATTAGAGCATTAGGACAGGTCTACACTACTGCTTATGTTGATATAATTTATATAATTTAGGTGTACCCCCTTCCCCCGCCAAGAGACACAAGTCGGAGTAATCTAAGCCCTGTCCACACCGGTGCTTTGTTGGCCAGAGATGCCCTCCCTCTCTGATGGGGATGGAGGAACGATGCCGACAGGAGAGCGCTTTCCCAGCAGTATAGAGTGTGTTCATCAGATGTGCCACAGGGGCATGGCTTCATCAGTGCAGCTGTGCCAATACAACACTTGAAACATAGACCTGCCCTCAGAGTAAGGTTGTGGACCCTCAATATTCAAAGTAACACTGATTTGCCAGCTGAGGCTTGTGTCAAACTCATCCAAGCGGTGCCTGGGTACAACCTCAGCACATAAGCAAATGGACAAAATCCTAGTGGCCCTAATGTTAAGTGGGGAAGGGGTAGGAACCTCAGCAGGGAGAAGACAATAGTAAGGCACTCTATGGGAACAGTGAGACAGAAGTGAAAGTTCCAGAGGAATGAGGGTAGCAAGATGGCAGGAGAAAGAAAGTGTTTTAACCGCCCCTCTCCCCACATCACACATCTGCATTACATGGAATGAGATTCGGTGATGCAGATCTAAGAGGTGCCACATTTGTGTTCAGAACACCCTGAACTGTTTCAGGATTGGGATCAGCCACTTAGCTCTACCTCAACAGGAGTCACCTGCCTCTGTCCCACCCCCATGCAATAGGGCTTAGGAGGAAGGTGCTCTTGGTAAAACAGTTTGTGGCTGACTTTCTGAGTTCCTGCACTGATAGGATTTGCCTGTCCCTGAATCTGGGGCTTTTCAAATCCTTTTATACTGCTCTGGCCCTTTTATCTGGCATAAAGAGGGTGGAACATTGGTAAGAAGCTTACCGTTGGAGTAACTGTGGAATTAACACTAATGTGAGTAAGAGACTGTTTTTTTCCTTCCTGCACCAAGTCCCATTCACCTGACATGGATGACAAAAGTTTAATATGCCTGTAATAGAACAGCAGTCAGTGTCCTGTTTCTCCAGTTGCTACAGTGATACCTGCACCAGTAAATAGTCTGGAGAGCCTTAAAAAACACAACCAAAGAAATGTCTCAGAGGGATAACTGTGTTAGTCTGTAACTTTAAAAATGAGTTGTCCAGTGGCATTTTACAGACTAAGAAATATATAGAATCATGAGATTTCATAGGTAAAACCCACTCCATCAGATGAGTTGGAGTAGAAATAACAGAAACCAAGCTATATAAAACAACCAAAAAAGTGCCAATAAATTGTAGGACCCGTGTTAATGAGGCTAAAAAGTGGGCTGGATGTGTTCCATTCATAGCTTTTGATGTGAAATGCAGATGTTAAAGGCTGGAGAAACTGGTTTTGTAATGTGCCAACCAGTTAATGTCTTCATTCAAGCCCAGGGTAACAATGCCAAACTTCTAGATGAATTCCAGTTACAAAACATTAGGAAACAAAATCAACACACAAATATATTCTATCAAATATTGTATTTTTCATAGTGAATGTATCCGTGTCATGAACTCTCCCAAAGCTGCTTTTCATTCTTTAAGAGCTGTTTACTTAGGAATTATATGCAGTTTGTGATGGGTTGCTGTTAGTAGCTATAAACTGAGCTCATTGAAAGCAGGCCCATGGTCATTTAGTTCACTGCTGTGACATTGTGCTGTATCCAGAGCATAAACAGTAATGTGCATGGGGAAGATGCCCTGCTGGGCTTTGTGTGCTGCTTAATTCACAAAGAGTGCTCACTGGCCAGGGTTTCCAGCAGCTGAAGTTTTAGAAATCATCTTTCATGCTTCCCCACAGTGCCTGGCCTCCAACAAGAATACTTGCAAGTTAAGTTAGTTTCTTCACATACCAAATTCAACTGTGTGCCTTTATCTTTTTTGGTAAATTTACAACAAATGTTGCTCATAAGCCAAGCACTGTTTATGCAACAGTTTATCCTTACATTATGTATCAAAATGTAGGCTAACTACTAATTTTTGTTTTGAGCAATAAGAAGAGACAGTATGTATTCTCATCACACAATTGAGTCACCTGTAAATTTCCCCAGTGTTTCAAGACTGTATTTTTTTTCAGTTATTTAATACTAACCCCTAGTCCACTGTCTTAGGAAAAATAAGCAATTGATATATAATTTTTTTTAATTTTCCTAAAGCATTTTGCTTTACCATGAAACCTATATTAAGCACAGAGAGAGAGAGAGAGAGAGCTGAGCACTTTCATTTCCTTATTGCAAAATTTCAATTCACTCTCTGCTTTATATGTGCTTGAGCTAGGGTTACCAGATGGCCCAATTTTATAGGGGTTCTCCTAATATTTGGGGCTTTTTTTTATAGGTTCCTGTTACCTCTCCTCTTCCCTGACCTGATTCTTTTCACATTGGCTATCTGATCACCATAATCTGAGTGGTGTGTGTATGAGAGAACTGAGCCAGGATATCTGATGTTTAAATCAGAGGTGGAAGATGATGAAGAAAGTCTTGAGCTAGTGTTGTGGCAGAGGGAACATGGACTTAATGCAGGGGATAAAAGAGGTAGAGCTGAATCTAGAACTGCTAGCTTTTTTCTAAAAAAAAAATGGGAGGGAGAGTTGGGGAGCAGAGCACATGTGAACTGCCAATAAATTTCCAGATGGAAAGCTGTGGTGAGAAAAGCCTTAAAGACAATTTGTTAGACGCATAGGCTGGTTAATTTTATTTAGACAAAACACTTTTTTCCCCATTGGAAAGCAGGTGGACAGATATACGGCCTGGTTTATACTATGGGGAGAAATTGATCTAAGTTAACACAACTTCAGCTACATGACTAACATAGTTAAAATCAACATACTTAGATCTACTTATTGTGGTGTCTTCACTGTGCTGTATCAATGAGAAAGCATCTTCCATCGACTTTCCTTACACTTCTCGGGTGGTAGAGTACACCAGACCTGGTAAATGGACACTCGGTGCATTGATTGCAGTGGTGCTGCTCTATTGGAAAATGTCGACATACAGTGTGAGCACCAGTCCCACATTTCTTTTGGCCCTCTGTCACCACTAGGTAGAAGAAAATAAAATAGTCTGTAAAGTGCAAAGGAGCAAGGAAAGAAGGATCACGGGAAAGCTTCTCTAGGGATAATAAATCTCAAGCATTTATCCAAATGTGCACTAACTTTACAATCAGACAGTTTAACTGTGAATTCTCAATTCCTTTTTTATTCTAATTTTTGCTTCAGTAATAGAATAGCCATCCAACACAGGCAGGCCAGAACCTTAAATATGCAGGCAATATTATCTCCTTCATAGTGGGGTCAGGAGAATCCCAATGTTTCAAAGATCATTTTCATTGTATTCACACTTTTTTTTCCCCCCAAAGTGAGCCCTTCAGAACACAAGAAGCCAAACGCCTCCTGTTATGGATAGTGGGTAATAGAAAGTTGCGCATGTCATTTAACTTTTCCAGATTGAGTGTAGAAAGGCTTAAAATGCTCTTTTATTTTCTCATGAGCACATATTGTAGAGTTATGGATTTTAATGACTGTGTTAGCTGAATGAAGGGGTTGGGTTTTTTTTTTTTAAATCAAACATGACGTTAAAAAACAACTAGGAGTCAAGATCAGGAGTCTTAGAAATCTTCCTGAGGCTATTAATATAGCACAAGCGCAGAAAGAATTTTTAAAAAATCAGTTTGAAATTAATTGTGCAAATGAATACATACCGGAGTCTACATGCCATGCAGCTTTACTGCCATGGTATATTCTGTAAGCATATAACTTCTTTATCCTTCTGAGTCATGAGGCATGTCACATGAAACAAAGGCTACATCTTCACTGCAGGCTTCTTGCACAAGAACTTCTTGCACAAGAAGAGTTCTTGTGCAAAAGGTCTTCCACAAGAGTGTGTCCACACTGCCATGTGCTTTTGCGCAAGAGCGTCCATGTCAGTGTGGACGCTCTCTTGCACAAGAAAGCTCTGATGGCCATTTTAGCCATAGGGCTTTCTTGCGCAAGAAATTCATGTTGCCTGTCTACACTGCCTTCTTGTGGAAGAGCTCTTGCGCAAGAGGGCTTATTCCTCATGGGGAGAGGAATAACTCATCCAGAAGAAGCCCTGTTTTCCGACGCTGTACTGTAAATTTACTTGCGCAAGAATGCTCGTGCAGTATAGACGCTCCGCAAGTTTTTGCGCAAGAAGCCTGCAGTGTAGATATAGCCAAACAGGTTAGTGAATCTGGCTGGTTAAATTCATAATGGGTCAAATATAAAGTGGTGGTTAGCATGTGCAAAGCTTGCTGGAGATGTGCTAGGAAAGGCTCCATCAGGAGACTTGTGAAGTTGCCCCACTCCCAGGGGAGTTCTAAGTGGGTTTGTGTCTCAGGAAGGCACAATCCTTCTCTGAATGCCCATGGCAAGCTGTAGGTCGTGCCATCTGCTCACATACTGAGTCTGGCCAATTCCTCTGTACTTTCAAGCAACGTGTGGCCACCATCAGAATTCAAAAGGGATGCCATAACGTAGGGTCTCTCAGACTTCATTGCACTGCAACCCACTTTGAGAAGAAAAATTACTACATGTCCTCTAGGGAAGGGGATGGAAGCCTAAGCCCCATCGCCCCAGACAGTGGGCCAAGCCCTACCATCATGGAGGGGGGGCAGCGTTTCCAAAGCTTGTGGGCTTCAGCCCAGGGTGGTGGGGCTTCGACTGTGGCTTCAGTCCTGAGCCCCAGCAAATCTAACACCAGCCCTAGCAACCCATGACCCACTTTGGGGTCCTGACCCACAGTTTGAGGCCTGCTGACCTAAAAGATGCATGGCCTCAGGCTTCTGAATTCAACGGCATGATTTTCATGCATCTCAGGACCGCTTCAAGCCCTGTCCGAGGGATGTTCCCTGTCCCTCGGCCTATTGATTCCCACAGCTGCTTTTCCTCTCTTGACCCTTTCTTGGCTGTCTTGAAAGTGTCTGCTCTCAGGAGCTTTCCTCTCTCACTGGTAATTACCCTTTCCCCTCCTCCCATGTTCTGGCCCCAGGTTTTGTTCCTGAAAGGCAAGCTAAACTTTCCTAATCACAGGCTGTCCTGGCTCAGAAGCCTGAATGTATTTTCCACTGGAATGGGCCTATACCATTAAAGTTAATGCACTGGTGGGCTTATCATACGGTTTACACGGTAAAATGCATCTGTTAAAAATCCTTCCACACATTTAGAGTTGATCAGTTGACTAACTCTGAGCCACTGTAAAACAGATGGCACTAGAGTCATTTCAGAGACTCTCCTTTAAATTATTTTCATGAAGAGAATCACTCACTCAAGGGCTGTGTCTAGATTGAAGGCTTCTTTTGGAAGAAGCTTTTCCAGAAGAGAGCTTCGGAAAAAACGTCTTCCAAAAAAGAGCATCCAAACTACCAAAGTGCATCGAAAAAGCGATCCACCTTTTCCAAAGATAGCATCCACACTGAATGGATGCTCTCTTGCATTTAAGCTGTGATTACTATAAAGGGCGTAGCCACCAGGGCACCTGTGCTTTTTCCTCTTTCCTCTTCTTTCGAAAGAACTCCCTTTTCCCCTTCCACACATGCCTTTTTCTGAACAAGCTCTAAAGAGCTTAACTAGACTCACTAAATCAAATTCTAGAAGATCAATCACGGCAGAGGCAATCTATCTTCCTTTTAGTGTATACAAGACCTCAGAGAGGTCAGTGGGAATGGGGTATGGTTCAGGACTTCAGACATATACCCTAAGATTTTTTTAGGGTCATATCCTGCTTCTGCTTCCATAGCTGTGGAATGTGCCCTGGCAAAGGAATAGGGCTGGGTAGCTCCTATTTGATTTCTACCAAAGTCAAATAGGAGGAGTCTGCCAAAGCGAGGGCAAGAGGGAGCTGTGAAAGCTAATGAAGTCTCAAAGCTCCAGTAACAGCTATGCAACAGCTCCAAAGCCAATTCTTTGCCAAGGGAGAAGGCATCTTGTAGTCCTATATGGTAAAGCACTAGTACAATGTGCAGTACTCAAGCTTAATTAATGTAAATTAGTTATCGCAACTACTTTGTGCTCAGTTGTCCCCACTCTTAGGCTACATCTATTTTTCAGGCAGAACAGCTCTTGTGCAAGAGGGGAGTTTTTGCGCAAAATGGCAGCTCATTAACTATGCAAATGAGGCAGAGCAATATTCATCGCTGTGCCTCATTAGCATATGTTCTTGCACAAGACTGGGCAGTGTAGACTTAGCCTTAATGTTTTAATGTTGCTTAGCATTAATCTGGATTCTTTTACCAGATCCTGTTTGTGCCTGACCTCGAGCGCCATGTAGTGTATTGCATCTCACCTGTATTTGGGAATGGTAGCATGGCATTTCATGTATCATTACAGTTTAGCACAATAAAGTAATCTTGAATCATGTCATCCAGCAAAAACAGTCACCGTTAAAAAAGCCAGCATTCATCAGTGCTCTAGCATCTGAGATTATCACAGCTTTCTATGTATTTATAATAGAACATATCTGTAGTAATGAGGGAATGATTGGTAAATAGTGCATTTTAATAAGGGTTTCTGCTGCATATGCCATACTTAACTGTCAAGATAAATAAGCAACACGATGTCGTCAGAGTGCGATTCCATAGCGTTTACTCAGACAAACTTGGAAGCTGCAGGATACAGCCCTAAGAGTGATGGAGCCACTATGACAGCTTCACTTCTTTAACATCTTTTTTAAGTTACTCTTATTTGTTTTTAAACTGCATATCAGCAGATAATAAATTACAAAAGTTTCTGGCCAACTCTGGCAAAATCTTTCATGTTTTATCTAAACTTGTGCAAGAAAACTGATAGTTTGATGTGAATCTGTACAATGTCACATTAGTATTATACTGGCACCAAACACTATCAGTCAGCCAAGCTAGCTCACACCTCTAAGGAACAATATGTAATCAAAACTGAATCACAGAATTGAAGCTTCGTGCTTTATTGCAGCTGAAGCAAGCAGGAAATTTTGAAGGCTTCAAGTTAATAGAACTGTCCAAGACTTCAGTCCTTCTGCTCTTCTGCCGTCATCCTGAAGTGATGTTGAAAATGTACATCCAGTAGAGAAGTCAATATAATGACAATTATATTTTTGTTGGAAAAAACTACTTAGCTGGATTTCTCAGAATTCAGCAATCGCCCACATTGATGCAGTTAACTTTCAGTGAGGAAGGTGTTGCTTCTTTTAAAGCCCAATGCACATTTAATTCTAGTTTAAAGCCTCTGTGAACAAATATGGGTAGTACTGTTCTCAAGCATACTAGTTTGCAATGCTGCTCAGGTGCCATAGATCCATGCCCCAATGAAGTCAAAGGAGGGTCTTTTGTTTGTGGTCAGCAAGCCTGTGTATCACAGACAATATGTTTATTGTCATGTATTATGTTTATTTAGCCATAACTTTCTATCACATAATTGAGTCACCCAGAGTAATTCTCCCGTGCATACTCTGAAATCAAAGTCCTAATTAGAACGGAGGCATCTCTATAATGTCACTGGTACACCAGAAGGTCTCATGTGTTTGTGTTGTAAACGTATAGACACATATTTGAAAGCTTATTGCATTTTACTTAAAATAGTGATTGCTGCCATGATAATCATTATTGACAGCGTTTAAGTCTCTATGGGTCCTCACTTTTATGTATTTACTTTGGAGGGCTTATGCCGGACCTATGCATGAGGGTCAAAGAATGTCCTGTGGAGGGCCTGCTGCAGTGGCAGTCCTTGTACTCAGGGGCTTTAGTGTTCCTCAGTGACACACCGTTTCAAGGAGGATGGGAAGGAGGCAAGGCCATGGGTTTCCTATTACTAAACTACAGATTGGCCAGTTGCATCTGTGGGGGAAGGCTGATCCATGCTAAAAGTGAGACAACCCAGTGGGGTGCTGATGTTTCCCTGCCTCGGTTCTCCTGGGGGCAGTATATCTCTGCCACACTCCTTATGGCACCAGAATCTAAGGCTGCATCTACACTACAGTGGGGATTGCAGCATAACTCCTTCTACCTATGCACCTGATGCCAGGACACCAGTTCCAACTGGAGGGATCAGATCGTCATGGAGCAGTGGGACGACCAGCAGTGGCTCCAGAACTTCCACATGCGAAAGGACACCTTCCTGAAGTGCTGTGAGCAACAGAACACCTATATGCAACCCGTCATCCCCCTCCAGAAGTGGGTCACCATCGCTATTTGGAAGCTCACCATACCGGACAGCTGCCACTCCATCGGGAACCAGTTCAGCGTGGAGAGATTGACAGTCTGGGCCATGATCATGCAGGTTTGACTCTCTTACTCAGGAATGGGGAAGAGGTGGTAGCAGACTTGATCTGGCCCGTGGCCACCGTGCCACCACTCTTACTGCACAGCAGCTGCAGCCGCTATAAACAGCAGGCTGCTAATTGCTATGCTGGCTGGGCAGGGAGAAGAAAGCTTCCCGTGCAGTCACCATCTCCTAGCAAAATCCCCCAGCTTCCATTGGCCAGTTTCTGGCCAATAGGAGCTGAGAAGTTTTGCTGATGGCAGGGGCAGTCTATAAAGCCTCCTCATCGCCCTCCCCTCCCCTCAGGCTAGAGCAGAGCCACATGGAGCACCTGCCCTTGCACACAGGCTGAGAGTCTGCAGAGCTGCTGGCTCAGAG
>CM057846.1:62106764-62125537 GCA_030068395.1 Apalone spinifera | reverse complement strand
GGGGGGAACCCTTCTTCAATAGCATCACACAAAGCACTGGGTTAATTTAATCAGGCCTTCTTGCAATCTGAATGACGAATCATAAGAATCCAAGCTGCTGCTCAATCCTTAACCCCAGTGCTACTGCTTGCCTCTCTGCAAGTGGCTTCAAAAGGATCAGTGAGTCACGTGAATGCACTGGCAGGTTGCACAATTAAACACTTAGGGAATGATGCTGCTGGAAAATAAAAATAAACCAGTGTGAATTATGAATGGGAAGCACATTAGGAATTCAGCCTTCACTCTCAGTTTCTTGCCTTTTGTACATTTCGGTTACTTTCAAGTGGTCTTTTGTGGTTTAGCTTTGGGGGAAAGGTACACGGTAGATTGGAGAACACCATGAACATGAAAAATAAAAATAAAACCAATGGGCTAGGGAAATTAGGTTTTTATGGATGGATGAGTTTTAAATGTGTATAATTTTCACAATAATATCCAATACTTTCCAAGTCATCAAAAGTAAGTCCCTGGTGGCAGGGACAGCAGAAGCTTAGACATTGGAATGGCTGTTGGCAGTGGCAGCACTCTGAAAAACTCCTTCTCCACAGCAAAGCAGTGGGGTTGTGCTGGCAGCCACACTGAGCAAGACAAAGTTTGAAATGCACAGTGCTGTGTTAGCACGGTACTCAGGTCATTTATCTTGATGGGCAAGATCCTGATGCTTTATAAGGTTAGTTATGTTCAGCTTTTTCACAGCACAGATGGGGAGCTGTGGCTCTCCCTTAAAAGACAAGAACCTCACCATTTTTCTTCTTGTCTCATTTCTTTCTCAGCTCCTAGCTATGGAACCTTAACACGCTCTCAGGTGTCATAGCGTGGGAATTTGGAGCAGGTAGGGACCCGACTCTTGATTGGAACGTGTAGATTAGCAGGGACAGCCACAGGCAACGAGTTGTGTGTGAATCTGCTGCATACCCTCTGTAATGACCCATCTTTAGCTAGTATCATCTATATACCTGCCTTTAAGCTATAATAGCATTGCTTCATTTATCCTTGTCTCTCCCGAGTAGCCACAGTGTGCACATTGTGTCTTTGAAAGGTACTTTGACAGTTCCATTAGCTAGGTCTTTAAGCTGGTAATTCCAGTGTGTTTAATGGTATTCATGGCTGTACTATTATCAGAAAACTTTTGAACTCCTCAGTAGATGTACAGGATGACTTTGATAAGATACTGCATTTTTTTAATGTAACTGCTTTAGGCACTGTACAATATCCTGATGTTATTAGTGTCACAACATATACTCAGTTAAAGAGCACCTGCTTTCCCATATTAACACACTCTTCAATTACAACAATGAATTGACCGATGCTGAATCTTTGTAAACCTCATAGATGTCAGTATAATTGCACCTAACTGGAGCCTGTAAAGTATGTAAAGATCTGAGCAACAGCATGAGGATCCTTTTCCAAATTTGCTATTATTAACGGAAGGCAGGTCCAATTATTTGGATCAACTAATATAGAAATAGAGCCCAGGTGCAAAGTCCAGCTCTAGCTAGAAACTAGTCCACATGGAAAGAATAATAAGAGTTCAAAAAGCATCCCTTTTAGTGTTTTTTTCCCACTGGATTGGCTCCTTTTTCATTGTATTTCTTTTTTCAGAAATTGAAACCTGCTGGAACCTGTCCTTTAGCCTCATTGTGGCTCCTCGTGTGCTAAGTACTTAAATATCAGTTCTACAGTTGGATATGTTTGTCTACAGAGCATTTTAAATTTTTTGTCACAAATTCTAGTTTGTGTGGCACGCTGAGCCTATTGAATTCAATGACCCTTCTGTGGCAACATGAATGCTGCCATTCACTTGTGTGCATGACAAAAAAGGGAAGTGGGGGAGGGAGGAAGAATTTTCTCACCAAGTTCTCTTGAGGCCTAGGAAAAAACTTTCTCAAAGAAGAAGTCAGAATTTTATTAGAGAGAGCCTAAGCCATTCGGGTTCTCCTCTCTCTCACCACTGCATATAAAATTCTACACCAAGAACCAGGGTTAGATTCCAGGGTTAGATTCCTGATAACGAATATTGTGCTACTGTTACTGATTAGTTGTGTAATGCACTGGGAAAGTCCTCCTCCTGTGAACGGGTTATTCCTATAGCTAAAGTAGGGAGGATCAGAACTTAGATTATGGGAGTACAAGAGGTTCAATATGAACCTATATGAATGCGATATATATGACTCACACCACAAAAATCCCTCTTTTAAAACAGACATTTTGTATTTAAAATTGTGATAACCTGAAAATTATGGTGTGACTCACCAAACAATACTTTAATATTTCAGTAATTTATCATACTTTGCCCCACAGAGAATGGGAGTCAGTGATGGCTATTAGTTTAAAAACTGTGATCTTTAGCAAAAGCTGTGCAAAAGGGAGCTTTGGTTCAAACCCTTGGCATGGACTAAGTTGGTATGTGCCATGGTTGTTGGTTTCCTGCAAAAACACAATTGAAAGGTGTGCTTCATCCTGGAAAGGCTGCAGAATCTAGAGGAAGAATGAAATACCCAGACCTACTGACACATGTGTGCTGCAGCTGCTTCTGAGTATAGCCAGGCTCCAGAAGTGTAGGAGTGGCTATGACGTGGCTTAGAAAAGTGAGTGATGACACAGGCTCTTTCCCAGAAGTTTCCTTCAGCTGACAGGTGATGTGATAATTAAAGGTTGATTTTGGAGTGTTTATTTCCAGGAACTTTAAACAGGCCAAAAATATTTTAGCAAAGGGCCAAATTCACAAAAAGAGTTAGGCCATTAAGTGTCACTTCAGGACTAATACTTAGTCACAACTCCCCTGTTCACTTGCCACCAAACCCAGGTGGCACCTAGAATTTCAAGGTATGTAAGAGCCACAGACGCCTAAATTTCAGCATTTAGACAGCCATGTTCATCCTGACACCACCCAGCAACCTAGTGCCAAAGCGACAGCACATGTCACTAACAAGGCATTACTTCAGCTTTGGGGTCTGGATCCAGTAGACATGCCAGAGCATGCTAGCAACAGTGTGAGAATGACAATAGCACAGTGTAGGACACTCACCTGGGAGGTAGGGAAGGGTCTGCCTCCTTCAATGCATATTTTATTATTTAATACAGCTTCAGCCTGAGAGCTTGAGAAATAGCTGTTCTAGACTAAACACATAACCCACTAGCATGCCCTCTTAAAGAGGTAGACTACCCAAGTTCAAGTCCAGGTGTCCCCAACAAGTATGTAGGGGGACTGAACCTAGCTTTCCCACATGCTGTCTGAATGCTATTGTCAGTTTACTAAAGGTTATAGGGAGGATGTATCTCTCTCACCTTTTGTGAAGGAAGGGCTTAGCTGTTACCAATAGGAGAGGTTTAATGGCGGTGAATATCAAGTCAAATATGTCTAGCACAATAGAGAGGCAATATTTACTATGATTTGCCAGCTCCTGAGTCCTTGCCATGTTTACTCACAGGCACATGAGTAGCTACACAATCATTCTCTGGGGTTTGCAGAATTGAAGAGTGGTGGGATTGGAGACACAATAACTGAAGGACGGTTGGGCTCTCCCTCTTTCATTTAGGGGAAAGCGCTGAGAACCACTGCTTTGAGTAACCCCTGGGAAACCCCACTGCCTAGGGCTAAGCTGATTCCCATTTTATTCTATTGACCAGACATACTCTGCCTGAGTCAAACCTACCACTAAAATCTCTGTGCATACACTCCTGGCCTTTCCTCAAAGTAACAGGCTTCTTATTCCGTCTTCCTGTAAACCTTGTGGTATGAGGATTAAAGGAGATGCCAGAATAGCGAGTTATTTAGAAATTTAGCGCTGTGTATACAGCGCCAAATTTTGAAATAAAATATTTTGAAATAAGGTATGCAATTAGCATACGCAAATTGTGTAGCTTATTTCAAGGTACACGCTACTGTGTAGACGTGCCCAAAATGTAAAAAAGACCTTCAGAGTCTTTCACCTGTTTGCTGCATCTGGCAGTCATCTTTAAGGACACATAGTAAATCACTTAGGTTTATATGAGGGTGCAAATGTATGTATCAGTGATAAAAAGAGATAGGTACTAAATCCACATTCATAGATTTATACATGGTGATAACTTAGAAGTAATGCAGAGTGGATAAAAACAGGCACAAAGACTCGAGAAAAGTAATCCTAATGGACACTTTTAAATTAATGGGAGTGAATACTCATATATGCCAATAATGTCATCTTATTAAAGTGAAGAAGCAGGTAGCCAGGAGTTCCAATTTCCACAATTCCAATCTCCTCTTTATCTAGCCCTTAGTCATTACTACCCCAGAGTTTATTTTGCCTGTCTTATTACTGTGCCTACTGCTTCTTCTAAACATATATTTCGAAGTTCCTTGTGTCTGTGGCACAAAAAGGGAACAGCGTATTATGTAAGTGTTTCTGCAATATCTGATTTCCCCTCCGAACCTGGTAAGATGAGCTACTTACATCATTGTTACTTCATTACACTCTTTCATTGTTTTATTGATTAAGCTAAGGCATAATATCATTATTACAATAGGCTTGTTGGACAAAAATTGTTTCACTGATGTCAGGGGAGTTACCTGCCAATAGGGAAGGGTTAAAAGACCATTTCACAGCATGCTAAACTCCATTTGGAAACTAAAGAAAGGATTTGCGGAGGAGACTCAGAGAATTAGCTACCCTGGGCTCCTTTGAGAAATGCCAGCCTGAGTTGGATTTCACCCAACTTCACGAGTTCACCAGTTTGGATTCAGAAGCTTTAACATAATTTCATGAATAAAAACAAGTAAAAAAGTTTGGTTTTGGTGGAAGTATGGAGAGGGCGAGTTGTTCTAGGGTTTTTCTTTTCTTTTTTTGGTAAAGGTTTACTGGAGCCCCATGCCAGCCTGCTAGACTACTGACCCCTAGTGCAGTGCATAACCTGGTAGAAGGTAAGTGTTCCTATGCCTAAGTCCCCCGTGGGCCCAGAGCTTAGGGTACTCACCTAGGATGTTTAAGACTCCAGTTCAGGTGCCCCCCAACACTTGATTAGGAGAAGAGATTTGAATGGTGTATTCTAATGGGACAGAGAGCTCGCTCACTCTCTGCTGTTGAAGTGGTTCCCCTGGGCATAAATAATCAGTGAGAGGGAGTCAGAGCATTCACAAGCATGATAATGATTCTGCACTAGTATTGCTAGAACAATCACAAAGAAGCCCAAGATACGGTCCCTTTGCTTCTATAACTTGTTCTGGTCTATACAAAAACACATAAGTATCACAGGCAGGGAAGGCTCAAACTTCCTTCATGGCCCCACCCCCTCTCCACCCCAAAATCCCTGCTGCTTCTCACCACAAGTCCCCAGCTCTTCTTTCCTATGTGGCCAAGGCCTGGACCAGTAGTGCTGGAACCATGCGGGGGAGCTGGGGATCATATCCTTCCTATTTCTTTGAGCTTGGCCTGGCCACTTTTTTCCAGAGTTCATCCCACTCCCTTCCCCCCCTGAGGCCTCACCACACCATTCCCGAGAATTCCTGCATGCAGCTAGTGCAGGCCCAAGCCATTAGCATGCCCCAGGCTCCGGGAGCATGGCGCCACCCCTGGGAGTGTGATGCATGCATGGCCTCGCCCCTGGGCACCCAGCACATGCGTAGACCTGCCCCGGGTGCACAGCACATGCATGGTGCTGCCCCCTCCTGGGCCGGCAGCCTTGTGTGGCGCCCCCTACAATGGGGCACCCCAGGTGGTCACCCACCTTGCCTGTACCTTGGGACAGCCCTGCATGCAGCCCATCCTGGGAGCCCAGGCAACTATGGGAAGCTGAGGTGAATCCTCCACCTGCCTGAATTGCAGGGGGGCAGAGAGCAGTCCTCCGCCCATATCCCCATTCTCTGGGCTCCCTAGACATCCAAGGAAGGAGGAGGGTCCATGACTTTATGACTATGCTGGCTTCTGACCAGTAACCACATAGCTCTTCCTGACCTGACTTGTGGGGGGTAGCTCAGAGCCACAGCCCAGCCCTGGTAAAAGTCATATGCAGGCAGCTGTGAGCAGACATGGCGTCCTGGCAAGTATCAAAATCCCTGTTTTATAGAGGAGGGACTGGGGACATAGTAAAAATAACAATCACTGTCAGACCTGAGATTAGAACTCAGAAGTGCCTAGTGTCCAATCCTGTTCTCTCACCTTTTGATTTTACCACCTCTTTGTGTTCACTACACAGTGTTTAGTGACACAGCTGCGTTGACACAGATACGTCATTAAAAGCTGGGCAGCTTAGCCACTGTTTGTTGATTCGTTTGCCAACAAAATACTTCCACCCCCAGTGAGCACTTTATCAACAATGCACTGTTCATACTGGCCCTTGTCACGGAAAAACTTTTCTCTTACATGGGGTAGAGGGACTTGACTTACCCCCGAACAACATTTTTTTGTTGTTAAATTGCTAGCGTAGACAAAGCCTTAGAGACAAATCCATAACACAAGTACAGGTTGAACTTTTCTAATCTGGCACTCTGATCCAACAACATCTGTGGTCCAGCATGATTTTAGTTAGCTGAATGTCTACTTATTGTGGGTGTGGCAAAGGTGTTCTGCAGTCCCATACAATTTGTTTATAGCCACCAGTCCTGGCTCTCTGTGTTTTGTGCTGTTATTTAGCTCTAATTTATGCCTAAATTCTTCTAACATCCCAGTGAGCAGGGGAAGTGTTGGTTATGCTACCCAACAATATTGACCTCGTGTAGTTTGGCAAATTCTCTGATTCAGCTCCGGTCTGATCCAGAGGGTGCCAGACTAGAGAGTTTCAACCTGTATTATATTTAGGCTGCTGATCTCTGGAGTCCAAGATTTCCAATACCTTCATAATTTTGAGGAGGAAAATTGTTTTTTTCTTTTTTATATGCATTGAAATATTCAAAATGTCTTTCAAACCTGTGCACCATAAATGGAGCATTTAAATGCTTGCTTTTTTACTATAGGCAGAACATCCTGATTGGTGAAGTAGGAGAGATGGTCTATTTGAGTGGGAAAGTATGGGGAATATTAAAACAGTTGGCTCCCATTTATCTCAACAGCCTGAGGAAGACAGATGAAACTTTTGGATAAAGGGGCATTCAGATAAATGGAATTGCTATTTTGAATTGCAGAGTCACTGGTATATAAATACAGGGAACAAAGAGAATAATGCTGATGTTTGCTTACTAGTTTGTATTTTAAAAAGGGTAAAAATGAGCTTATTAAAACAACAAAATGGTATCGACATAAATTGCTATTGCCACTGAATTGAGATTAGGTGTTAGTAATTGCTCAGAACCACTATAGAAATAAAGAGTTGTTGATTAGTCCTAGCAACTACTGCGAGGCTAATTGGAAAGTTACTAGTGAGTGAGTCAGCAATGAAAGGCTACTGTGGGATCAGAAAATTAGGATTTTCAGAGAAAGAGAATTCAGACAATTGGAATTATACTATATGTCTATGTTATTAAAAGGTAATAAATCACAGACAGCTCATTGCTTTGTGTTTACTCTGTAAATATCTTTTATAGCCAGTATCATACATGTATATCTCTTGATCATTAGCTGCAAAAATCTTAATAGCTTTTATTGACTAACTGTGGTTAGGGTAATTACATTAGTATAGCCTGTGTAATGTGGTTGAGTGTGATGCATATGGCTCCATTGTAAAGACTCATGAGCTTAGAAAAATATACTATTTACTTTGCATATTAGTTTCAGTGCCATATAGGTTTGGGCCACAACCAATCACATTCTTTCACACCAGACAACTATTTTTATCTGTCTTGTGTATTGAAAACTGGGTTAAAATTGTAAGCTGTCACTTTACATTTCGGAGATGAGGTGGGCGCGCGGGGGAGGGAGTGAGGGAGTCCTGATCCTTCTTGTAGTGAAGCATGCAATACTGGGCTAGAAGCAGTAAACACACAGACTAGAGCAGGGGCGGACAATACAATAGAGGTGGTTTGTCAGGGTTAGCCCTGGTGGTCTGCCACCACTTTATTTATGTGCATCTCCACAGGTACAGGGTGGTCAGGGCAATGTGGAGGAGATACAGTGGGACCCAGGGTAATGGGGAAGATTCCTCTGCCATTTTGGCCTCAGTTCCTCCACTTTTACAAAGATTCCAGTAACCTGGGCTCATTGGGTGTCTGCCGTAAACTGAATTCACCTCAAAGCAAACTGAAAAACAGACATTCTCTTATGTGCCATCCTATTAACACCCACATGGTTCAACTGCAGGGTTATAGGCTTTAGAGCCAATGCTAAGACCGGTGCTGTTTGAGAAAGTGAGTAACTGATAGTTGTAGTAGATTAGTATTGTCTATATACGTGAGCAACCAGAAGTGATAAGACCTCTGCCAGTGGAAAATGGTCACAGTCAGGAATCTTGGGTTCTATTCCAGGCTTCAATAGACACAGACTCTTTTGCCCATTTCCCCCTTCCTTACCCACAAACTTAAGCCTTATGTCCCTTCCTCTCCAATCTTGCCCTATCTAACTCCTGTTACCATTCCACTGCTAGTTCCTCATCCTAGTTCCATTTTCCTTATCCAGTCACTCCCATTCTCCATTTCTCAGGGTTCTGGTCACAGCTCCCAGCCCATGGCCCCATAAGTTTTAGCCTCACCCCTCTAGTCTCCTTGTCCCAGTCTCTCTCTCTCTCTCTCCTTCTCCCAGCCTTCTCCCTTTCTTGTCCCAGTTCTCTCCTGTACTACCAGATCTGTCTCTTCCTTTCTGTCTTCTAATCATCCTTATTCCCTCTGTCTCCCAGGCCCAGTCTTTCTCCCCGGACTTCTCAGCAAATTTCCATGTCTTTGCCTCACCTAGCTCCTTGTCCCAGACTCTGGGTAGGTCTATACTACAGAGTTTTTTTGCAAAAACTCGCAGAACATCCACACTTCAAATGTGTTTTTGTGCAAGTAAAATGAAAGAACAGGGTGGTTTTTCTGGTGTAGGTATTCTTCCTTCTACGAGGAATAAGTCCTTTTTTCTCTTGTGCAAAAAGGTGTGTGTGCATGGGGAACAGGGCTTTTTTGCACAAAAAGAGGCAATCAGAAAAAGCCCAGGTGCCCAGGTGGCCATTCTGTAAATAGCAATCAGAGTTTCCTTTCGAGAGAGAGTCCGTGCAGTCTTTTTGATGTGCTTTTGCAGTGTGGATGCTGTTTTCCACAAAAAGCTTCTCGCACAAGAAGCCTGTAGTGTAGACATAGCCTCAGTTGCAAACTCGTTATGGTTCTCTTCCTGCACTCCAGCTCCTCATTAGATCTGTGTCCTCTTTCTCTTGCCCCATTGGTTCCAAGACTTGGTTTCCTTGCCAGTCAATTCCACTTTCCTCCCTGGCTCCCAATTCTTGTCTCCATGTCCCACCAGCCATTGTCTCTATTTCCACTTCTCAAGCTATTTATCCCAATCTGCTCTTCCAACCATCCCCTGAAAGGCCCTAGAATGAACTCTTGTCCTTTCTGCATTTGAATCACAGATCTTGCATCTCCATACTGTCTGGTAACAGCAGGAGTGGGGGTAAAGGGAGCATGTCACAGAACACAGGAGAGACAAGCTCAGCAGCTATTATAGTGAATATTCTTCTTCACCTCTGCAGTTGTGGGTGGAGAAAGCAGGGCCAGATGTTCAATGGGGAAGGTATTTGTGCAATCCAGTCAGCACTAGCAGCAGGGAGAAACTTGAGCATGTGGAATGAGGACTGAATCCCCTGACATTTTTAGCTGTTAATATTTAGCAAGTCTGGACTGTTCTGTACAATTTTTTACTGACTTATCTGGACAAATTTAAGTAGATTGTAACAGGGATGCCAAAAAGGTTCCCCCTGACACAAAGACCACCCCTTTCTGCTAAGTTTCAAGTCCCTGTTCCAAAGCCTGGAGCACAAGAGCATTCCATAGTAGAGGACACCACATTTTTAAAAAGTATTGCACAACTATTCATTTCTCTCTAGGCTGATTCCCATAGAGTGTTACACCACAAGGGGCCACTCTGTCATCTAGTCTGACCTCCCATACATCACAGGTAACAACGTCCTTACGCATACACAGAATATGCAGCTGCGTGGGGCAGCTGAAAATTTGGGGCACCACTGGGTCTTAATGTCTACCACCACCTCTTCCTAACCTGTGGTCTGGCTTCACTTTCTCTGGAGAGGATCTAATTAACTTACAAGTGAAAAAAAAAGCCTGCTGGACCTATTAGCGGAACACTGAACCTGTCAAAGAGCTGTTCCAAGTGGTAATTAAGCCATTTAATAGGCATTTGACAACCTCAGATATATACTGTCTTTTTCTGAATTTACTGGCTTAGTCAACAGGAACTTAATTTAAAATTTGCTTTAAAAATGTTTCATTAGTGTGTTGCTGAAGATTATAAAATCACATCCAGCATGAATTTGTCAAGAACAAATCATGTCAAACCAATCTGATAGCTTTCTTTGATAAGGTAACAAGTCTTATGCATAAGAGAGAAGTGGTAGATGTGGTATACTTAGTCTTTAGTAAAGCATTTGCTACAGTCTCTGATGATCTTCTGATCAATAAATTAGGAAAATACAACCTAGATGGGCTACCATAAAGTTAGTTCATAACTGGATAACCATTCTCAGAGAGTAGTTTTTCATACTTCACAGCCATGCTGGAAGGGAATATCAGGTGGGGTTCTACAGGGGTCCACTTTGAGATTGGTTCTGTTCAATATCTTCATCACTGGTTTGGATAATAGCATAGAGATTAGGCTTATAATGTTTGCAGATGATACCAAACTGGGAGGGGTTGCAAGTGCTTTGGAGGGTAGGATCATAATTCAAAATGATCTGGACAAACTGGAGAAATGGTCTGAGATAAACAGGATGAAGTTTAATAAGGACAAATGCAAAGTACTCGACTTGGGAAGGAACAATCAGTTTCACACAGAATGGGAAGTGACTGTCTGGGAAGGCGTACTGCAGAAAGGGATCTAGAGGTCATAGTGGACCATGAGCTAAATATGAGTCAGCAGTGTGACGCTGTTGCAAAAAAGGTAAACATACTGAGATGCATTATCAGGAGTGTTGTGAGAAAGACACAAGAAGTCATTCTTGCAGTCTACTCTGAGCTGATTAGGCCTCAGATGGAGTATTGTGTCCAGTTCTGGGCACCACATTTCAGGAAGAATGTGCACAAATTGGAAAAGGTTCAGAGAAGAGCAACAAAAATGATTAAAGGTCTAGAAAACATGGCCTATGAGGGAAGACTGAAATAACTGGGCTTGTTTAGTTTGGAAAAGAGAAGACTGAGAGGGGACGTAATAGCAGTTTTCAAGTACCAGAAAGGGTGTTTACAAGGAGGAGGGGAAAAAATTGTTTTCCCTGAACTCTGATGATAGGACAAGAAGCAATGGCCTTAAATTGCAGCAAGGGAGGCTTAGTTTGGAGATTAGGAAAAACTTCCTGAGTGGTTAAGCACTGGAATAAATTATCTCAGGAGGTTGGGGAATCTCCATCATTGGAGATATTTAATAGCAGGCTAGATAAACATCTGTCAAGAATGATCTAGCTCGGGGTGGGCAAATCATCATCCACAGGCTGGATCTGGCCCTCCAAGCCAGTTGATCTGGGCCACCTCCACCCTAAAGCCAATCGAGATTTGGAGATGGGAGAGCGTGTGAAATCTCCTCCCCCGCCATGGCTGTGCAGTGCCTAGAGGGAACCACCAGCTGTTAAAAAAAAGCTGGCGGTTCTCTCTAGGTGCCACACCCCTGGCAGGGCAGTGACAGGGAGCAAAGCCTTCACGTGCTCTCTACCCCCCAGGCCAATCAGTCAGGGGCAGGGGAGCACACAAAGTCTCCTGGCCTCGCCCCTTCAGTCCGAGGCCCCACCCCTTCCAGGGTGGCCCGCAGCCACTTCCAACATTTCTGAAGTGCCCCACCCCTTTCAAAAATTATTGCCCACCCCTAATCTAGCTGGTGCTTGGTCCTGCCTTGCGGGCAGGGGACTGGACTTGATGATCTCTCGAGGTCCCTTCTAGTTCTGGTGTTTTACGTTTTTATGATTCTATGATCTCTAAAAAATTATCTCCCACCCCTGATGGCCATCAGACATAGGGGCACCAACTTAATAGTACTGCATAGGGACCCAAAAATTCTAAGGACAGCCCTGATCAGAGGCCACCATCACTGTCTGGGTCTAGCACCCATTCACTAAACCAACAATAAAAATGAGACCAAAGCCCCACAGCTGTTTTGTCTGCAAGTTCCAAAATTGGCAGCCTGGAACAGATTCGTAGAGGAGAAAATTTCAGCCCAAACCATTAAAGTCTGGCAAAAAATTAAGCAACTGAAAACAGTATTTTTAAATGGAACATGTTGGGCAACCATATTAATAGACAGTACTAACCGCCCCATCATTAATATTGGCAAAGTAACTATTAAGCTGATCTCTATTAGATTTTGATCTCTAGATTAACTCATATGCTTGGATCTTTTTCTTGTCCTAACTTGTATAGCCATGGTTATGCTTCTATGACTTCTTCTCTCTCATTTCCTTGTCTATTAGAATGTTACCTGCATGTCTTCTTCCTCTGCTTTATTGTCTTGCTTAACACTGCATCTAATCATGTTGGTTCATAAAGTTAACATCTCTTTAAATAGCACAGCACGTATTACAGGAATAATTAGTTAACTGTTTCATTGTGTGCATTTATTAGACATTCCCAAAGCCCCAAAATTCCTGTTACATGCTCAACCATTCTCAGATAATTTTGCTGAGAAGTTCAGTATACAGGAAATGGCTGTGATCAGTGGATGGGTGTTTTCCCTTGGGGTATGTCCATACTGCAATTAAAAAAAATAAAAGTAATAGCAGCGACTCTCAGAACCCAGGACACTTGACGGGGCCTTACAGGGCTCTGGCTACTTGACTACAAACGGTTTCTAGCTCCCGAGTCAGCTGATCCAGGCCAGCTGTGGAAATGCATCTTGAGTATCTCCGTAATGGCTGCTGCTATGTTTTCCATCCACAGGAAGCAAACACAAATAAGGGGTAGATTACTTTTATCTGAAATTCTGAGAGACAAGAAAAGTTGATCCAATAAAGATATTACTTTACTGACCTTCTCTTTCTAAAGAACAAGGAACTGAATTGCAAAGCTCTGCTCTCACTGGAGTGGGTTGCTTCTGGAAATGAAAGTAGAGAAATAAACTGGAATAAGCTCATGTGTATTTTTGAAGGCGAAGATGAACAGCCAAAATATGATTCAATGTGAGACCAGAAGCCAGTCAAGGATGTATCCCTGATGCTGTCTGAAGCAACAGGGCAATTTGCTTGTCTATGAATATCAAAGAGTGTGTCTAAAGGATACAAAGATTTGGGCTTTATCTAAATCAGGGCTACTCAACTTTGGAAGCCCAGGGGCCCACAATGATACTCACAACACATGCCAAGGGCCACAACTTAAGTGTGGTTGCATATACATGCAAATATATATGCAAATAGCTTCTTTCACACTAATGGGCATGACTACAAAGATTAAGGCAAGACTACAAACACACAGCCCTCATTTAAGTCAGTTCTGCTGATATTAATAAAATGCAATATCTGATTTCTACCATATGACAGCACTTTTAATGAGCAATGAGTCCAGGAATTTAACTACTAAAACGAATATCAGCAGAAGACCATTATATTGACTTGCCGTTGTGCAGCATGTTCCCAGTGGAGGCTATGTTCAAAGGATCCCACCTGCTGGCCTCATGTTGAGTAGCCCTGATCTAAAGGATACAAACACACTTTACAATAAGTATTAATTTGATAGACACTCTAAATAGTAAATGTTATCACAAAAAAGAGTGAATTTAATATTTCTATTCTTCCAGATTCAACACACACAACACTAACATGTTTTGGAGAGTTAATGGAATGGAAGGTATGTTAAGAATGCCCGAAAGGCTTTTTTTTGTGTGTAGATCCATCCCACTTTGGATCCATGTATTCAGACTCTTAGGGTGTGTCTAGACTACATCCCTCTTTTGATAGAGAGGTGTAAATTAGACACTTCGAAATTGCAAATGAAGCTGGGATTTGAATTTCCCATGCTTCATTTGCATATTCGCGGCATGGCGCTCTTTCAAAAAAGAACTATTTTGAAAGTGAAACCACAGTGTAGAAGCGGTTCTTTTGAAAATTGAAGCCTTTTTCAAAAGATCCTGTAAACCGTAGAGGCTGAGATTTAAGTGTTTTATGTAAAAAGAAACCCCAATCTTACCTCAAACTCCTAAAAGTAAAAATTTGATACCACAAGTTATGTTAGTATTCCCAATAGAAATATAGGAGTGTTCTCCCTTTTATTGGAAAAAAAAGTCATGAAATTAGTGGGTAATAGATCAGGGGAATGAACGAACTATGGTGTTTTGTTACCTCTTTTGTTAATCACATTCATTGCACAGTGCTGCACTGAATGTGGCCCATGGGGCGCATTGGAAAGGCTTTGCTAATCGTCTACAGACACAGAAGAATGGGCATTTCTTCAAAATAAATAAACAAAGGAGAAAAATATATCCTACAGAGTATTCAGAAAGCAACAAGCAATAGCCACTTCACCTGAAGTAAATAATTTTCTTCTTAATGTTTGAATTAGTGTGTTTATTTAAAACTACATAATAACCTACCACAAAAATATATATATTTTCACAGGTATTGTTAAAGCTTATCCAGTGAACATCAAGCAGAGTTTTTAGAACAGACAATTCTTGGATCAACAAGCACATACCGTTTCTCAACATAGTACTTACTGATACACGCTTGCCTGCCTGCAACTGGCTAAAGGAAACAGTTATGGCAGGACATAAAGCACAATGCATTAAAACATGGTTTGACCTAGTACATGAAACTCTTAGGTTTTCTGAGTCTGTTGCTGGCTTTCCATTTGGGTAATAACATATAAAGAGAGCAATATGAGCATTGCTAAGTAAGCCTAAAAACCATTACCCACGGAAGCTCGTGACCCTATATCTTTTTGTTAGTCTCTAAGGTACCACAGGACTACTTGTTGTTTTTAAAGTTACAGACCAACACAGCTACCCCTCTGAGATTTTTCAAAAGGTATGTGTTAAGGGGAACTCAGTGTCTCAGGGCATGGATTCGGAGATCTACAGCTTTTTATCTCTAGCTCACCAATTGAAACCAGTCCCATAGTGGTAGCAACTGATGGCTGTTTTGTTGGCCTCAAGAAATGACATTAATGATCTTGGTTTAGTTCCAAATGAGCAAGTATGCCCCCATCCAACTGACTCCTCTGTCTCCCCCCTCCTTCTACCATGGACAATCTCAACAAAGAGACAAAAGAGATAGTTTATTCTCATAGTCCAAAAAGTGCAAAACATAAGCAGTGCAACAGTGAAAAGCGATATGAATTTTAAATTTATTGTGCCATTAACTGTTTAAAGTGGCATCATAAATATTTATTTCTTAAGGTTGGAGTTCTGTCCTGATAGAGCTCCTTTAAATTAAAGGAGTTAAAAAACTTAACAGTATAGCCACAAGCTACAGTTATAATAAAAGTGTTGGGCTCTATTATCCCTTGATTTGGTGGTATAGAGCAGGAGGCTGGTGTTAATATAAAGTAACAGACAAGTACTACAGATCATTAATAATTAATTATTGATCTAGTCATAATTTAATTAGTCATTATATTACTATTATTATATTATATATTATGGTATTATTATAGTCAGTCATTAATAGTCATTTTAATAGCTCTATGAATGTGCATGGTACTTTACACACATAAAGGAAAACATATGTTCTACTTTGTTCTTTTTGTCTGTCTATTTTTTTTCAGACACAGAACAATATAACTGAAGGAAGGCATGAAAAGATTCTTTGATTTTTTTTACTTATTTCTTTACCTTTTAATAATAATGAATACACACGCGCACACACATACTCACAAACTCTAAGCACCCTATCGTAATGCCCATACCAGAATTAATGGAGAAGAGAATAAGAAATTCTTCAAGACTGGGGTTTTTAAATGAATGTGAAGGAGAAGGTGAAGATGGTTGGCAGACTGAAGAGTCTTTCATTTCCTAACATAAGGGGGAAATGAATAAACACATGATGCCAGGGTTGGCAAGGAGGAGGGGAAAGAAGTAATAAGATGAGAGTATTGTGAAGATTATGGAAAATTAGAGCTACAGCAAATGGAATTAAAGTAGAGAAAGAAAGTGGGATAAGATTATGTGAACTTTTAAAGGTGAGGATTAGCAACCATAATGTGACACAGAGTGAGACCAGAAGCCAGTGAAGGATATATTTATGATGCTGTCTAAACAGGTTATTACCTCTGGCTGTGTCTAGACTGGCGCAATCTTGCGCCAGAGCTATGCAAATGAGGCTCAGCGTGGAATATCGCCGAGCCTCATTTGCATAGCTAATGAGCCGCCATTTTCACGGAAGAGACTCTTGCGCAAGATGGAGCTGTCTACACTGCCCCTTCTTGCACAAGAAAAACCCTCTTGCGCAAAGCCATTATGCTGATTATTTTCAGGCTATTCCACGCTGAGCCTCATTTGCATAGCTCTGGCGCAAGATCGCGCCAGTCTAGACACAGACTCTGTGTTCAGAGATACCCACTCAGATCAGAGCAACAAGACAATTCACTTGTGTTGAGTGTGTATTCTGGCTAACTCACTTGTGTTAATAGAACTCAAGAGAGATGTGGATTGCATTGTTTTTCTCTGTCTTAATTCATCTTTGATTGAAATATGTGTTAGTGCTTAAATGTGACTTTACTTGAAGTGTCACTAAAGGTTGTTTTGGAATAAATCACTAAGCTATCCAGTAATAAATCATGAGGACCAGATGGCATTCATCGAAGAGTTTTGAAGGAACTCAAAGGTGAAATTGCAGCATTATTAACTGTGGTCTGTAACCTATCCATTAAATCAGCTGCTGTACCACATGACTGGAGAATAACGAATGGAACACCATTTAAAAAAAAACAACAATACCGCTCCAGAGGTGATCCTGGTAATTACAGGCCAATAAGTCTAAAGTCAGTTCCAAGCAAAGTGGTTGAAACTATTATAAAGAATGGAATTGTCATATTATAAAGAGTGGAATTGTCATACATATATGCATTTGTTGGGGAAGAAGTCAAAATGGATTTTGTAAAGGGTAATCATGTCTCACCAATCTATTAGAATTCTCTGAGGGGGGTCAACAAGTTGAGGGACCTGGGCGGTAGGTATGGTAGGTGGGGGAAAGCACTGCCTTCCCAAACCACCAGCCTGGCCACATCCATACTTCACCCCCAGAAATGCCTACTGTAAGCTGCCCTTGAACACCCACCCTCCCTGTGCTCTAGAGTTGGGGACACTGGAGCCGTGCACCCTCCTCCTGCCCCATGCTCAGCGGCTGGGGACACTCCACACACCCTCTGCCCTTCCAGGGCCGGGGAGGCTCAGACCACGTGCCACCCAGGAAGGCCGGGGCCATGTGCCATCCTCCCTACCCATGCACCAGGGCAGGGTGCTTGGCTGACACCCTTTTCCCTCCCTGTGCTCTGGGTTTGGGAAGGCTTGGGCCCTATGCCTCCCCACCTCCCCATGAGGTGGAGCCTGGGCAAAAGGAGCAGGGCTAGGAGGAGGGTTGGGGGCTTGCCTTCCCCAGGGGGTCAACAAAGAGAATCCAGTATATTTAGATTTCCAGGAAGCTTTTGTCAAAGTCCCTTACCAAAGGCTCTCAGTAACGTAAGCTGTCATGGGATAAGAGGGAATCTTATCCCATGGGTTGGTATCTGGTAAAAAGTTAGGAAACAGAAAATAGGAATATATGGACCATTCTAATAATGTAGATGGTTAACTAGTGGTATCCCCCAAGAGTATGTACTGGGATTAATCCTATTCTACATACTCATAAATGGTTAGGAGAAAGAGATAATCAGTGAGGTGTCAAAATTTGTATGAGATACAAAATTGCTCAAGATCGTTAAGTCCACAGCAGACTGTGAATAACTTTAAAAGGATCTCACAGAACTGGATGACTGGGTAATAAAATGGCAGATGAAATTCAATGTTGATAAATAAATGACAAGTAACACATATTGGAAAACATAATCCCAAGTATACAAATAAAATGCTGGGGGGTCTAAATTAGCTCTTACCATAGGAGAAAGGGATTTTGTGGTCAATGTGGATAGATCTCTGAAAATATCCACTCAATGTACAGCTGCAGTCAAACAGAATTTTATGAATAATCAGAAATGGAATATATAATACGAGAGAAAATATTGCCTCTTCATAAATACATGGTATACCTATATCGTGAATACTCTGTGCAGCTGTTGTCATCTGAGCTCCAAAAAGATATGTTGAAATTGGAAAAGTTTCAGAAGAAGGAAGCAGAAGTGTTGGAACGGCTTCCAGATGAGGAGAGATTATTAAGTCTTGAGCCTTTTCAGGTTGGAAGAGATGATTAGGGTGGGATACAATAGAGGTCTATAACATCATGACTGGTGTAGAGAAAGTAAATAAGGAAAAGTTATTCACTCCTTAACACAAGAACTGGGGGTCACCAAATGAAATTAATAGGCAGATGGTTTAAAATAAAAAGGGAAGTATTTCTTCACATAATGCATAGTGAACCTGTGGAACTCCCTGTCAGAGGATGTTGTGGAGGTCAAGACTTTAAGGGTGCGTCTAGGCTGGCAAGATTTTGCACAAAAGCGTACGCTTTTGCGCAAAAACTTGCCAGCTGTCTACACTGGCTGATTGAATTTGCGCAAG
>CM057846.1:62060262-62076480 GCA_030068395.1 Apalone spinifera | reverse complement strand
TCAAAACAAGTGTCCTAACTAGAGATGGGCATTGGGAAAGAAGGGGCTAGCAGGAGTGGCAGAGCCACCTCTTACCCCTCAGTTTTGTTAAATGATCGCTCCAAAAAAATTCTAAAGCTTTGTTTAAAAAAATGTCAGACTGAGCCATTTCAATATTTGAGGGAGGGATGTAAACAATTCATTGACATTTATGTGAATTTGCTGAATATTTTGGTCAACTCTAATGGGTAGTTTTTTGATAAAAGTTGCAGCTGAAAAATGTTGCTCAGCTCTGATACACATATGAGCATGGGGATAGCCAGTAAACTTACAAGGATAAACCAAATTGTACCATAGCTTGGGACTTGTTTTTATTCATCTTATAAGCTGTTCTTTTAACCTCTCTCCACCTTATGAAATTCAAGTATTGTAACATTCTTCTAATACATACTAAAACTCACAGGCAGTTGGAAAATGCTGGAAAGTAATCTTATCTAAAAACTGTTAAGTGTTTGCCTTGTCTTTTCTCCAGTTATTCCCCAAAAGACAATTTCTGAATGGAATCTTTGTATCTTAGCAGTTCATTTCCTTTATTTCTCACCTGAAGTAATAATTCCATGACATCACAATTAGTTGTTGTAGAAAAGATAAAACATACAAAGAATTATGACTCAAATAAGGAAAGCAGCAGGAGCAAATAAAGCCCTTATCAAATAATAATCCTATTATTGTGCAAATGCCTGTGAACACACTCCTGAAATTCTTACTCTGTTTAACCATATCATGGAATTCATGAGTTGTTTTGTTTTAGGGAGGGGGAGGATTAACCTGATCAAGAGCTTCAATTACATATTAGCAGAGTGTCATGCACTATAACAAAAATGCATAGATTTCCCTAAGGCATCTGGCAGTGACTCCTTGATACATTTAATCACATAGCAAGGATTCAAGCAGCACGGTAGTATCTTTTTCCTCCTGCTATGGAAAACTTAATCAATTTATTCTTCTTTATGACAAATATCCCCTCTCCTCACTTCCTCAATAAAAAACAAGACTGTTGATGATCACATATACATTCTTTCTGGCATCTTCGAAGCACAGATCTGTGTGAAGGTGCCATGCAAGAAAGATGTTGCTATGGCACTTACTCTATTTATTAGCAGCCATTACTGTGATAATACCACTGCAGCACTTTGTTTAGAAGTCAGGTTGGAAATGGCTATGGGCATTTATCTGAAATTAGTCTGCATTGTTGTGTGGCTTAATAAGCTAAACCTGTCACATGCACTTCACCAAGAACACCTCTTTTTTATGTTATGAATCTGTGCCTTGGTGGAAGGCTACTCCCTTCTTTCCAGGGCCAGATTTGTGTATGGAGAGAATATGCTAATGACTGTAAATCTGGTACTTGGTAATTACTGGTTCCATGAACTACCATAAACAAGATCTATAGCCCTGAACAACTGTTACACAAATCAGTTTTAGTCTGTTTTAACTGTCATGTCTACTGCCATATTTCTCCAAATTCTACAAACATAAAATTCAGTTAGGGAATACATACCAGGAGTTCCTGAAACTTAATTCTGGGGAATATGAGTTTTACCTGTGGAGGAAAATTTTTTCTGATTCTTGAAAGCTGATTCTCTTTTAACCCCCACCATCCTGATTAGAGATCCTGATACTACTCTTAATTTTTGTATTTGGTTTTCCATCCAAGAGGAGTTGGTGTTCTTTGAAGTAAGGGATAAATGCCATGGGCTAGAGCTCATACACATCAAAACTGAGTATCTTGGTAGGGATTACTCAAATCTGACATGATACATTTCTGTCTGTTTTGCCGCTCTTCATTCTCCGAGCAAAGATTTGCTGAACTGTGCGTATGGTGGTGGTGAGAGAACAGCATTAGTTAAATGTAATGATCAAGAGATTAATAGCACTACTTATCCACAAATTAGCACAAATAGTAACACTTTGCACACTGCCCCACCAATGGGTCTGAACCTTAGTAATGAATGTTGGTCGTTTTCCTTGCCATGCAGACATTGCCCACTGGAATAAAGTAAGTAAAATCCCTTCATTTATACATGCCTTCATCAGTAAACTTGCTTAATTTGGTTAACTGGCCAGAACATAAGAATGGCCATACTGGGTCAGACCAAAACTCCTTCTAGCCCAGTATCCTGTCTTCTGACAGTGGCCAATGCCAAATGCCCCAGAGGGAATGAACAGAACAGGAAATCATCAAGTGATCCCTCTACGGTCATCCATTTCCAGCCTCTGACAATCAGAGGCTAGGGACACCATTCCTACCCATCCTGGCTAACAGCCATTGATAGATCTAACCTCCATGAATTTATATAGGACACCCAAAAGTTAGGGTTCTCCTATGCTCGGAGACAAGTTTGATATGATCCAAGTGACCATAACCCAGTGATTTAAGGAAAGAAAAGGAGCTGAGTGAAAAGCTGGTGTGCAATATATCTGCAATGTATCCAAGATGAAATATAGCTGAGGAGGAAGAAGAAACCTGGCTGACAAGATTAGAGCCTTTCCTTTATTAAAAATTCTATTGGTGCTCATCATCTGGGTAGTTTACATGTATACAGCTGCCAAACTGTTTTATAACAGCTGACTTTTATTTTAAGAAAACCCTTCCCTTTTCTCCCCTCCCCACTCCACTCCATAATTAACATCATATTGTTCTGACAGTGAATACAAGATCTGACAGAGGCCTAGCCAAGCAGACACAGTGACTTCAACAGAGACAGAAATAAGTTAATGCCTATGCATTCAAAACTCAAACCTGAAATTTCTTAAGCTCAGTTCTGACAAACTACCTGACAGAAAGTGAGTTATGAAAAGGTCTCTAGGCAATCCACAGAGAAAACCCAGAAAGGATAAATCCTAGCTCAGATACCAGTAGATCATAATACAAAAAATGAAAGAAAAAAATAGGAGGAAATAGGATATTATGTACATGTATGCAATTTTCAGTCTGTGTGGTTTGATAATGGTTTGTTAAGATTTTCTCTACCATTTGGCTGCACTTCCCCATTTCCCAGGAACCCAGCAGAATTTTTTCATCTCCAAGGCACTTTCAGTTTGATTTTTTAAAATAGGCATAAGAAATATTGAACACTCTGAAAAAAGCTTTTACACTACAAAATGAGTTAGGTTCCTGGAAAAGCAGCACATTGCTGCAGAAAGGGCAGTTTTCATATTGTGGCAGATACCATGGTCTAATGCTTCTGGAATCATCCCAAATTGAATGGCCTCAAGTCTGATAGTAGCAAGTTGATGCAAGAATTACAACATATTCCACTCAGGGTTTCAATTTGGTTAGTCATGCCAGGTCAGTGATGGAGATTTTGTTTATTATTAACATGTCATCTTTTTCTGGGAATCCAGGCCTGTGTGAGTGTGCACCCAAGCCCCACTGTGAGACTGCAATGCCTGAAAAACACAGGAGAGCACATAAGGTCACACTTTGAACTTCTCCAGTCTCACTGAAGCATCTCCAGTGTGTAGAGCTTGGTTTGAAGATAGAGCTTGGGAGAATATCACCACCACTTTTTCCATGTGCCCTCATTCTTTCACTTCCTGTTACATAACAATCAGGTGGTGGGGGGAGGCCATGGGGGACTGAAATTAAAATAGAGATAAGTCACAAATTCTAAACAGGTGTATTTTAAATTGCAATGAGCGAAACACCAAATCCTATTAATAGAAATACAGCTAATAAAAAAAAAAACCCAAAATATGACAAGAAATGGAAAATGTATTGCCTGTGTTAGATTAGTATCTCAACTGTTTGGATGTACTGGTAAAAAAGAAAGTGCTGGAACTTCTATTACACTAAGCCATGATGAAGAGATGGTAGGGTCAAACGCGAGTGGTGCTGCCACCATGTGTACCAGATCTCAACACTATTCATTCATATTTGTCCCAGCTACCTCACAGACATGAGGAAAGGGCAGCTGGTACAAACCCGAATGGTGCTGCAACCCCTAAAGTGCGCAACCAAATTCTACCCCTTAGCATAGGAGTCACTGCGGTGTGGTGTTTGTGGCATAGCCTTCATCTCCACCCTCTTTTTCCCCCCAAGGA
Organism: Apalone spinifera; assembly: GCA_030068395.1. NCBI lineage: Eukaryota > Metazoa > Chordata > Testudines > Trionychidae > Apalone > Apalone spinifera. The sequence goes on along the minus strand of CM057846.1, from coordinate 62,072,394 downwards.
GCCTTCCCTTCACACCAGGCCAGGATTAGGATTGTGAAGGTCTTGCTGCGGGTGGCCACTGACCTCTCAGCAGGGCAGAGGAGGTGAAGGGCACTAGTCTATTATTCTGAGCCTCCCCTGTTTGGGTTGCAAAAAAACCCAAAATGCAGTTGGTGGATCACCTTAATAAAAGGTTTGGGAACCACTGCTGCAGACAGTCTCCAGTTGTATCCCCAAAAGTAAATTCTGTACAATGTTAAATTAACAGGACCCAACAAAGTGGAATTAGTGCAGGAAGTTTCTACATTAAAAAGCAAAATGTTTGTGGCCTGGATGTCAGAACTGAGAGAGTTAAGAATCCCTCCTTCCCTGGGTTACAGCCTCACTTGTGAGCCTTTCTGTCAATGACAAACTGCCTGTAGCTGTCATACTATTTCCATTACCTTCACTCAGGGCCTCTTGGGAGATCACTCTGTGACCCCCTCCAAGGGGCTACTAACCTTCTTCCATGTCTTTAAAAACAAACAATAGACCAAATCTGTCTGTCATAATTCCTGTTAAACTCCCACTGACTTGAGCTTTTCCTGAATAATGATTGCAGTTTTGGTGCATTATCCTTCTGAGGCACCTCATTAGGGGGCTGTAAATAGGAAGAAAGTTTATGTTGCTATGAAAAACACACAGAATTCAAATATGTAATTGTTAAAGCAATTTAAGTAGCTTTTACATATTTTTCACCATGCTGAGGATTTTGAGCCAAGCGCAGCTACAGAAATCAACAGAAAAGAACCCAGTAGTAATATTATGGGTGTGCATTTTGCAAATAAATACTCCAGGAAAGCATAATCGTTAAAATTATGCATATTTCAGTTAACCACATGCTAAATTGTTAATTTTCATTCTGATTGCATTATGAATAGTATCAGTAATGCAACTGGGCATACCCCTTGCTCTTCAATATTATTGATTTACTGACAAATATTATGTGAATATCTACTAATTTAATACACTTGTCAGTAAAGATATTCATCTATGACATTTTATATAATTGGGCTGTCTGCAGCAATATGTCAAATTTGTGGTGCAAGCCATAAATCTCCATATTTAGGTTTTTCTGCTTATTTGTATTAACACAAGAGTTTGGACAATGGACAAAGTACACCATTGTATTAGTGTGTATAGACTGGGGCTGTATTTATCATTACTGTGCAGAAATTAGAGCAAAAATATACATTAATAAAAATACAAACAAACAGAGGCCCTTCTTGTTTAATATGATCTATCTGAGACCCCATTGGTATAGGGACTTGTTTTGGTAAGGAGTAAGAAAAAGGAATGTGTACAAGAAGTTCTCAGCAAGTCTTAAAATTGACTAAGTTCTGTCAGACAAACTCTCCAGAACCATTACCATGACTGACTGTGCAACACCAGTTAAAATAAGAGAACACACTGAAGTCAAACTTCCACGATACACTATCACTACGGAAAGAGCTGAAAAAGAGCATGGTAACCCTAAGGGAAATTAGGTTAATTAATAACCAGCCAGTTTCCTTTGTTGAGGATTTGGATGATTAAGGCTGTCTGTACATGTGGCTCTGTTAGGAAACTGGGTATAATATTTCCACAGTTAGATTAAGGGTGTCAGGACAATTGGATGACTAAACTAGACAAATCAGAGAAATTGGGGCCAGAGCCTCAGCTAGGGTTAGACAATTTATCTCCATTGAATATGCCAATTTATACCAGCAAATGCTGATATTGTTGATTTGATTAATTGACTAACTGTCTAACTCTGATTCAGGAGTGTCTAGCCCAGAAGACAAATTCAAGTGTAAATCCACGGTCTCAAATGTTGGGCATCTGTGATTTAATCTATAACCCACTGAGAAATGTCATCATAACCCTTTGGATGAAGGATTGTGTTCATAGATTAAATAAGATCTTTTAGAAAATAAATTAAAAAGCTACATCACTTCCACAGTTGAGCTTATAACTCTTGAGAGAGGAGCAGAGCACTTGTCTCCTTTGAAGTTGCACAAGGTTTCCTATCTGGGGTTACATCTCGACTACATGCAGCTTCCAAAAGAAGATATGGAAATTAGGCATGAATTTGCATATCTTCTTCCAAACCCTTTTTCAGAAGAATTTTTTTCAGAAAAAAAAAAGCAGTCTAGATGGGGGTTTTCTCACGAAAACCCCCTTTTTCGAAAGAACCCTGTAAACCTCATTTTATGTACACCGCAGTAGAAAGCAGTCATTTTTTCTCGATGCATGTATGAAAAGTCAGTTTTCAGTTATGTGTAGTCTGAAGTGCATCATTAGAAACAACTTTCCTCACCAAGACAACCATTCTTTCTTGAAGAATCTTCATTGTTGTTGTTGTTTTCCATCTGAAAGTATGAGTTTTGTCTTTACAGCCTCTCCTGAGCCAGAGTATTTTGAAAGAAAGTCTGTGGACATACAATCTTCCCTCAGAATTTCCTGACTTTCAGACATTTGATTTTATTTCAATGTCTGATTCTTGCATACAAGCTGAACAAAATTTCATTCTTAGCTGGGAATAGACAAGACAACCAACAGTCCCTTCCATGTATAATTTTTGTAACATTTGTTCATATTCACTAAAGCAGGTATGCAGGGGGTGCTGTAGCACCCCAAGTTTTGCACCTGGTTTCCCCACACCTGGGGACTAGACCCATTCCTGGCTCTTCCAGTCCCATGTCCTAGCCTCTGGGCAGCTCCTGCGAGGTCCTGCTTTCCTCATGTGCTTTTCCACCCCCGGAGTCCTGCTGTTCAGCGACCCCATGGACCCTCTAGAAATAGCTAAACTTAAAATAATATCAAACAATTTCCAAACTTGCAATCAAGGACTCAGATGAGGAAAGACAATACTTCCATATACATTTAATTTTGACTTAACCTATAGAATCAGTCCACCATTTCTTGAGTTTATGTTCTTCCATTTTAGTAAAAGTGTATCTAAAGGTGGGACACACTATCTCACTCAATGGTTTGACAAGTAAAATTTAAATTCCACATAGCAATATTTCTTGCTAACCACCCTCCATTTCACCCCAAATATTCAAGAAAATAACCATGGGATAAGTTCCCCTAAAGTCAATTAGATTGCCTTTTTTGGGGGGTGGAGTGGGTGATTAGAGCTACTCAGCATGATTTCACTTTACAATTCCTAAAATGTAGGTATCTGGAGAAATTAAGAATGCCAGCAATCATTAATAAGTCTCAGAGAGGGAGCTGTGTTAGTCTGTAACTTTAAAAACAAGTAATCTTGTGGCACCTTAGAATCCAACAAAAAATAGATAGTAGCTTTTGTGGGCAAAACCCACTTCACCAGAGGAAGCTCATCATCTGAAGAAGTGGTTTGTGCCCATGAAAGTTCAAGATACTCTCTCTATTTATTTTTGTTAGTCTCTATGATGCCACAGGACTACTCATTGTTTGTAACAATTATTAATGATAGTACTCATACAGAAGCACCTGCGATCCTGAGAGTGGTAACAGGCAGCTCCACTCCTAAAAAAACACTGTCTGCTTCCACTCCTTTAGCTTGTGGGAGAGAGGCTGATTACTACATCACTATCAAAATGATGGGTAAAAGGGGGGAACTGACAACTCAATCAACCTCATCTTCATAACAGCGACATCAAGCTAAATGAAGACCATTCCACTTTATTCAAAAATGGACTCAGTGGTATATGTCCCTGCACATGTCAATGAAGTGCTGCACACCTGATTCTAATGGGGATAATAAGTCTACTAATTATCCATAAGAACAAAGCTTATTATCATTAGATACCTTAGATCAGCTGCAAAGGAAGATGTACTATGCCTGGACTATGCCTGCAAACCTGCAATGAGCTCTGCAACAGTATATCCCTGTGCCTCATTGACATCACTGAAGAATTGGCATGCCTATATGTCTATGAATGTCTCTGCAAAATAATAATTTGGTTGGCCCATTTGGGGAAAGAAGATGAACAGAGTCAGCCTTGAATGCGTAAAGTTCAGCTCCTAAATAAATGTCCTAATTTTCAGAGGCGAAAAGCAGATAAAGCTACTTTTGATTTGGCCCATACCTCTCAGTGATGTGAAGAGCTTCAGTGGGGTAGCCGAGTTAGTCTGCAACTGGAAAAACTTAAAAAACAACAAATAGTCTTGAAGCACCTTCAAGACTAACAAAACATGTAGCTGGTATCATGAGCTTTTGTAGGCACAACCCACTTCTTCAGATGAGTTATTAAAGGTCCAGTTTCAAAATAAATAGAGGATGGGGGTTGGACAGAAGGGGGAAAAAAGGAAAGAAATTGTCAGAGTCTCCATGTTACATGATGATGGAGAAGTTGCAAATTGTTCTTAAGTACCCATTGTTTGGTTTATGTCATCGGGATGTGCAATGAAGCCGGCCATCCAGCCAATGTCTTTATTTATACCTTTGTGATAGGAATCAAACCTGTAAATGAAGTTAAGTTCCAAGGCTTCCCTGTGTATTTGGCTTGTGGAATTGGCCTGAAACAGTACGGTGACTTTGAGATCCAAGAAAGCTCATGATATCATCTACATGTTTTGTTAGTCTTTAAGGTCCTGCTAGATTATTTGTTGTTTTTTAAGTTTTCCAGGGATATCATGGCTGCTCAGTGCCTCAGAAATTAGGGCACCTATCTGGGCCCTGGTCTATACTAGGGCTTTATTTCAAACTAACCCTCCTTAGGTTGAATTAATAAGTGGAGCATCCACACTAACAAGTCCATTATTTCAAAATAACAGGTTGCTTATTTTGAAATCTGTACTCCTGCTTTCTTTGGGGAATAATGCTAATTTCAAAATAGTTATTTCAAAATAGCAGAAGTGTTGATGTGCCGGTGCTGCTATTTCAAAACAATTGCTCCCTAGAGTAATTCAAACTTATTACTCCCCAGTGCTTCCTGGGGCTCTAAGTCAAAGTAGCATGTCCACATTACTGGACTAATTTCAAGGCTTCCCCATAGTGAGGACACGCTATTTTGATTTTGATATTTTGGGAGTTATTACATTTATTTTAGTTATTTGAAAATAATTTCCTAGTGTAGACAAGAAGCCTAACTTTAAGTGTCAGAAACCTGTCAGCACTGATATGTGCGCTATTTTCATTTAGCTAATACACACACAGAGTCCCTTCTCATTTCTCAAAGATTTAATAGACAGTACTGAAAACACATCTGATTAGTAAAACCTCATTTCTTTTGCAAGTTAACATCTCTACAGAAGTTATCACCACAGTACTGTAGCTAATATTAAGTGTTTCATGAAAGATTAAAATTAAACTTGTCAAGTGAACAAAGTATTTTACTAATGCATTATTCTTTCATTGTTTATCCAAACTGCCGATAGGGCAAATAATGAAGAATTTATTATAAAAATGGCTGAATTATTCATAGAATAGCATCATTTTGAAGAGCAGATCTGAGACCATTTTATAATAGAGAAATGTATTTTTAAAGGCCATGCAGCAGTGCACAATTGTCAACTTTCACTAATGCAGTAGATTTCTCTGATTACAATGACAAAGTCAGTTATACTATAAGACCAAAATTGAAAGGATACATTTTTCATCTAACAAGTGTATAACTCCATGAATGTCACAGTGCTAGTTGTGCTAACTTTGCTAAAGAAAGATCAGAAACACTCAAAAGTGTGGAAGAGATTGCAAACTGTTCCAGACTTACTAACAAAACCTCTAGACTCCTCCCTGTTCATTTATTTGTACTTCATGTTCGTATTTCAAGATCTTGCCAAGGGTGATTTTTATCTTTAATCCAACCCCCAAAATAGTTTACCCTATAATCTGAGCCATTGCGGCAGCACCAGCAAGTGTGAAGGGGACAAACTAAAAAAGATAGAAAATTCACACAAAATAAATTCTAGTTGCCTTTGCTGTTTGATCTAAAGTATTTTGCAGAAAGTTTTGTTGTGTTGGAAATTTGAAACGGCCAAAAACAAAAACAATCTCCCGAGTAGCAGTTATTCTTCCCTTTCTCTCATTTTAACATTCCATCATGCACATAAAGATTGGCGATTTTTTCTTCCACCCAGTTGTAGTGAGAAATCCTGACTAAGTGCCAAGAAGTCTGAGAATATGTTATAGAATTGGTCCCTTAGAATTAGAATGGAGACATTACTTTGTTGGGAAACCTTTTCTCCAAACTGTCCTGTGGATATAAGCAGTGGATGGCAGCCTTCACAGCGGTTAGAAGAGTAAAACCTACCATAAAATGCCCTTACACATAAAGAAAATATTGACATCTACAGCACAGTATATCTGGCCAACAAAACTAGGACATTCTATGCCTTTCTTTATGCCCCTTTGAATCACCAGGCACTGGGGCAATTGCTTTCTTTAGCCCCTACCTCTATGCCTCCCCCTCTTTCCCATCAGCTGGCCTGCCAAGACTGTTCATATGCACTGCTCAGACAGAGTGTATTTTCCAGGGGTATGCTCACAACACATTATATGCACTGGAGAACTGTAGAGAGTGCTGAAGAAAAGCCGCTCAAAATGTGATTTTTACAGTTCATGAGAAATTTAATCTTTTCAAAAATTTGGTTTGTTCTGAATCAGAAACTATCTGGCGCAGGGGCCTAGAAGCTTGGTGTCTCTGCTGTCCAGCCTTGCCAGGACAGTCCTTATGGCCAGGCTAGAGACCTTGAGAGCCTCTCCCACGACATCTTATGTCCTAGCTCCACAGTAGTGAACCTGAAAACCACAGCCCACAGGCTTTGTGGAGCCACAAACCACGACTCCATTACAGTAATGACTCTGGGGGCTAACAGGCTCTTGGTTCCATGAGAGGGAGCCCACAAACCCTTCCATGATGGAATTGCCCCAGAACCTGAGGTGCCTGGCTCCTGTGCAGATCACATGGAAGAACCATCCATCACAACCATGTCAGAGATTTGATGAACACTTCTGAAACTCAATTTGCTTTTGCAAGAAAATTCTTGCAAAGCTTGGCGAACTGGATTTTCCAACAAAATATGTAGTTGAAAAATCCCCCTCCCGCATCACCTCCCTCTCCTCCAAACTCAAAATATGCCTCCATTTTTTTCTCTCTCAACCATGCATGCCCACGTAATCTGTACCCTGCTACATCCCATTCCATTGATGCTGGTTCCTGACTCCTGAGGGCAGGGTCAGTAACTAGGAACAGGAATAAGTAGGTCACTTAAAGATCAAACACTATTAGGAGTATATAGCTAGCCCAGTGCTGCTTCAGGAAAAAAAAATCCTTAAAATTAGTTTGTTCCCAGATGTTTAAAAGCTAACATGTTAATGAGGGAGTTTTCATATATCACTTTTACAATCCTGCCTTTGTTGTCTCCCTAATTCCCAATCTACATTCTCTTTTTAATATTAACAGCTGTGAATACAAGTTAACATTTCTTCCTTCTACTTTATTAGCAGAATTATCAATATCATTTCAGGAATGAATAGTCGCATTATTACAATGCTGGCAAAACACCCTGCTTAATACATATTAAATTCTGAAGCCTCATGCAGAGAATTCTTCCCAGATTTTATGCAATTTAGCATCCTTAGATCTTTGACCTTTTGTGCTTATCGATACTTCACTTTGCACATACAATTTTGTAGGTGATGAAAAACATTTTAGCTTTTTTTTTCTCACCTCAGTTTTGTTTCGAATTTCAGTTGGTAGCAATAAAGTTGTTCCATGCTGAGTAACTAAGCAATACATACTGAATCAAAGAACTTGAGCTCTTTTCACATGTAGCTGATTGTATGCATTCCTTCTGAATCCAATTAAAGCTTCTTAAATTTTCCCTAAAGTGAATGCAAAACATACTCAGGGGCTTAAATATTTAGTAGCACAGATCCATAATAAAGCATGAAGTCACTAATTTTTAAATACAAATTGCTGTGAAATGGACTAGTAAGGTATACTTGTAGCTGAACAAGAGTAAAGTTGCAATATAATAAGAACATAAGAACAACTACACTGAGGCAAGGCCAGATCTAGCTCACTATTCTGTCTTTCAACAGTGGCCTATGCCAGGTGCTTCACAGGGAATTAACTGAACAGGTGTTCCATCCCTGTCACCCATTCCCAGCTTCAGGCAAAAAGAGGCTAGGGATATCATCTCTGGCCATAATGGCTAATAGCCATTGATGGAACTATCCTCCATGAATTGCTGTAGTTCTTTTTTGAACCCCGTTGTAGCCTTGGCCTTCCCAACATCCTCTGGCAAAGAGTTCCACAGGTTGATTGTGTGTTTTGTGAAGAAATACTTTCTTTTCTTTGTTTTAAACCTTCTGCCTACTGACTTAAATAGATAACCCATGGTACATGTGATTTGAAAAGGACTAACACTTCATATTTACTTTCTTTGCATTAGACATGAGTTTGTAGACCTCTATCATATCCCTTCTTAGTAGACGTCTTTCCAAGCTGAAAAGTCCCAATCTTATTAGTGTCTTCATACAGAAGCTGTTCCATACCCCTAAACATTTTAGTTGCCTCTTTGTGAAACTTTTCCATTTCCAGTATATCTTTTAAAAGACAGGGCAACCACATCTGCACACAGTATTCAAGGTGTGGGCATACATGGATTTGTATAGAAGACATATGATATTTTATCTTATTCTCTATCCCTGTTTAATGATTCCCAATATGTTGATATAAAAGTCATTTTTCTAGAACAACTAGAAGTTGTGTGGCACCTTATAGTTTTGGGAAGTCACAGGACTTCTCGTTGTTCTTGCAGATTCAGACTAACACGGCTTCCCCTCCGATACTTGTTTCCTAGAACATTTATTGAATTGAGGAATTCTGCTATCTCCCATCCACATTTAGTGTTTCTTTTTAATCATATTGTTAGGGAATAGGCACAATGATGTCTAAGAAAGAGCATTCAAAGGACCACTAGTATCACCAGCTATTGCTAAGCTATGGACAGTTATCAAAACAACTGATGCAAGCTACCGATCTCAAATGGCAATATGATCAGTCCCTGTCTGATACACATTAGAGTCAAAAAGTTTTCATTTGTGATGCAGGTTTGATTGTTGATCAAACTTCATTTTCAGTGCAATTTTTTATTTTGGTAAAAGATTTCTGTAAAAGCTTACAGATACTAAACACTGGTTTGCAATGAAAATTTATTTTTAAGATTTTACTGAAAATGTTTCAATTTTGTTTCAGTAAAAACACCCCTAAGATGTTTCAAAGACAGTTTTGAAGTTTCTCTGCAAAAAGACATTTTTCTATCTGGCTCTGATACACATTATGATCTAGCAGCTCTAGACCTGGTTTGAATACTGTCAGGCATCAATTTCTAGTTTGAACTCCAGAGATAGGAACAAGCTGCAGATTGGGGAGAGCAAACTTTTGACTGGAGGGAAACATCTGAGCATGTAAATTGTCTGGAGGGCTATGAATGCAGATGTTATCAAGGTGGGGAATGGGAACTCTATGGGATGTGGCACTGGGGGAGGGGGCTTTACAGGGGTGGTACCAGGAAAGCAGCCATGAAGTGAGGGTAAGTCTGGGTTAGGCTTCACTGGCAAGCCCCTGAAGAACTCCTCACCTCTTGACTGGGCCCACCTGGAGCACTGGAGCAGGCATAGACACCACACGGGCCCTGGAGAAGCTAAAGCTGCAGAGGCATGAGGGTAGAAGCCACCCCATTCACCATAGTACCCAGGAGTTGGGTGGGCTCCTTCCAGAAAGGCTGCCCCAATCTGCTCCCCAGAGCACAGGGGCTGGACTGAGGTATGCCACAGGACAGATGTGGACCACTGGCCATGGTTTACCATCCTCTGCTGTAGAGAAGAACACTGCAGCACTAGGAGCAGTACTAGAAGACTAACAAGTATTTGAGTATGTTTATCTAGTCTGTTTTAAAGTTCCCACAATGACTGGATTTGTGCTATCATTGTATGTGCCATAACTTGCATATGATGGCATGTGGTCACAAATGACCCCTTAGGGTGTGCTGATTACACCAGTGGCACTCACCTTGTTGCTTTCTGGGGCTCCCCACCATCCTTACCCTGTCACACCTGGGATATACGGAATTTGTTCAAGGGCAACATTTCCACCTTCAGTTATGCTAGTCCTGTTAGCACTGATAAGCTTTGAAATGGTTTGAATTTCGGGGTTGAAACATTGCTTTAAAAGTGATCAAACCCATCTCTCACAATCAGCGGGCTACCCCACTTGGTTATAATGCACTGGAGTGGCTCCACTCAAGTAAGCCCACAGATTTTCACCAGCGTAGCAGCAGAATTTGGCAAGTGCATGAAAGTGACAATTTTTAAAAGTAGAATATATTTGTTTTAAATATATGAAAATACACTAAACCTAAATTACTGAAGCTATTTATATTTAGAAAGATTTGAGGGAAAGTCCACTTATCCCTATAGATTCAGACTGCTAGTGCAAGCGTAACCCACTCACCTACTGGGTGTAGTGTACTGTCCCATGGAGTGGCAGCTACACCACGTACAAAAAGAAAGAATGACTTTGCTCTACTGCCATGGCTGAGAGCCAGTTGGCTTTAACTCAAGCTTTAGAGGCTCATGCACTAAGCTCTGGATATCCCAAGTGTGATTCTGTCTATTGCAGTTATACAAGTAATGTTAGCATACATTCTTTGGGGCAAGGAATATTGGTTACTCCATTGTACACTGCACAGCTCCATTGTACACTGCACAGCTCCATCATTAGCCCTGATAGCGTTTCTCCATTGTTGCAATGTCCTGGTGAAATCGCTCGCCGTGCTCATCCCTACTACTTCAAGGCACACACTCAGATAATTCCCCAAGTAGTTTCCTGCTGTGAGATGCAAGACCTGTTTCTTCTAATTTCCTTGTGGGGAGGGGTGTCATGGTTGTACCCCTATAAACACTGGCCTGAGAGAACAACAGGACTTAATACTAGACTTTTCTTTCTGAAACTCATCCTTAGAGGAGCAGTCCCTCCATGGATTCCAAAAATCCCTTAATCACCACTTGAATGCTCAGTTCCCAAAACACTTGAGCTGACAGTGTCTCAAAGGGTTTGTCTACACTATGGAGAAAATCAATGCTGCTGCAGTCAATCCCAGCATTCAAATTAGTGGGTCTAGTAAAGAACACTAATTCAAACTGAGAGGTCTGTCCCATTGGCACTAGTACTCCTGCTCCTCATGAGCATATGTTCCCATCGACTTCCCACCATGTGGATGGTGCCAAAACGCGATTAAAAATACTTATTACATAATTACCATAGCTGGAGTTGTATATCTTAAGTCAATTTTCTGCTTTAGTGTAGACCAGGCCAAAGAGTCCAGTGACGTACTAAGAGCTATATGGATGGTACACCAATAACACTGGTCTACAATTTTTTAGAAGTCGTCTGCTTCAGAGATAAAATGTGCTATTTATTATGTATTTTGATGTGCTGAATTCAAATATGACAATTGAAATAACTGATTGGCTACTGTTTCCAAGATATTTAAGTTTTTACATTTTACGTCTATGTATATTGTGTAGATAGTAGAGTTTTAATCATAAATTGTAAACCTAGGTCTTTTCATGTGTTTATGGTTGCTTTACATGATAATATTTCACCTGTCCTGTTTATGTAACACTTTAAAAATCAGCAAAAGGGTTATATAAATAAAATGTATTATGAAACAAAAGGTAAAAAACTATTATGTACTTGGTTTAGTACAGTGTCTATTCAGTGACTACTCGGCGTTTCTTGGCTTGTCTCTTGTATTCATTAAATGGAGCATCTCTTGCTCCGTCCAGCAATAGTCTGCAAGCATCGATGGGCTCCATTAGCCCTGATAGCATTTCTCCATTGTTGCAATGTCCTAGTGAAATCGCTCGCCGTGCTCATCGCTCACTGCTCCGCAGTTCGGTGGAAAAAAATCTAAATGAGAGTGCAAAAAATGTATCTTTAGTGACATGATGCAAAAGCCCCAAGGCTTTTGTATGCCTCGAGGAGGTTTTTCCACCAACAACCTGTAGGTGTCTGCCTTCTTGTTTCCAAGAAAATGTATTGCCACTAACTGGAAGGCTTTCCATGCCTTCTTTTTCTTGTCACGCAGTGCATGGTCAAATGCATCATCTCAAAGAAGTTCACGAATCTG
>CM057846.1:62041610-62060162 GCA_030068395.1 Apalone spinifera | reverse complement strand
TTAGTAAAGTTTGACTACATTTATTTCAGAAGCATTTTGGCTGTAGAATAGTGTAACGTAAAGCAAATATTTACTTAAGAAGAGTTTTGCATTTTAAATATCACCTGCTACCCTTGCAAAGGTTGGAAGAGTTTTACAGACAAGTGGTATTGCATCTTTCTAGTACCAGAAGCTCTTGTAAACTGATAGCTTAAGACGAATCTTTAGGACACTGGGAGCCAAAGGACATAATTGCAAATTGCATTTTCAGAGTTTACCAATAAGCATGCTTGTAGCTATGAAATAATATAACCAGCAAGATCATGTTTGAGGAAATACTAAAAGAAAACAGATGTGATGTTAATGAAGGTTCTTAGTAAAAAAGCAAGTCATGCTGAGTTTATATGGGCAAACTAGCAGAGTCCAAACCCAGGTATAATCAAAATAGCTCTACATATAGTTCATATAATTCATTAACTGTTGCCATTATCTCTTAAATGCTAGACAACAACAGTATAATTATTTCAAAGGACAAAAATAGGCATTAAAAACTGCAGGCAAGTTGTCCAACTGGCCGATTTAAATAATTGCCTGCTAGTACAGACAGAATGCTGGGAATAAAATTACAATTTTAACTCACTTTGAACTTAAAAAAAAAGTTTACTTAGCTGTTTGACAGTTCAAGACTAGTTACTCCAGACAGCATAAATTTTGTTTGTCATATCTGAAATGGATTTTGAGTATGTTAGATGCACAAGTGCGACCACATATGGCTCAGACATTTACATGAAACCTTTGTTAAAGCTAATGGATATTTCACAGTTATCTGAAGCACATAATTCATTATCCCATATTATTGTGCATAGTGTGTATTATCAATTTAAATGTATTTAATTTTAAATTAATTGTAAGTACTTAAAATAATTTAGAATCATAGAATCAGAGCTGGACAAGACCTCATAAGGTCATCAAGTCCAGCCCCATGCCCAAGGCAGGACCAATCCCAACAAAATCAAACCTGCCAAGGCTTTGTCAAGCTAAGACTAAAAACCTCTAGGGACAGAGATTCCACCACCTCCCTAGGTAACCCATTCCAGTACTTCACCACCCTCCTAGTGAAATAGTTTTCCTAATATCCAACCTATCTGCCAAAGACAATTTGGCAGACCAAATTTCATTCAAAGAGGCAAGAAAAGCTTTCCAATGGTATGCTTTTCTTAGGAGATTACCAGTCTTAAGAACTGAGACCAAGCAGGGTCATTCCAATGAAAGTAAATACCTTTCAAACATTTAAAATCACCTACAACAGGGCATAGGACAACAATGTAAATTTTGTACGTTATATCCTTAGGCATGACAGCACGGTATGGACTTTAATGTTGTAATGGATGAAGCCATAGACTAAAGTATTATCAACAGGGAGAACACACTGAGTTGATTTTTCTAGTTCCAACTCATATTAATTCAATACAACAAAAGAACAGCGAGAAGACTGTTTCCTTCCTATTCAACAAAAAATATTAGTGTTATTATGGAAGGGTTCCCCACATGCTGTTGACATATGTGGTCTGCCAAGAACTTTTTCTTAGAGTATAAAAACAGTGTTCAGTCTTAAGAACACATACTATGTATTGGTGGTGGTGGATTGGGTACCTTCCTGTGTAAAAAAAAAAAAAAAAAAAAAGCTGTGCAAACAACACTGCTCTCTGCTTTGGTCTCCAGTTGGGATAAAATTAGGCTCTCTGGGAAACAGACACTGGTATTGCATAGAGGTTATTGGAAGGAGAAGATGATTGAATTAATACTGTTTGATTAGGCCTGATGTACAGGCATAAAACAAAAACATTTTACACTTAGAATATACCCAGACTTCATATCACTGCTTACACCAAACAAATCTTCAGATCACTGCTTACAGCCCTCACACATCAGCAAAGGGGCAACAATATAAAAGTCAAATTCTATGCTGTTACCTTCATGCAATCCTTATTGAGTCTATAGGGCCAGTTCTGTTCTCAGTAACACCAGTAGGTATTTCTATCATTGTACCGTAATAGATCATAATATGTCTCCTTATGTCTACTTTTTCAAATGTTGTGTTTCTTTTAAGATTTAAACTTCACTGTTCTAACTGAGTTCAGAAACATAGCTAAATAAAATGTGACTTTTTTTTAGCATCTATTCTTAATCTATCTGGTGCTTGAGTAATTCTAATCAATAAATAATTGATTTTTTTTAAATTAAAGAATTACAGTAAATGCTTTTAGTATGAAAAAAATCCCCTCTCTGTCCCTATGCAGAGAACTGCAGAAATCTACAAGATCTCACATACTGCATCTCTTTTAACTCAGACTTTCCACTCACCTGATATTAGCTAGGTGCCTTTCTGATATACTTAGGTGTCAGTGTCAAAATGGCAGCCCTTTCTGGAGAAGATGCAATGGCAGTGGTGTGATACGCCCTCTTTTTAAAAACCAAACCGCTCTCTCAGAAATGCCATTCAACACTTACAAGAACTATGTCAAGCATCATTTTGTGCGCCCAAAGTTTAGATGACAATAAGGGATGAAGGTAAGTCAGAAGAGTCAATAAAATTAGCCCTTCTCACATCAATGGACCTGAGACAGTTGTTGCTACCGTGGATCTTACCTGAGAATTGCTAGAGTGCATACCATGACCACTGGGAGAAAACGTACAACTTGCTAAACTGAATGATGTGGGGGAAAAATCCATAGCAGACATTATAAATGGATTACCAGATTTAAACTAAAATGCTTGTTAGCGGGAAACACTTGGAAAATAGACCAGAATGGAATTCTCAGACATCTGGGCTGCTCCTCTCCAAAAACTGTAGCTCATAGAGGCAGAGCAAAGTTGTACTGCACATGTGCTGACCATCTCTTCCTGCTCCTGTCTTCTACCAGAGGAGTCATTCCAAAGCTGGGCAAAAGTCATACGAAGACAGCAGGCATGTCACTAGAAACCCAATAATTATGTTTAATTGGCATAGAGCCCATGTCTATGATCCAACAACAAAAAAATCTGATCGTTCAATCTTCTCTTGTGCTACCCAGTGTCTTCCACAATTTTGAGATATCTGGGAAGTAGCTAGCTGTGAACAGAGTTCTCAGCATTACCCGGCTGTGGTGTACTACACAATATGTTTCTGCACTGTATCACCTTGCTCTGAATCCTTGAGATTCCTAATGTTGCACAGTGTCTTCAGCTTCTGGGCCATCTGGTGTCATGTACAGAAATCACTTTCTGGGCAAGTTTTCACATCAGGGGCCTTCCAACTTTCTTCCTAAGATTTTGGAGCCACTATCTGGACCACAGGAAAGATCAAATGCAAATCCTGATCTATGAACCATCCATGGGAACACCCTGAAAGGCCTGCTCATATGCCTTCCCAAGCTTCTATTCCTTACTTCTGAAAACAGCCTGAAGGCTTGGATCACTTATCTGGGCTAAAGACCAGGGCAACTAAGGCATGTCCAAAGGGAATTGTTTGGGGCTGGTAATGCTTCCTGCCACAAGCAAATCTCAGGTCTCTGCAATGACATGGCGATAGGGGGATGTGGAAAAAGGTGTCCAGCAAATCCACTGAAATTTTCTGAAGATGCCAGTGAGGTCAAGGTCTCCACCCAGAACTTCCTCTTTTTCATCCATCCATTGAGCCTCTTGATCTCCCTGTCCCCTCTCCTGTGCACTATAAGGAAGATGGAGTAAAGCACTCAATCTCTCTTCTGAGAGTACACTTTCTAATACTCATTTCCAGATGATGAAAAATCTCACTCTGGATCAGTGCTGGGCTTTTCTGGAAACAGGGGACTGGATGAAAGAAAGGATAAGGTGGAGCCATTTGCTTGAGACAAGGAAGCCCACCTGTGACTCTGAGGGGTTTTGTGGCTTTCATTTTGTAGCACCTGGAGCCCTATGGAAAGCTATCTGTCTGATTCTTTCCAAGCAACATTCTAGTCCAAGAAGGCAGAGTGAGAAGCAGCTGTTTTAGAGTCCTGCTTCTTTTCCCAGGGCATTTAGGATCAATTTTAAGCCAGGGAGGATGCTACCTTGAGACCTGTAGGCCTGTTCACTTTTGAGTACTGGAGTACCTGGGCCTTACCCCCTGTGCGGAGTGGATGAGGACCCAACATGCATGTCTGACTTGGAACTCTCTGCCCTAATGGAGTTAGGATTGGTTGGTTGTGTGCAGGCAGGACAACTACCGTCTGCTGAGCCTGGGAGAACTGCGTAGCCAACAGAGCATCTTTGGGATGTGATCCAGTGCTTCCTTGGCTGCTTTGCAATCTCTGGCAAGGTGGGGTGGGGAAGAGGAGAGGAAGATACAGGAGGTGGCAGGGAACATTGCAGTGGCAGATCTGGATGGATTCACCACCAAGCTGCTTGTAATTCACCCAGAGAAGGTGAATGGACTAAGAAGAAGAGCCTGCTTGCCACTGCATGAAAACAGGAGAAAGAGAAAAAAGGAACAAAACAAAACAGGGACATATAAAATAGCCAACTGACTACAGCTGCAAAGAGGGAGAGTCAGGCAGCAAGTGGGGGCAGGGAAAATGGCCAGTAGATGTGAAATTTCAATTTTAAACCAACTTCATGAACTGAAGTGTGGTGAGGACTAGCCCAGATGATTCAGCATTGTGGGAAATGTTGCAGAAATGCCTATTGTTGCTTGATTATTTAATTAAATATGAGCTACTACTGGGCTACTACTTCCTTAACCAAGTAGCTGTTGCAATACACACAGTTAGCAGAGGAGAGAATTAATACTCAATTAATTCAATACTATTGCATCCAAGTTTTGCTCTCACCGTCTTCTGCAAGTCTTGCCTGTACTCCAGATACTCTGTGAGACATGCAAGTTGTCATTGTTCAGCACTTCCTATAATCCCCACCATTTCTGTAATACTTTTATTATTTGATCAGCATTTTAAATGAATTGTGAAAATCCTATTTCTAACTGGTGTAACAGGTGGGCCAAATAAAAACACTACAGAAATGTTGGATCTAGATGTATAGTTTCAGATATTCCATTTAGTGCTATGAAAAATCCATTGCAGATAAATGTGTATCATCAGTTACCTGATATCTACTGACTTCCAATTGTGTTAGATAAAGAATTAATCATATGGACATACCTGAAAGTACTAGCAGCTGTTACTTGCTGATCTCAGTCTAGTCCAATAATCTTTAAAATTAATTTAATTTTGTATCTGCTTCTGCTGAACTAGGCTGTATCTACAGTTTAACTACATCATGGCATCGTGTGTTTCTTCAATACAAGTGCTATATCAAAACTAGCTATATGTATTTTATATGGCATAGTATAACATGGTGAGCACGACAGACAGTTTCTCCATCTCTATGGCTACAATACTCAATAACCTGAAAGAGATATTTATGCACTCAACATTTATTCAAAACAACAAAATTAAGAGTCTCAAATTGTATTTAATAAGTTTAGGAAGATGTGACATGTCACATGCACTAGTTTTTATCCTAGAGTTGGAATATCACTCACTGTTTACCAGAAAAGAAAAGAAAAAAAGCAAGCAACATAGGTACAGAATTACTGTGCATTATTGGCCCATTGGAGAGAAGACATGCAGGGAAAGGTTGTGAGCCCTGGTCTACAAATAATGGGGAGCACAGAGGTGGGCAAGAGAGCCTCTGCAGACCAATTCAAAACAGCTGGCAGTTCACGCTAGGCGTTGTGCTCCCCTTGCAGGGTGAGGGCAGGTAGCGAGAGACTTTGCACACTTCCATGTCCCCCGGTCCTGACTGGCCTAGGGGTAGGGGGAAGTGCACAGTCTCCTGCTGTCCTGCAAGGGGCATGTGGTGTCTAGAGTGAACCACCTCCTGTTCCGAACAGCTGGAGACTCTCTCTAGGCACTGGGGGGCAGAGGGGCAAAGACTTCACATGCTCCCTCCCCCCAGGCCAATAAGGGTCTGTGGGCGGGGAAGCACAGAAGTGTCCTTCCCCACCCCTTCCACCCAAGGCTCCGTCCTTTCCAGAGTATCCTGGGGTCATTTCACAAATTTGTGAAGTGGCTCCCCTTCTAAAATTATTGACCCCCCCTCCTCTCAGGCTGGCAGATGATCAGCCCATATTTGATTACATAACCAAAGCAAACCTCAGCTACAATAGCCCTTGTTGTAGCACATGGTTCTAGTACACTCTTTTCTCTTTTAGTCTAGGAATAAACACCCATTAGATTGTGGTATTATACTCTTCTGAAGGGATAGAACCAAGTGAATAGTAGAAGAGACCCTTTACCTTTGTCTCTGACTCTCTAGATAGGACTACCTTGGACCAGGGCTTGGACTTTAACAGAGATTCCTGAAAAGAGGATTTGCCTCACATAGGGTGTGTCTAGACTACAAGTTTTTGAAAAAGTGGCCTTTTTTCGAAAAAACTTCCCCTGCATCTAGACTGTTGCCGCTTTCTTTCGAAATTAAATTGAAAGAACACGGCAGTTTTTTCGACAGTGGAAAACCTCGTTTTACAAGGAAGAATGCCTTTTTTCAAAAGTTCTCTTTCGAAAAAAGGCGCTATGTAATGCAAACTGTGCTTTTTCGAATGAGAGTATCCAGACTGCCTTCCAAAAGAGGCCTGCAGTCTAGATGAGCCACAGTGCTCAACTCTCTATTCCAGGACTTGTGTGTGCATACATAAAAAACACATTATGTGTTTGATTGATTAAATATCATAGGATGGTCTCTTATGGGGGCTGTGTGCTGAGCCCAGTGTCCTGCTAGGCTAGGCAGAGATTTTACTACTGAGTTCTAGCCTGCTGTCCTTTGATCCCTAACCCATTGAGGATCTCTTGACAAGAATCCTTGTATTATATGAGAATCCTCATATAATAGTCAAAAGGAAATTTGTGCCATGAGGATAATCAAAGAAACTTGTTAAGACCAGCCTACAAAATATATAGGAATGACAGAGTAGGTCATGCTAATGGAGTGATATTATATATGAAAGAAAGCATGGGGTCAAATAAAATAAAACTTAAATGAATCAAACTGCATGCTTAGAAATTCCATGATTGTATGGCAGAGCACAGAAGGAGAAAAAAAACCCAAAGTAGTAATTAGGGATTTCTACATTCATAGTGACTAGGTACATGTAGCCTCAGGGTGTAATGTAGAAATAAGTTTCTAGAAACCATAAATTACTGCTTCTTAGAGCCTCTCCTCGAGGAGAGAAGGAATTTATGATTTAACTGTAAGGGGAACGCAGTATCCGGTGCAAGAGGAGACTGTAGCAGAACTGCTTAGTACCAGAAGCTATCATGTAATAACATCTATGTAGAAGCAAAAACCATGCAGCATTTAATGTCAACAAGGGGAACTATACAAAAATAAGGAAGCCAATTGAACAGAAATAAACAGGAACAGTCACAAGGTAAAAACAATGCCTGAAAACTGCATGCAGACTATTTAAAACACCAAAATAGAAGCTCAAACTATATGTATTCTCCACATTTTTTAAAAAAAAAGGTAAGAGAATTTAAAAAATCCCACCATGAGCAACAGAATAAGAAATGTGGTTAGTGACAAAGTCACCCTTTATAAAATGGAAATCAAATTAGAGAGAGTAAAACAGAAAGGGCTTACTGGGAGCTCATGCTCAAGAGTAAAAGTGTAAGAAGACAGGACAAGAATGCATTTGAAAAACAATTAGCTAAGGACAAAAGCTAACAGCAAAAAAAAAATGTACATCAGAAGCAAGAAGCCTGATAAACAGTCAGTGGAGCCAATAGATGATCAAGTTGTTAAAGCAGCATTCAAGGAAGACAAGGCCTTTGTAGAGAAACTAAATTAATTTTGCAACAGTCTTCACTGCAGAGGATATGGCAGAGATCCTCACATGTGAGCTGTTCTTTTTAGGTGATAAATCTGAGGAATTGTCCCAGACTGAGAACAAATTGATAAATTAAACAGTAATAAGTCACCCGGACCAGATGATATTCACTTGAGTATTCTGAAGAAACTCAGGTATGAAACTATAAAACTAGTGTGATATATAATGTATTGCTTAAAGTCAGCCTCTCTATCAGGTGACTAGAAAATAGCTAATGTAACTCTAATTTTTAAGAAAAGTTGCTAAGCCAATCCAGGCAATTACAGGCTGGTAAACCTAACTTCAGTACCAAGCAAATTAGTTAAAATTGTAAAAAAATAGACTTAGACATAGAAGAATCAACATGGCTTTTTCAAAGGGAAATCATGCCTCACCAACCTATTAGAATTCTGAGGGGAAGTCAACAAGTATTTGGACAAACGGATCCAGTCAACACAGTGTATTTGGACTTTCAGAAAGCTTTTGACAAGCTCCCTCACTGAAGGCTGAGTAAATAATCTTGGCGAAGTAAATAATCTTGAAATAAGGGGGAAGGTCATCTCATGGATTAGTGACTAGTTTAAAGATAGAAAACAAAGGGTAGGAATAAATGGTCGGTTTTCAGAATGGAGAAAAATAAATGGTGGGGTTCTCCAAGCAACTGGGATCTGTTCTGTTCAACATATACATAAATTATCTGGAAAAGAGAGTGAACAAGTAAGGCACAAAATGTGTAAACAATACAAATTAACTAGGATAGTAAAGTTAAAACCTGACTGCAATGATCTAACAACAAAAAAATCTGATCATTCAATCTAGATGACTAAGGGAAAAAAAGGCAGTGCACACTAAGGATGTAAGTGACTAGTCAACTACTAGGCTTATCAGGTAGTCAAGTCACTACTTGACTAGTCACCCTCAGCAGCACCAAGGGGGAGGAGCAGGAGCCAGTTCCCTCCAGCATCGTCTTTGTGGGGAGGGGGCGGGGGAAGCAGAAGTACAGTGGGGGAAACGGCACGAGCAGGGTCCCAACTGCTGCACCTCTCCCTTTGAAATGTAGAAGAGCACAGTGGGATAGCAATCACCCCCCTTACCAATTAATTGAGTAGTCGATGGAAATTCCATTGATTACTCGATTCGCTGATTAATCAAAATGTAACATCCCTACTGCACACTGAAAAAAAATAATCCCAGCATAAAATGCAGAGCTCTAAATGATCTGTTACCACTAAAGAAAGAGCTTGGAGTCCTTGTGGATAGTTCTCTGTAAACATCCACTCAATAAACAGTGACAGGAACAATTAAGAAAAGTTAGATAAACAGAACATGTCATAATGCAGCTATATAAATCCATGGTACACCTGCACCTTGAATGCTGTGTGCAGGTCCAGTTACCTCATCTCAAAAAATAAAAGAAATCAGAAGAAGGCAACTACAACTGATTAGGGAGATTGAATCTCTCCATGCAATTAGATCTAAAGGACTGGGATTTATGAATTTAGAGAAGAGATGAATTTGGGGGAAGACAGGAGTGAATATGAGAAGTCTATAAAATCTTGTATGATTTTAGAAAATGAATAAGGAATACTAGGTTTATTTTCCATTCACTCTTGTGCTGTGTGAAGGGGTAAATAAATATTTGTTGATAAACTGTCCTGTAGCAGTTGATTAATATATTCTGCAACTACTTCTCTTATGTAGAGTTTAGATTGCTTCTGCATTTTGTCAGAAAAGTAACACTCAAGCTATGTCTAGACTGCAAGCTTCTTTTGGAAGAAGCTTTTCCGGAAGAGCTCTTCCAGAAAAGCTTATTTCAAAAGAGAGCATCCACACAGCAAAAGCTCAAAGAAAAAGCAATGGGCTTTTTTGAAAGATAATGTCCACAGTGTTTGGACGCTATCTCTCATTTAAGTTGTGATTAGTGTGGACATAGTGGCCGCCAGGGCACCTGTGTTATTTCCTGGAGGCCTCTTCTTTCGAAAGAACTCTCTCTCCTGCATCCACCCACGCCTATTTCCTAAAAAGCCTTTTCAGAAAAAGGCTTCTTCCTTGTAGCAAGAGGTTTACTGCTGTCAGAAAAATCCTTCCTTTTTTTCAACTTTCTGTTGAAAGAATGCAATAGCAGTGTGGACATAAGTATAGTTTTTCTGAAAAAAACAGCTGTTTTTCTGGGAAAATGCTGCAGTGTGGACATGCCTCACTAGTGCTGCTTGTTAGAATTTTTCAATCAGAAGATGTTGTTTTAATCAATTTTGTCACCATCCCGTCAAAATTCAGTTTAAACCAACTACTGATTTAAAAACTGGAATGCATATTTTCAACATATGCTGGTTTGATCTTTTTTAATCAGAAAGTTACAAGTTTTCACTTCAAAATGTAACATATAAAGTTCAAAATTCAAATTATATGATTTCAGAACCAGTTGGGGATTTATTTTAAATCTCAAAAATTTTAATGAGGTGGAAAACTCTATTTTCTAATCAGTTCTACTCACTGCACCTCTTTAAACTCAGTTCATTTAGCCTAACAAAATGTAGATTCTTTTTCCTTTTAATATGGTAAATACCTTAAAGATTTAATGTCAAATTATTTAAAGATGAAGACAGCACCCTGAAATAACTATTTGCATAAAGATCCTTCTCTTCTCTACCTTCCAGAAAGAATAATGGAAGCTGTCATCCCACTCAGCTAAAAGATAATCAAGAAGATGTAATTTTAAAACTTAGACAATAATTAGCTTAGTCTAAATCTAGTAATTTATGGACTATGTAACAAGGGAGGTTAAGTATGACTGTAGAAAATGACTATTCAACCAACAGAATGGGGAAAATGTAAGCCATTACAAAGAACTAACATTGTGAGGCAAAAAATTATGTTGGGTATTCTTGGAATAAGTATTTTACACTTGGAAATAAATATTTCCCATATGGATTAACTAAAGCTTTTGGAGACCGAGCTTCCGGTGATGCAAATTAGATAGCTCCACAAAAATTATGCTGATTTATATCAATATAGGATCTGGCCCTTTGATTACAATCAAGTGTATCTCTATATTGGTAATCAAGAAGTTGTCTGCCTGGTATAGAATATTCTTATCAGCTGGCCCTCAATTGTGTCACTGATGTATAAACGTATATTACAGTCTAATTTTTTTGCGGGGGAGGGGGAATCTGGGTTTCACAATCAACAAATGTAAAAAAAAAAACAAGAAAAAAAATCTTATCTGCAGTTAATTGTTGTTACTGCATTTTTCCAAGTATCCTTGCATGCTGTGTATCAGAAAACAGGTCTTGCAGAAAGGTGCATGAAGTAAGTGTACAGTGGAGAGGAGACACAGGCCCTAAAACTACTTGGCATCCCAGGCAATGGCAATGTTTCTACTGATTTCAAGTGCAGCAACATTTGGATTAAAGCTGGTGAAAATGGGATGTGTTTGGCATTTTACAATTAACCTGTCTAAAAGTGCAGGTAAGCTAGGTCCATGGCAGATATTAAAACCTGGTCAACGATTGTTGTATTGGCTTGTACTCCTCCACCTTCTTCTGATGGGCAACTGAACTGACAGGGAACAAATGGTCAGCATGAGTTTAAAAAAAGGTAACTATATAGGGTTCAGTAATGGCCCAATCTCACCCCTACTCCTTACTCACCGAAAGGGTGTGCCCCAGCAGTAGGGAGTTGGTAGAGAAAGCCAGGTACCCACACTGGGACTCTCTCCTACGAGCTGTGGAACCGAATGGGCACATACCCTGTTAACTATTCCTTTCTTTTAACAAATTCAGAACTTCACCCACACAATGTCGGGTGCAGAAGTGACTGAGGAGAGTCTTTTATGTTTGCCAATGAGACCAGACAAAGGTCTCAGTATTGGATGAAGCCTTATCTTATGTCTCATTAGGCTGAATCTACAGACCAAAATGTTGCTCTCCCAGAATAATTTCAAATAAGAGCCCTCAAAGTGCATCAATAAGTGATGTAGGGCCGTATACTTCCTTTACTAAGCAAACTCACTTTAATGTTTTTCAGTTACTATAGTTTACCCAGAAAAGCCAAAAGTATGTAGTGAAGTGCTGGAAGCAAAATCTATTCACCCAATCTGTGGGGCACAATGAGAGAGTCTGCAGCAGCCCCCTCTAGCCACTGTGGATTGGAAGACCAAACACAAACCTTTTGCACTAGATGGACAGTGTGGCAAAGTCAACAGAGCCATGCAGAGCTATCCCCCAATGCCTCAGCCCACTTTCCATGCCAGTCTCTCTTATGTGACATCCTGCATTAACAGAGGCTCTCCATATGACTGCTTCACTAATAGCTCCTCTTCTCAACCCTACTATGGGGATTAAATGGGAGACAATGCCCAAGGTTGTCTCTCTGAATAAAGGTGAATTTCAGGATGGAATGAGCCTTTATACATTCAAGTCCAAATACAGCCTAGTCCACATATTTGTAACAGTTTGCAGCATATATAATATATAATTGGTCCTGGCAATTCAGTTGGTACCTAAATTCAGATCACAATCCACAGAAAACGTCTATGTAACAGTTTTGGGTACAGTTACAAAGCTTAGCTGAGAGATCCATAACAGGAAAATTGGTAATGAAAATAAAGTTTTAAAATGAAATAAAGAATGCAGGACGCAGACTAGACTTGCTTGTCTTACTCAAAATATTCCTGATGTTATTGCAATCTTGACAAGAAAGGTCATTTTAGCATAGCAATGACAATGTTTCATATGCAAAGAAGCATCCAAGATGAAAGACAATGAAACATTTCCTAAGGCAATTGAATGACAGTGTCCATGTTGGGTCTAGGATATTAGACATATGTATGGGGGGGGGTGAGTTAATATTTTTTATTACTCTTCTACTGGTGAAAGAGATGGGCTCTGTATAAGCTGGAAATTGGTCCAATAAAATATATTACTTCACATTCACTTTGTCTCTCCATTGTAATTCCAAAGAACAATAACCTTAGCATTATGAAATGGCATCATACACACCATTAGCCTTATAAAAGATTAGTGCAGTCCAAATTATGCACATAATTTTCTCATAAATCCATTTTTACCTGTTATCCTTTGTGAATTGTCTTTTTAAAAAAATTCACTTTAGAGCTGCCCCATTCGCTGTTTTGCAAGCCATGGAACTGTGAAAGCAAAGTAGATCAGGGGAATTATTGCACTCTAGTTGCTAATAAGGGCAGATTCTGAGTCAGATTCCTACCCCTTCATGGGGTAGGAGGAAAGAAGAACAATTCTATACCTTCCATCCATGCCATTTAACACCAAAAAATGTGAAGGAAGATACTTACTCATTGATGGTGTTTTCGCCACAAGAGCTATAGTAGGAAGTAACCACACATAAGTTAACCAAGCTTTTAAAAAGCTCTTAAAAGAGGTATCAGTTCTCTTTTGTTTTGGATTGTTTATCTGAGCTCTATTGTCCATTGATGTGAATTCTTTAGTTAGAATGCAGTGCTTAGTGATTAGCTGGCTCTCTTCATTGGGTTCCTATGATAAACCCATAAATATTGTACTTAAAACTCATATTAGACTTCTATTTAACTACACAAGTTAGAAAGACTATTGAGAGGCAGATACATGGTCTCTGCTGGTGACTTGCTGTTTTGAACCCCATTTCCAAACCCGGTAGAGTCTTATCTGCATGAAGCCCCAGTGAATGGGAATCTCCAGGGGTCAAGGGATGGAAGAATGTACTGGCAGGATGATATCCAAATGCAGATTCTAGGAGAAGGATCTGGATTTAAGAAATCATTAGGACAAAAGTCTTCCATTACATGGGATTTTTACTATTTCAATCCAAAACTACAGATTCAAACTTTAGTATTTTTACCTTCTCTCAGCCTTTTTAGCTAAGGCTATTTTAAGTCTATCATGAACATTTGATAGATTAACACTACAATTGTTGTTTGGAAGATGAGCAAAGAGAAATTTGCAAACTCCTTGCTTTGGAGTGTACATAATATTAAGCCTGAAACTGCTTCCACTAAAGCATGTGGGACTTAGGATATATAGACACTTTAATGGGAGGAGGGTGATTAGTGCACCAGCTCACACTCGGTTTTTGTCTGGAGGGTTTGGAAAATTCTCTTGTGTGTGTTAGAGTCTGTATCCAATTTATCCACTTTGGTTTTAAGCTTCACAATCTTAGTTTAGTATGAGTCATTCTTCACCTCCTATGTCTGTACAGCCTAAAGAAAGATTTCTAATGGGTTTTAAGAGAATTCAGATGATCCCTCTCCTTTTAAGTTGAGGATGTGAGAGCTCATCACCATACTACACCTACTCATTTGATAACATCCTGCTTGCAGAACTATCCTGGAGATCCTTGTTTCTGTGGCTATGTCTACACTACAAAGAAAAGTTGGAAAAAGATACCACAATTTGCGTTTCTTTTTCTGCTTTTCTTTCAAAGGAGGCTTTTCTGACATTTGGCCCATCTACACAGGGCCAAATGTCAGAAAAAAAACCTCTTTTGGAACATCCCTTCTTCCTTGTAGAACGAGGTTCACAGGGATGCAGAAAAAAAGTGTCTGCTTTTCCGAATTTTTTTTTGGAAAAGCAGACACGTTCCTTGGATGCTGCAGAGCTTGTTCGGGATATCTCTGGTATCTCGGAAAAGCTCTGTACTCTAGATGTACCCCGTGATTCCCTCTGCCAAGTAGCAAAAAATGCTCCTACATATGTGAAAGCTTCATGATTATATTGTCAAATTTAAATACAATATTTAGACGCCTTTTAAAATAATCACTATTTAGTGAGCTAGCCTTTAAACCAAGGGTGGGGAGTCTTTTTTTGGGTCAGGAGCCACTGATCCACAGAGAAATCATTCAGGGTCTACACACAAATGAGAAGCAACCCCGCGCCCCGCAAAAAAGTCCAAAACAAAACAAAACAAAAAATCCTCACTGACCTGACTTCTGACTGAGAAAGAGAAAGACTCTTGACTTCCCTCTGCCACACCAGAGCCCAGGGGATCCAGACTAGTAGATTTTGTGTGCTCCAGCCCCATGGAGGGACAGCAGGGAGGCTGGTGTGACAGTGCAGGCCAGATCCAGGCAAGCTAGGGGTCGCATATGGCCCCTAAGCTTAGGTTCCTCATCCCTGCTTTAAACCATACAAACACATACCAATTTTATCAGCATCTAAAACCTACTCTTTCTATAAATTAGCTGTAAAGAAAATTACTTTCAATGGCCTCTGCAGTAATTTAATCCGCAAAAATATAAAACTTTCCCTAATTAAGTTGAAAAACACAACCAACCATTGCACCAGAACTTATAGTACAATCTCCAAGAGACAGAACAATACAAGACCATCAAATTAACAAATGTAAGATTTAAGCTGTTGCTAAATAGATCACAACTTACACCAACATCAATGAACATAAAATTAAAGGAGTTTTAAGCGGACAAGTACAAAACAAACTTCAAAGAAATTGACTGGTGAGATGAGCTGGAAAATATCACTTCAATCATCCTTGTGATGATTTTTTCCCCTCATGGAACATTTTCTGGTGCACTGTTCAAATGTGAGACTCCTAAGTGATAACTTCCCTTGGGAGACCAGTTCACCCAAATTTTTTCAGTGTGTCCCATCCAGAAACATTCTTATATGATGAAATGGTAATTGGGCAAGTGACCAGGAGAAAAGAGGAAAACTTAGCCAGGGTAGCAGATTCTTACATGTTCAGAGGTAAAGCTATTCAATATTGGAAGAACAAGCTAAAGAGCCTTGGGGCTTAATTTAAAGTCAGTGGAAAGCCCTTATTTTATGAGAGTGTTTATCTGTGCTTTGGTTTCTGTGTAACTCATTTTAAAGTCAAATATTTGACCTCTGAAGTATCAATAGCCAAAAGTGAAAAGATTTATTAGTTTGTGGTGCTGACATTTAAAGAGGCTTTACATATTCAGACTCTACAGCACATATTCTGTGCTGTGTACCGAGCTGTACTTTTAATCAGGGCTGGACAGAAAAATTGAACTTTTGGAAATAGTTTCTTCCCAATTGAAATACAACCAACGCTGTTCAGGAAAAAAAGAATTGTGGGAAAAACAAGGGCACCTCTCCCAGAATAGTCAGTAGTTCAGGCCTATCTGGAATCTTCCACATCCCATTCAGTTCTCAACTCTGAATCAGGCAGAACAGGATATTGTACCTGGATTTCCCCTATCCTAGGTGAATGCTCTAATCACTGGACATTGACATTTCTGGTGCACTTACCCCCTCTTGCCTACCAAACCTACATCTGACAAGCCCTTTGATTCTTCCCCTGGGAAACTTCATTTTAAATGTTTTGACATTTAGAAAAAGGTTTTGATGGAAAATTCCCAAATAGCTTTACTTTTAATGTAATATACAACGATCAACAGATTAGCGTAATATAAAAAGTTCAAATATTTAATTAAGGAATTTATTATTGCATTTAATCGCTTGTGTCCCATCAACATGTTTTATTGCTATGAATTTGTGTGTGCTTAATACTATTCCTTCCACCCCCAACAAGAGGTTAGTTAATAGAGGTAATCATTGGTTCCAGATCAGGTGGTTTAATTTGACTTAAATTAAAATATTACCTTCCCTACTATTTTATGGTTATGTTTGCCATAAAAACAATGAAAATGAAGATTAGAATAAAAAAGTGGTTACCTTGTTCTGCTTAAATTCACTTGTGTAACCAATGAGTAACTACTCTTCCTAATAGCTCTGCTTTAAAACACGGGTCTTCAAACAAAGGCTTGTGCCACCCATTGGGAGAGGAGATAATGAAAAAGACCAGGTGGACCATGGGT
This sequence comes from Apalone spinifera, assembly GCA_030068395.1. NCBI lineage: Eukaryota > Metazoa > Chordata > Testudines > Trionychidae > Apalone > Apalone spinifera. The sequence continues at coordinate 62,043,507 of CM057846.1, read as the reverse complement.
AACCTTTCTTTCACACTGGAGAGAAATGAGGGATTCCTTCCCCCTGCCCCTCATTTGAAATATGATGTTACAGCAGGAAAGAGATTGAGGACCACTGTTTTAAAGCTACTTTCATTCATATTACTGTGACCGAATGTACTCAACATTGACTCCCTATTGTAATACCCTGAAATGTGATATTTACCCAGTAATGGCATCGAGATGCCTATTTCACCTCTTCCCCCATAATATTGATATAAGGAAACAAAGTATCATAGTCATGGAATCGTGTATCTTCACTGGATTCTTCTTCTCTTCTCCTGAAGAGTCTAATCTAATCAGTAGACCTAAATTGTTATTCCAAGGTATATGAGTTATAAGGATTCTCTTCAGGAAGGAATGCCATTTAGTGGAGATAAATATGCACAGTCTCAAATGCTTTGCATTTAATGTTTGCAAACAAAACTTGGTTCCTAATCTATTCCCATTGTCAGTTCTTTGAAGCATTGGAACTGTATAAACAGTACTGAAGTACCAGACTTTCTATGGTATGTGCTATTCATTCTCCGACTATTCCACTGGTTAACTACCTTGGAGACGAATTTTTAAGAGCCAACTTAGTTTTTACTGAATCTTTTAGACAAATCAGCATAGAAGTCAATATAAATCTGCCTAAGAACTGAATTTATATGATCTAGCATTTTGTTTCAACTATAGGATTTATTATAATGCTCATCCCCAAACTACGTATTATTTGCACAAAGAACTCAACTAGGATAAATATTGCATCTCTTCCATTATTTTTCTCCATCTACTAGCTTTCAGATAAAAAAAAAATCTTAAAAAACAACAATGGTCCTGTAGCACCACAGAGACAAACAAAAATAAATAAATAGTATCATGAGCTTTCGTGGGCACAATCCACTTCTTCAGATGAATATATATTTTTGTTAGTCTCTGAGGCTGTGTGTACACTGCAAAGAAAAGTCGGCAAAAGGTATGCAAATTGCAAACCTACATGGGGCCAAATTTCAGAAAAACCTCCTCTTTCGCCACATCCCTTTTTCCTCATACAACAAGGTTTACAGGGATGGCGAAAGAACACGTCCGATTTTTGAAAAAATTTTCCCGGAAAAGCTCTGCAGTCTAGACGTACCCCGAGGATACCCCGAAGAGATCTTCCAGAAAAGCTTATTTGAAAGAGAGCATCTACACAGCAAAAGCGCAATGAAAACGCGATGTGCTTTATCGAAAGATAGCATCCAATCAGTGTGGATGCTATCTCGCATTTAAGACCACCTGGAACCAGTTCAGGGAGGGCATTAGGTTAACACTTGCTTTTGGGTGCTGTTGTCTAAGGCTAGCTTAGATGCGTGCTTAAAGGGACCTCTCTGGGCAGCTGTTGCTCTGCTTCCGTTGCGTGCTTGCCTACCTCTCCGAGGGACAGCAAAGCTTTAGCCATGTGTACTCTGGTTGCCCAGCTTTTGGACACCACAGCATACTCCTGGCCATGGAGCTGGAGCTGCCTCTGGGCATGCGATGGCCCCACATTGCCATGCTGCAGCTTCTGCAGCACTTTGTACAGACTGTCTTCATAGTCCTGCACATGCTTGAGTACAAGCTCATCAGCGAGACCCTCTGCCTGGATGCGGGAGCAATGACCTTGCAACTGCATCCCATGGTAGAGAGAAGGTTCTGAAGACTGGACTCTAGTTCTGATTGGTGGGACTGGCTGGTCATGGAGCAGTGAGATGACCAGCAGTGGCTCCAAAATGTCCGAATGTGGAAGGCCACCTGCATCAAGCTGTGTGCCTGCCTTGCCCCCACCCTCTGTCAACGGGACACCCAGGCTATGTCTTCACTGTGGCTATGTCTACACTGGCGCGATCTTGCGCCAGAGCTATGCAAATGAGGCTAA
>CM057846.1:62029458-62041510 GCA_030068395.1 Apalone spinifera | reverse complement strand
GGGGGGGGAGAGGAGTCCTAGAAAGGGGGATCCTAGGGAAAGGAGAGTAAGGGAGTGGGCTGGGGATGGCGGGAGGAAGCCCCATCCCCAGGAGATTCTACAGTCTCACCCTCACACAGCCCTGCTGCGGGGGCAGCCTCATAGGGGGTGGTTCCTGGGGAACTTGAGGGGGTAGAGGAGAGGGGAATGGGCACCTCCCAAGGGCTCAGACACTCCCTCCCATTCTCTGTTTTGAGTTTCTTTGTCTCCTGCAGGTGGTGAGGGCCATCAACTCTGTCCTGCTGTGCAGGGTCATCTGCCTGGGAGACCTGGACCCTATTGTCGCAGGACTTGTCACCCTAGGGTTCCATCAATGGCTGAGAGGGAGCCATTGATGGAATCCACAAACCATATCATCACACCGCCTACTACATCAACCAAAAGGGCTATTTCCCCAGGGAGCTGCAGGCCCTGATCGACCACTGTGGACAGTTTACAGACATTTTCATCGGGTGATTGGGCAGGGAGCACGATGTCTGCATTTTCTAAAACTCCAGCCTCTACCACAAGCTGGAGGCTGGCACATTCTTCCCCCAGTGTAACTTCCATGTTGGGGATGTACAGATGCCACTGTGCATCATGGGGGATGTGGCCTACCCCCTAATGCCGTGGCTCATCAAGTCCTACACCGGGCACCTGGACTCTAGCAAGGACCAATTCAATGCCCAACTCAGCCAGGCCCGAATGCAGGTTGAGTGCACCTTCAGGTGCCTGAAGGCACCGTTCAGGTGCCTCCTGACTCGCCTGGAGACGGGGGAACACAACATCTCCGAGGTGGTCTCCATTGTGTTCTCCACAACATCATGGAGAGGAAGGGGGAGGCCATCCTACCTGGATGTGAGCCAGAGGCCTGCCAGGAAGGGAAGGCCTTTGAGCAGCCATGCACAGCTGCAATCTGTGAGGCCCATCAGGTGCATCTGGGAGGCCCTGAGGGAAAGTTTCTCTCAAGGACCAAGTAACTCTCTCAAGAACCTCCCCACTAGGGGCTTATGCCTTGCCCCCCCCAATGCCTTTTCCACAACAACCCTCTCTTCCCCCCTTCCCTATATTCTCAATAAACCAACCAGTTTTGAGTAGAAAAACAAAACCTTTGTATTTTTTTATAATAAAAGTAAATTGGGAGGAAGAGGGCTGAGAAGCTGGATGGGGGCAGGGAGGAGGGGTCTCAGAGCTGGCAGTGGTGTGGCTGGAAGTGTTGCCTCAGGTCCGGGAACCTTGTCAACTTCAGGAGTGAGTGGGGCCTGGGACAACAGGAGTGTGGGCAGGAGGAGGGGCTGGAGCAGGAGGTATAAGCATAGCAGGAGGAGAAGGGAGGCAAGAGCTGGGACAGCAACTGGGACAGGATCTGGGTGTGTCATCATTTCCCAGATAGTGACAAACATGTTTTCACCCTGCTGCACAAGGTGATTCTACATGCGGGTCTGCCACTGGGCATCATCCCAGACCTTCTGGGCCAGAGTTTGCTGCATGTCATGGAGAACAGCCACATGCTGTCTCATGAGGTCCTTCTGGACCCTCCTGTGCTTGCGGCTCCCCCGGGGTTGGGCAGCTGCCTCAGATGGTGTTAATAGACCCTCAGGGATGGCTGATTTGGCTGTGGAGAATAAAGAGGAAGAGACAGTCAGTCATCCATGCAGACACTGTCCCTGAAGCCGTGCCCTCCTCTGTGAGCAGCAAGCAACAGTCCTCAGGGCAGAGGATAGGGATGTCCTGGGAGCAAGGACATGTGTGACCTGCACATTGGGCCCTGCCTCACAGGGGCCTCAAGGTGCCCGGGGACCATGCTTCCTGCTTCCCCCCTTGTCCCATAGACAAGCAGTCAAGGGACATGTCCAGCCACACTGGGATCACATGCGTGGGAGCGGGGCCTGAAGCAGCCTGGCCTTAAATGGGGCCCACACACATACCTGAGCCTGGCAGGGCTGTCTGCAGGAGCGGGTGGTGCCTCGCGCTTGCAGGTATGCTTGTGTGCTGTTTGCAGCACTCCTCCATCTATGTGGGGTCATGCGTGCGCCCTTGTGCCCAGCCTGCTTACAGAGGTGGCTGGTGGTAGGAGGGCATGCCCCACAGGGGTCAGACGTGTGCAGCCTCCCCAGAGCCTGTAAGCAAGAGCCTGGGGGTGCTTCTGGACTGCCTCCTGAGGCCACAAGGCTCAGACTGGTGCAGCACATTCTTCCATGTGCACAGAGTCAACACGATGTCCAGGCTGAGCAGGCCAAGTGACGATAGCAGCCCATCTCCTCTGCGTCTGCCTCCCCCACCCTGTGTGTGAGAGAATCTGAGTGGACTCACCTGATGATCTCTCTTCTCCATCAGAGGATGCCTAGGAGATTTCCAGGGCCTGGGATACCGGCTTCAGGGTGAGGGTCATCTCCTCCTCCTCCTGCAGCTCATCCTCCTCCTTCTCCTTCTCAGCAGGGAGCCCCAGGCAGGCGTCTCGAGCCCCAAGACTATTACCCCGGGTGGGGAATAGGCTGCACCATCCCCAAGGATTTGGTGGAGCTTCTGGTAGTAAGGGCAGGAGTGAGGTCCTGCCCCAGAGTGAGAGCAATGCTCCCTGGCCCTGGCGGAGCTCCTTGACCTTCCTCCTGGCTGGAGAGGCTCCACCTATTCCCTGCTTTTTCCAAACACTTTCACAGGATGCTATCTCCTCTGAACTGTAACTTACAATGCAGACTTCTTCCCTGTGCAGGTTAAGTGGCATAATGCAGTCCATGATACCATGATATTTTTCTTTCAGTTAGAGGTTGCCCATAACAGATCAGAAAACAGAAAAGTTGAGTACTAGGGGATTAGAGACTCTCTCCTCATTTGCATTCATACTTTTGTGGCCAAATCCTACTCGTAATTGTCAAGTACTTCGTCGTAACAAATCCTGAGATATGTTATTTTCTCCAAAAGGACTTCAATGCTTGCAGAAAAAAAGGAGGATTTAGTCTCTCAATTAAGTGTTCCAACAACTTCATGATTCAAACAACAGCTCTGGCCAGTCCAAGACTGAGCATGCACAAAGATCCTTAAAGCCAGTTTAGTAACCCTTCCTTCCACTTACTCTGAGAGTGAGTTATGTGCTGCATTTCTCAGAAACAGAGCACAAATTCACCCGTATGTAATGGCAGAGAGGATGAAATTGCTCAGTTTTCTTAATTCAGCAGCTGAATTAAGAAAAGTGCCAAGAAATATAATTGACGTGTTCCATTCCCACATACTGATAAAAAGAAAAGTAAAATAACTCTTAAATTATTGGAAAGAGTATTTTAAATTAATAACCTCCTAGATGCTTCCCTTCTAAAAGAATACTAAGAACTCCTGTATCATTGAAGTCAATTAGGGCATGTCTACACTAGGAAATTATTTCAAAATAACTAAATTTGAAATAATAAACTCCTGAAATATCAAATAGGGTGTCCACTATGGGGGAGCCTCAAAATTAGTCCAAATGTGGACATGCTATTAGTCCCTTAATGTGGACATGCTACCTTGATGTAGAGGCCCAGGAAGCACCAAGGAGTAATTAATGTGAATTACTCAGGGGATTAGTTATTTCAAAATAACAGCAGTGGAGCATCCACACTACCGCTATTTCAAAATAACTATTTCAAAATAATGTTATTCTTTGAGGAAAGCAGGAGTACAGATTTCAAAATAACCAGCTCCTTATTTCAAAATAATGGGCTTGGTAGTGTGGACACTTTGCTTATTATTTCAAAATAAGGGGGGTTATTTCAAAATAACTTGCTAGTGTAGACTAGGACTTAGAGTTTTGCCATTTATTTTAATGGGCATAGAAATTACATGTCAGTGTGAAGTGGTTCACTCTAAAATGAGAGAGGGAAAGAGAGAGAGAAAGAAACTCACAGCTAAATAGATATCTTGACGGAGGTTACATTTCAATCTATAGTGCGTAAAAGGGTCGGTTAAAAAGAAAAGATACATAATTGCTGAATTACTACAAGGAAAAAGTTAACCAGCAAGGCTGATGACAGATTAGAGCTCTCATGCTGAATGCAGCACTTGTGTTTGCTATTTAATCAGTTCAACATCACCTCATTAATCCTCTTATATTAGATCCTAAATATTCATTAAGAAATGCAATTAAGACTTTTTTTAAAAAAATATATGAGCCAACAATACTTTTCATTGCTTTCAGCAGCTTTGTTCATTTCCATTTCCATTATTTGAAAGAAAACCTTAGTGCTGAAAACTGCTAGATCCACCCACAGTATATGCTCTGCAAACTGAAAATCCTTCATTTATGTGGAATCTTAAAATGCAATCCCACATGAAAGAAAGAGTAATGCCCTGTAAAGTATTTACAGTAGTATACATATTAAATATGTATGCAAGGAGAGAGCAAAGAGAGAGACCAGAATACCTACAAGTAAAACATCAGAACAAACCCCCTAGAATTCAAGGATCCTGGGGTGAAGAAAAGTGCATCTAGAAAAACCATAATCTATATTCATTGTGAAAGCACTTTCTGCTTATAGATAATAAAAGAGATGTGTCACAACAGAGGGTGAAGCTAGTGGGGAAAAAAACCCTATAATCTCTGCACACTGTGATGGGCTGACTAATTTGATTACAAGAGTCCAGGTCTATTTTCAGAAACAAGAACATAAAAACAATTATTCCAAACTTCAGTACAATTACTCCAGATCAGTCAGTCAGTCACGATTCTATGAACTAATCTGCGCAGATGACTCTCTGTGCTAGTGTGGAGCCCTACCATCTTTATGGGAGCTCCGCACAGGTATGGGGTACCATGTCCCAGGAACAACATCATATCATATTTAAGAGTTGGTATAGAAAGTATGCTTATTATGTTTGCAGATGATACCAAGCTGGGAGGGGTTGCAACTAACCTGGAGGATAGGGTAATAATTCAAAATGATCTGGACAAATTGGAGAAATGATCTGAGGTAAATAGGATGAAGTTTAATAAAGACAATTGCAAAGTGCTCCACTTAGGAAGGAACAATCAGTTTCATACATACAGAATGGGAAGCGACTGTCTGCGAAGGAATGTGGCAGAAAGGGATCTAAGGGTTATAGTGGACCACAAGTTGAATATGAGTCAGCAGTGTGATGCTGTTGCAAAGAAAGCAAACATGATTCTGGGATGCATGAACAGGTGTGTTGTGAGCAAGACACGAGAAGTCATTCTTCCGCTCTACTCTGCACTGGTTAGGCCTCAGTTGGAGTATTGTGTCCAGTTCTGGGCACCGCATTTCAAGAAAGATGTGGAGAAATTGGAGAGGGTCCAGAGAAGAGCAACAAGAATGATTAAAGGTCTAGAGAACATGACCTATGAGGGAAGACTGAAAGAATTGGGTTTGTTTAGTTTAGAAAAGAGAAGATTGAGGGGGGACATGATAGCAGTTTTCAGGTATCTCAAAGGGTGTCATAAGGAGGAAGGAGAACACTTGTTCATCTTGGCCTGAGGATAGAACAAGAAGCAAGGGAGGTTTAGGTTGGACATTAGGAAAAAGTTCCTAACTGTCAGGGTAGTCAGACTCTGGAATAAATTGTCCAGGAAGGTTGTGGAATCTCCATCTCTGGAGATATTTAAGAGTAGTTAGTTAAATGTCTATCAGGGATGCTCTAGACAGTATTTGGTCCTGCCATGAGGGCAGGAGACTGGACTCGATGACCTCTCGAGGTCCCTTCCAGTCCTAGTAGTCTATGATCATAGGATCAAAACAAAAAGAAAAAGTGTTAAAGGAAAGTGGATAGTGAGCTGTTGTTGAGAAGACAATTGTGTCAGAAAACACGGTAGACTGTTTCATCTATAAATGGACATTGTGCACCAATCTTTTTGCAAAACCTCACAGTTCCAGTGAGATTTGCTCAAGAACCTAAAGTTCTAGGGTTTATCGGAAACTTTCACAATACCAGATTGCTACGCTGTCATATCAATACTGTCACGGAGGAGAGAGCTGCTCCGGTCTCACTTAAACATGTCTGTCTAGAACCTTGTAAAACCTTTTTGACTTTAAATATCTGATCAGTCCAGCTTAATTAAATTAACATATACAGATTTTCTATTAAAATCAGATTGTAAGGGCAAATTCTCACAGCATGCCACTGAGACCTCTACTCAAAAAGGGCTGAGTGCAGAAGGCTTTGATGAAGTTTTCTGGTCATTGTGCTATATTATTTAATAACTCTCCTAAGGGCACAATCACTTCTTCAGTTGCACATATACAGCCCTTGTTGAAGTCAATAGGATTTGCAAACACAGCATACAAGATGAATGGATTCCTAGACTTTCCTTTAAGTGCCATAGAGCTTTCGGTTGAACAGAAAGAAATCATTTTAGGTGATGATTAAGAAGAGCATTGCTTAGCATCAAGTAATCTCATCTGGCATTTCTGTGTACGAATCCCTGATGTATGACTGAAAAAACGGCACCATCATCTAGGGAGCAAACTCTGCAAATATAATAATTTAAACCTGAAAATTCTGTATGTTAGGCTCTCAGTTGTTTTGTAAAAAAACCAACTCTGCCTTTGGGGAATAAAGCAATCAGTGTTGTATTCCTTTTCATATTTATGCCCCCCTCCCTCCATTGGAATCTTCCCCCTCCCTCTCTATAAACACCTGCTAAAAACTATGATAGCTTTTTGGGGAAAAAATCTGTTAAATTAATCCAGGGGATTAAAGCTCTGACAATTTTCAGTTTTTATAGACTAGCTCATTAGTAAGTGAGCAATAACCCACTGTTCCCAGTAAAATGATAAAATACCATTTAAATTTATCAAATAATGAACATTCACATTGTTTTCACCACAGGCACTGGGAAGACTCTTTGTAAAATTAAAAGCTGCACAAAATAGTTCTTTAGAAAGAACACTTTATCTGTCATTGGCAGACACTCAAAATCTGCCTGCTACTTTTTGCATTTTCCATCCCCATAAAGATAGATTTTAACCATCTTCTTTTGGAAGAGGGCAATTTTATTTAAGGTAATTGTATTACAGCCTATTCTTTCCATAAGTACAACTGTCCAACTTTTGTTTAAAGAGAAAGGCAAATAAAGGAAGTATTGAAATTTCAGGAATAACTACTAAGAGGCATAGCAAAAGTACTAGTCCAGCAGCTATATAGCTAGGTCAAGGTATAATTAGTAACAAGTTTCTTTCCTTTGTGCTGTAGCTAAAGAGATAAATAGCAGATCAAACTGTTTTCATATTATTTCTTCAACTTCGTCTACATTCATTTATGTAAGCAGCTAAAAACAGAGAGAGAAAGAAAGAGAGAAAGAAAGAATCCTCTGTGAATAACGAAGATAGTATCATTTTTTCCTCCAAGGGTATAGGTTTGTGAGGTGAAAGTTCACCCATTGCAACATACAGCCTTAAGGCTGTATTTATTATAACAGCTTTTAAATTGTGTGACATCTCTAGAAAATAAGAAGTAGAGGCAGTTTTAGGAAAGGATCCCAATGGCTAACTTGTTCTAATTAAAAATGCTGCATGAGATACCTGCATCAGAGATAAAGAAGAGTAGGGAAACATGCTGTCTGAATTATCTGACAATTACTTTTAAAGTAACCTTCCAAATTTCAAAGTAATATTATTTATTAAGCCTGCAGAAAACCTGTAAGTTTAAGTACAAATAAGAGTTGTTGAACAGTTATTTGATTAATTTAGCAGGTACAATTTATCAATACCTGAAGATTGCTTTGATTACAGGTTTGAGTAAATCAGAGTTGACTGTGAAATTTCTTCAAAGCATCAGAGTTTTCTGGTTTTGGATCAATGCCCATAAATGTTTTATGGTTTTTATTTAAAACCAAGAAACCCTTCACCAACAGTTTCAGGGAGACCAGAACTACTTTTGAAACTCAGACTTGATTTGTAAACACAACACAATATGCCAAATATGGGGTCCATAATAAAGCCAAATCATCAAATTATTTTAGTTCCTAAACATTTACATAGTTCTAAAGGACATGTAGTGGCACAGGGAAGAAATTGTATATTAAAATATAGCAGTAGAAACTAGAGCAGAGATGCAGAGGATTTCTGTTCCTGAGGTGTTTAGGAGAGTCACAAAATTTAAGCTCACATTTTAGTTGCTGCCCAGAAGTTGAACGTGACAAGACTCTTGATAATCAATCTGGAGGACTGAAGCTTTCAAGTATCTGCCTAAACCAATGTGGTGTACAAGTCTTGTCTGGCAATACAAATCCACATCATTCCTCCCATGGGAATACACAAGAGTATGTCTAAACTACATCCCTCTTTTGAAAGAGGGATGCAAATTAAGCAGATTGAAAGTGCAAATGAAGCGGGGATTTAAATATCCCATGCTTCATTTGCATAATCACATCACAGCGGTTTTTCGAAAAATGGTATTTCAAAAGTGAAACCGCCATCTAGATGCAGTTCTTTTGGGGAAAAAAAACCTCTCTCAAAAGATCCTGTACTCATTTTTTGAGGAGTATGGGATATTTTGAAAAAGGATGTTTTTTTTTAAAAAAAAACCGCATCTAGACTGCAGATTCACTTTCAAAATATCATTTTTTGAAAGAACGCTATGATGCAAATGAAGCATGGGATATTTAAATCCCCGCTTCTTTTGCGCTTTCGATCTGCTTAATTTGCATCCCTCTTTTGAAAGAGAGATGTAATTTAAACATAGCCTAAATGGTACAGTTTTCTGTCGGCAGAGGGATGCAAATCAAGCACTTCGAAAGTGCAAATGAGCCCGGGATTTAAATATCCCGAGCTTCATTTGCATACTCACGTTCGGGCGCTGTGTTGATCCCTCATCCTTTCGAAAGTGACAGTAAAGGCTAGCCACGGCTCGGTCGACAGCGGGAAGCTTTTTCGGCAGATCCTGTACTCCTCATTTAAGAATGTGTCAGTAGCATCTGAACGGGGCAGTTACAGCACACCATTTCAGAAAACTTTACAATTTACACCCTTCCAGTGTGCATTATCAATTGCATGGACAAGCTCTTAGACTATCTAAGAACACCAATGCATCTCACTCTATGTGGCCACGTACAAATGTGGCAATGACTATGTTGGTTAATACACCACTAATAGAAGCAAAGACCTCCACAGCTAAAAGCATGACTCCCTTCAGCTTGAGCTAAGAAGCCACACTCTGAAGAGGGATACGGCACCAGACTTATCTCCTATGTGGATTGGGCACAAAAGGACATGATTTACAAATTGCACAAATACTTGGTTTAGGTGTATGAATCAGGGAAGTGTAAATTGTACTGCTTATATTCTTTAGTGTGAAGTCTATTTTAAAGTTTTTTCAAGGTGAAAGATCAGGTTTGCAACTGTGAAATTGCATTTTAGAACATATTCTCTCCTATGGTCTATTAAATGGATAACATTCTTTAAGGGGAAAATATATACTTTTTAAATTAACTTCAAGAATTCTATAGGTAGGACCTCTATTAAATTAAATGTCAGAGGACAATATCAAATTATACAGAATATCTCATTATCTATTCTATTCAATTTCAGAGTAATTTTTATAGATCCCTACTAAATATTTAGAGAACTCAAAAGGCATTTATTCCTATTAAATTCATTATTATTGCCCATAATATTTTTTTGGGGAGGGGGGGGGGGACTGAAATGGTGGCTTCTTTCCCCCAACTCCTTTCTTTATAGTGAGATTCTATAAAGAAAAATAATCATCCCTTCATCTCTGCCATGGTTACCTGTTATTGTACGTTGCAAATAGGGGCCAAATACAAAGATGACATCTAATCATCACAAAACCATTGACTTCTCTCTAGTTTTGTCCACGACTTCTACAACACCAATTTTTAATAGAAAAGAAAGATTAATTTTAGAGCCTGCTGAGGGTCTCAGGGCATAACACTTGCCACCAGACTGCTGCCTCCTGCTGGTCACTCCACAGATTACCTCGAGGCTGACACCCTGTGTGTGATTTGCATACCATCACTCTGTATCTGCTTGCTGACTCACATTGACCCCTGAACCTCAGCATCTTCTTTGTGACTTGACCCTTCATCTGTGACTCCTCCCCCCGCCCCTTTCCAAAGGGTAAGTGTACCACAATCCATTCACCAAGCCACTTCTCCTGTGCTAAGTGAGGAAACCTGGGCCAGCTCACCACTCTCCATCCAGATGGCAGCCACATGCCACATCCCCGCTAACTACTCAATACATTTTCCTTGGCCACTTCCCCATAGCCCCATCACCTTTTTTCATTCTTTGCCCTGATGCATCAGTTCCAGCAGTCAGTCAGGAGCTCCTTTGCTCCTCCCTAGCAGCAACTACTCTGTCCATGGTGCTAGCTTTGATCCATCTACCAAAAAGCCAATCCTTTCTCCCTGGGCTTCAGTTAATGATCATCATTGTAGCCCAGCAGCTTTATGTAAGCTGTTGGGCTCTGATTGGTTGCTCCCTGCAGCCCTTCCCTGATTGACTAGATCCAGTTCTGCTCATCTACTGCTCACTCTTGCTGTACTGCTCATTCTTGGGAATAACCTTGTCACCTGTGTGAGGTAGAAACTCTCACACGAAGTAACATTTAAATGTGGCAACTACCAGGATCTATGTGCTTCATATTTTTAGGGCAGTAAATAGACTGTCTAGGAAGGACAGCCCTGTGTGGTGGAGTATTAAAGGAAACTGAGCTCATTCCTACTTATTTTTCTATGCTCTTATATTGGACTCAGCAGGCTTTTTGTGTTTCTCTCTGTGTGAATGTGTTTACTTCTCAATCAGTTTAAAGTGAAATCTGACTGTTGGAACTGCTTTTGTCTCCTTCATGGCTGTAATTGTCTATGATTGCATCTCACCTCCTCTGATTGTTTATTTTCCTTCCCTGACTGTTGCAATGGAAGTGACAGCTGGAATCACTTGGACAAAAAATAGAGCATAGCTAAAAGGCACAATTGACATGAAATCTCTAGTGCCCAGAGTCACAAAAGCACTTAGGTGCCTAGATGCCATTTTACTTACCACTGCAATTCACAAAATTCCCCCTCATCTGCCACCTACCCTTCTAGATTTATTCAGTACCTAACTTTTGCAGCAACATTTCTTACAGTTTGGTTTAGAATCAGGAAGCCTGTGTGCATGCCTATTGGATTAGTCCATGGAAAGGATTTAGGCAGAGGAGTGTTTCTCTTTCACCGGTTTGTGGATCATTAGCAGAGCTTGGTGTTTCCCTGCAGCCTTAACTTTCACTTGTGTGGTACATTATCAGGGAGAGGGAAATGTAAATTGGTATCCTCCCAAAGCACACCCTCATGGCCTGGAATGCATCCAGCCTCAGTCTCTCTATAATGTTCCACTCTGAGTCTTTACAATAATGTTTTCCCTCTTCTGGAGGCTCTCCATAAGCATTTCCTATAGCTGCTTTTCCTTCAGCAGTTCCCCCTGGACTGGACTTGTAGCCTCCTTTGGATTAATCTGTCCATTCTCCTGGACACTCCTCTAGCCCATTCGAGGTTGATGTAAAAACCCCAATACTTTCTGTGCCACCCAGGAGAGAAGAAAACCTTGTTCTGCCCACACTAGAAGTCTTCTGTTCCCAGACCCCTAATGGATTAGCCCTCTATTTCACCACTCTCAGACATTGACTGTTCCAATTATTCTGGATACTTGGAATGGAATATTTAGCTTCAAACATCTTAAAGGACCAGTATCCCATAAGATGTAGCCATTACATTCAACACAGGCTATGTCTACACTGCAGAGTTTTTGCTCAAAAAAAACCATTGACACGAGTGCTGAAGAATCCAACCAGGGGCCGTGCACAGCTTGACCTTCTGCTCACAAACAGGGAGGAACTACTAGGGGAGGTAGAGGTGGGTGACAACCTAGGAAGCAGTGATCATGAGATGGTAGATTTCAGGATCCTGACCAAAGGAAGAAAAGAGAGTAGTAAAATACACACCTTGGACTTCAAAAAAGCAGATTTTGACCCCCTCAGAGACCTGATAGTAAGTATCCCCTGGTATGCTAACATGAAGGGGAAAGGAGTCCAGGACAGCTGGCAGTAT
>CM057846.1:62002656-62022283 GCA_030068395.1 Apalone spinifera | reverse complement strand
TCTAAAAGGGTGTGACAAGGAGGAGGGAGAAAACTTGTTCTTCCTGGCCTCTGAATATAGAACAAGAAGCAACGGGCTTAAACTGCAGCAAGGGAGGTTTAGGTTGGACATTAGGAAAAAGTTCCTAACTGTCAGGGTGTTAAACACTGGAATAAATTGCCTAGGGTGGTTGTGGAATCTCCAACTCTGGAGATATTTAAGAATAGGTTAGATAAATGTCTATCAGGGATGGTCTAGATAGTGCTGGGTCCTGCCATGAGGGCAGGGGACTGGACTCGATGACCTCTCGAGGTTCCTTCCAGTCCTAGTATTCTATAATTCTACTGTCCTTACTTAGGAAACACAGTCACTGAAGTCAACCCAAGTTTAAACTGACTGCAGGATTTTACCTCTATAATTTCATTGTGAGCATAGGTGTGGTTTTCGTTACATGTACAGTTTTATCCATAATTTAAACTCACAGACCTTAGCATTAAGAATTGCTCTCACAAGGCATTTCCATTTGTCATGTGGCTCATTCCGGGCATCTTCCTGATGAAGAACTGACAAATGATGTATGTGACTGTCTGAAGCATAAAATCAAGCTGTCACTTCCCCCGCCACTTCAGTTAATGCAGCATCTTATGTTGCCCAAACATGACTGTGCATTAAGTGACGTGGACATCGGATCCATACTCCCTTTCTCAGTATGCATCTGTGACGACGCGTTCGGGTTTTTCCCGTCTCCTGCACCCCCGTGATGGCACGGACAGGCTCCACCAGCCAGTAGAATAGAGGGAGTTTATTGCTTCTCCAGGATACAGCACAGCATAGATGCAATCCAATTCCAGGGCCAGGCCCAGGATGCCTCAGCCCCCCTTGAGATGGGTTGGGGGGACTGGGCCCTCAAATCCTAGCCCCTGGCTCGGCTGCTTCCTCCATTATACCCAGCCAGCAACTAACTCACTTCCAGCCCTGCCCCCAGCCAGGGGCGGCATTCCCCCTTCCTTGGTGTCTCTCCCTGGGGGGTAGCTGGTCAGACAGGTTTGGGGGTCATTTGCATACTGATTCAGCAGCTGTCCTGCTGGGCCGTGCTGCAGACAGCAGCCAGAGGAGGTCACTCACAACACAAGCACAACCAGCAAGATACTCCCACTATGTCACAGCATCTTTCAGCAGTTTGACTGCACAACTAACATCCACATCCATTTCACTTCCTGTGCTCTCAGATTCTTTGCCAATGTTCACATACTTGTTTAATCATATTTGAGAGAGGAAATTCTGGTGATTGCACTTTCTCAGCTATTCTGTAAATAATGGGGGAAGTTCCTCTAGCAATAAATATATTTGTATAGTAACTATAATTATAATAGGCTAACTCTACTGAACCAAACCTCAACAGCTTCTGGATAATGTCAAGTAAAAAGATCTACTGACAGCTAATTGCCACAGAGAAGTAAGGCAACATCAGCCTTCTTCAAGTTTGTGGTCACTGAGTGGTGTGGTAAAATTCATTCACATGGCCATTGGTAATATTTCTCATGATTCCCCAAACCCTCATCTGACTAGTTTTTGGTGGCAGGCAAAATTAGCATGACATCACAAAGACTAACTTGTGCATAAATAGCATAGTTATACGGAATCATCAGCATCCATCCATGGTTTATACAGCATTTATTATTCATTTTAATTAAATTAGGTGTTTTTTTGTTAAATCCCCTGGGTCATGTTTTGCATTGATCTTGGCCCTCTAATCCTCGACAGCCAGACTTGCTCCTAGAAATATTGTAGCTTTTTGTTGTACCTCCTGAACTTTAGGCTTTTGGGGCCTGGGTTGGGCACTGACACAAGCTTAGGGTAGCTCTGAAGGCTGCCTGTAATTGTATCCAAACTTCCATGGTCTCTCTGGGCCATATACAACTGGGGAGTATTGTATATAGAGTATAAGTATCTCCCAGACATGCCTACCAGACCGCAAACAGCCCATGTCCTATCTCTGTTCCTGGTGCCTACATGAGTAGTACTCACAAAGGAGCCTGACTCTTATAGGGGGAAAAAAACTTCACTTGCTTAGAGCAGGCAAATCAAATGTAAATGGTCCCCAGGAATGATGATTTAGGCACCATTTGAAGATTTAGGAACTATGTTGTTCTGTGTTTCCATCTGAAGAGCCACCCATTAGAAGCTCAAAAGAATTCCAGTATCTTCTGCTCAATTTTGTCCTTTACCAAGGGGAACAGTACCAGTTATTTTGCTTTCCTTAGCAACTGCACAGGCAAACCAGAAAAAGCAATGCCTCAGTGCTATTTTTCCTTCTTATATTCCCTTTCTTTCCACACTGATCCCCCCCCACATACCCAAGCCTTTTTACATTTTCTCTTTGTTTTTAAATAAGGTTGACAGAATGCATGCACCAATCCCTAATTTGGCAGTTGCATCTAGATTCTTTACTGATGTAGACAATTTTCCTATTTCTTTGATGTTCACAGCAAGAGATAAAGATTTTCTTTATATATTTGCTTTAAGGGTGATTTTCAGCCATTTTGTCATGGGAAGGGTTCCTTTTTTTAAAGGAATGTGTTTTCCAGAATTTTTAGGGGCTTTAAATGTTTAATAAATTAATAAGTCCCAAATAGCATTTCACTCCCTTTCACTTGGAATTGGCAGTGATAGGGCAGAAAAAGAGTAGCACAGGAGGTGGTAGGTTGATTGATTAAGCATACTCAACTCCCCCAAATTCCTTATGTCTGGGGTTATGTTGGATTACAAAAGGAGAACAACTGCCCAGGACTCTAATACAGGAACATGTACACTTTTACTTTATAATACTTTTAGGGATCATTTTTAACTCCCTGGCACTCTACATTGCCCCTCCCAGGGCCTCCCACTAGAATCAGTGCATCCACATCCAAAATTCAGCCACTAGCAAGAAGGAAGGCAGCAGACAAACTGGTAGTAGAGGAGGAAGAAAGCACATGTTGATTAGGAACAATGGTGAGAATCCCACGGGGTCTTTAATATTGGTGGTGAGGGGCCTCTTCAAAGCCCATGTAGCAGGAACTTAGTTTTTAAAGATTCACTCAGAAAACACACATATATACAAGCACCCTACCCCCCCAAGTAAAATGATGGAAACTTAATGTAAGTATCTCAAAAGCAGGAAGTGAAGAGTGATCCCAGCAAAGACTTCAAAGCTGTGGTTCTAAGGAATATAGGTATTTCAATCCTGGTATTTAGACCGGTAAGCCATGCTTCTGGCACTAAGAATTTAATCCATTTACAGAATTTGTTTCTGAATCCAAATTTATCTAGGGCATTAAAAATATAATCCAACCGTATGCTGTCAAAGCCCTTTCTGGCATTAAATGGAATAGAAACTGTCTGATAGTTGTCTGCAGGTTGATATTCATGACAATCAGAGAGACTCTCATGATTTCATTTAAATTCCACTTTGTTTGGATGTACTGAATCAGGAAAAATATTTTCAAATCTCATAACTTGTGTTTTTGTGAATAATTTAGACTCTATACTGTTTTTATTTTATTTTCATCATAATCTTCATTACTTAAGCTTCAGAGGGGTAGCTGAGTTAGTCTGTAACAGGAAAAACTTAAAAAACAACAAATAGACTAGTAGCACCTTAAAACTAATGAAACATGTAGATGGTAACATGTCGGAACACTCCAGCCATCTGAAGAAGTGGATTGCGCTCTCGAAATCTCATGATATCATCTACATGTTTTGTTAGTCTTTAAGGTGCTACTAGCCTAGTTGTTGTTTTTAAAGTTTTGCATTACTTAAGACAGTGGTTCTCAATCATATTCTGAAGAGTATGCAGAAGTCTTTCAGGGGGTACATCAACTCATCTAGATATTTGCCTTGCTTTACAACAGGCTATATAAAATGCACTAACAAAGACACTACAAACTAAAATGTCACACACACGATTTGCTCTGTATACATCATATTGAAACGTAAGTACAGTATTTCTATTCCAGTTGATTTATTTTATAATTATAGGGTATAATGAGAAAGTAAGCACTTTTTCAGTATGCCGTGACACTTTTGTATTTTATGTCTGATGTTTGTAAGTGGTGTAAATTGCAGGCACCCAAACAAATCACACTCCTCAAGGGGAATAGCAGTCAGAAAAGACTCAGAGACACTGACTGAAGACATTCTAAAAGGAGCAAGCATGTATTATGTAGCACATGGTGCGAGAAAGAGCACTACAAAGTGCAATAATTCATTTGCTATGGAAAGAGTTCTTATTCTTTTTTTTACTGGGATGTTTGTTTTGGCAGGTTGTTGAATTTTGGGGGAACTGATTTTTTGGAATATATTTCATTTATGGTATACAGAATGCAACATATCTGTGTGAGGAAACTGTCTACTTCTATAAATATACGTTTAAATTTTATAACAGGAAAGAAAATGAGATGCAGAGGAAGACACTGTATATTAGAAGGAGATAAGGAGTAAAACTGGTATATCAATATTAATTGATCACCACTGAGAATTTCTTTCCAGTGATTTTGTTTACTTGAGTGGAAAGGACATTGTTGTCAAGCGTGTACATTAGTCTTCTTAACAGAATTGCTCTGCTTTTTTATTAGTGTTTGATCCCATATAAAAGGATGGAGACAGCCTCAGGTATATTAGTTCTGGTGACCAAGGACACTCTTTTCTGGCACCAACAGGCTCCATAACTCTGCGGATGCTTGAAAAGCTAAGATGAGAACTAACACATTAACAAAAAAGTAGTGAGGGCAGCTATAGATAGACAGATGGATCATCTTAAAACATCAGCATGCACATAAGACAAAACTGTCCTGCTCTCAAATTAGAATCCCTCCACAAATCAATGGATCTACCACTGAGATATAAAAACCTGAAGAATAAATGGGGAAGGTGAACAAGAGCAACAGTTTCTTATTAAACAAAATAAGGGAATTAAGGCTGAACCATAAGAACCAGGAACAGTAACATTTGGACTGTAACCAGGAGACCTTGTGTCTTTTTTTGGAACAATGTGGTACTTTGGAAGTGAAAGGGGAGGAATAATTCTGATCACCAGAAAAAAATGTTTCCATTGTCCATTTGTTGGTAGTCATATTGGGGTAGAGCTCAAATAAAAAATGTAGAGCCCCCCCATTAGATTGTGATTCATCTGAGATCAACCTAAGCCTTTTGGTAACAGGAATGGAGGAGTTGTGGTATCCCTTCAGACTGAAGAAGCAAATGAGTCCAAAGTGAAATCAGTAGCTTCATCAGAGCCCTACCTGGGAAGACCTGAACTTAAGTATGAATTTCTGCTCTCTCTCTAGCAAAGCAGCAAGAGTTTGTTCAGTTTAGTGGAGTATGATGCTGTCAAATGGGACTTGGAGGAGATGTGATTTGGAGTTGGAACCTGCATTTCATCACTGGAGTCCAGTGCTACTTTGTCACAAAACACAGAACAGAACATTCAGACAAGCAAGGTATAGCATATGGTTAATCAAGCATAGAAGTTGGAAATCAGGACAGAAAGACTCATGAAAGGTCCTGAAGAACTTATTGTCCTGCTCTTGCCTATGCTGAAGCCTGATGCTCCCACAATAAAGAGTTTGATCCATGGCATGTAAGACGAGTCCCAGAATTTCATCTGCGAATTTCATCTGGGAACTGTGGATAAAATGGATCTTTGTGTGTGTAATGAAAACTTTGAAGCTTTCAATGGATGCACTGTAGATTAGATTAGTAGCCTCAAAAGCTCTTTTGTCTGCTGTAATCAATATGTTGTCTAAATAAATGATCTTTTTGTCACTTGTAGAGACCTTAGAAAATGAATGGCTGCTCTCATTACCATAGTAAAAACCCCAGAGGCAAAATAAAGATCAAACAGCATTACCTTTCACTGATGCAGCATTTCTTTCCAGGAGATGCTTTGTTACGTTTTAAACAAAATGCTTGGGAATACTGATAAACACTCTGCTTATGAGACAGTAGTGCAAAAACTCCCTGCAGGAGCCCCTGAGGAATTCTTGCTGACTCATGCAGAATTCTTCCTGGGACTTCATTTGAAGGGTATGCAGTCCCCGCACTGGGCCAGCTCCCTCTTTATCTCAATGCTATGTTTCACAACACAAAACGTTGTTAGATAAAAATATTAAACACTCTTGCTGAAACATAACACTATTTTATTTCTTTGTAGACAGAACACCAACACATAAGAACCCCAAAACAGAGAGAGTAAAGCAGGCTGCTCCCTAAAGCAGAGAGGCACAACTCAGCCCACCTTACTCTAAGCCGGCTGGCTGCAAAGTGGCTAGGTTGCAGGCTTCTGGAGAGAGTGCCCTAGCTGGCTAGTAGGCCAGTAAATCCCCCCAACACTTTTAAAGTGATAGTCTGAAATTCCACCACAGTCCTAGATATACCACAGCCAGCTCTGTCCTCATCTGAGCTTAACTGTTTTCTGCTTAGATTATATCCAGACTCTTCGCAATGGTACGATGTGGAAGTAGGCTTCTTGTGCACTGCCTCCTCCCCCCCTCCCCCCCAAATACTTCTATACCAGCTGGTTCACACTCTATGCCTAAGTATATAGAAGAAGCAAAAGAAGACACTCCGTTTGGGGAAAGATTTCCTTCACTTAATTTCCTACAAGCAAATCTCACTATCTATCACCATAGAAGGTTCCATATGATAATTAATGAATTTTTACACAGAAACTATTAACTGGCTTCCTGCAAATTTGAGACAAATTAAAAAAACTTGTTTGCCTGTGCTGCTTAAATAAAGAACCAGCTGTGTGTTGTAGGGAAGTGGTTCATTGCCATCAACTCGGTTTTCAATGGAACATTCCGTGATCAGCTATTGGCATCCTTACTGAGGCTCAGTGATTTATGGCTTTAATGGCAACATGGAGGAGGAGCGGTGCCGTTCACATTTTTAAGTAGCAGTAAAACTTTAAATGAACAGGCAGCTCTTACCTATGCTTGAGTATCCCACTGGTAGTTTATAAAAACTTTCAATTCTGCTTCATCATTGTCCAGGGGCCTGGCATGTAAAACCTGAAAATATAAAGCATCAAAGTACGTAATTCCCTTAAATTAGGTACAAATTAATGTAATATTAAAGTTTTTAATCCAATTTATGCAATGCTACTTCCTATGGGCATATTACATATATGTACATAAACAGTATGTAAGTCTAAAATAAAAGGACGCTGATGTGTATCAATGGTTTTAGGTCAACCTGATCCATACATGATGTGGAAAATTAGGAGAAGAGCCAGGAAGTAAGAGCTAGGTAGATAAGGCAAACAAAGAGGTGGAGGAAAGGGGAATTAGCCAGACAGAACCAAAGGAAAGGAGAAAGAAAAGACAATGGAGGAAGCAGGAGATAAGGATTAACATGGGAGAAAGATGAAGAAGATAAAGGAAACCAAAGCAGAGGGGGAGAAGCAGGGTGTGCCAAATTGGGAACTTAAAATGGAGGCATCCAATGTCATTAGTTACTTCTGAAAATCCTGGCCTTATCTTTAGCCACTGTTTTTCAGGCTTCCTCCCTCTGCCTCTGGGCAGCCACAAAAAAGTCCACATCAGGCAACACAGAGTAAACATCAGGAGATCAAACCTTAACTTATTGGACTCTAAACCTTGATGGTGCTTTTGGTTCATTCCCTATGGTGGAGGACACTGGCATGGGATTGCTTTAAATTTTTCATCATTTATATGGGTAAGTTACAATACACAACTGAAAATGTTAGCTTTGATGTCTGAGATGGTGTTCTAGTGCAGATGCAGAATAATGCACTAGAGGCTCAGTAATGCTTAGAATAAACACATCTAGACTCAGTGTGCGGACTCAGGGAAGGGCTTGAGTCATCTTTTTCAAGGACAAATGCATACGTCTCAGCTTCTTTTAACTTCAAAGCTAAAACCAATGGTAAGACAACTAAAATGTAAAGGGTTAAGCTACATATTTTAGAGTTAGTCCTTTCCTCGTATTGAACCCTTCCATTTTATTAGACTCATTTCTTTTTGTCAAGCAATGTCGGCAACTAATCTGTACTGATGAGCCCAATGGTAGGTTGTCACTTTAGAGATAATATCAAGCAATCTATACTATACTATTTTATTCTGTACTTAACATGAGGCCACACCTGCCAGTTTCTCTTATCAAATGAAAGTTATGTGGTTGCAGCACAGGCTGATACTTGCTGATAAATAGTCCACAGCATCTGACAAAATCCTCTGCTTATGCCGGAGATTACACTGGAAAACGAACAGATAGATTCAGCTTGTCTGGGAGATGATCTTTCTAAAAAACAAACAACAACAAAAAAACAGAATTATGGAGAGCAATCCAATTCTTAGCAAAGCTCCATTTAAACTTATTTTTATGTCATAGATTGAAGGATAAACCACTTTTATTGTAATTGAAAAAATAAAACCCTGCCTTCCAGAGAATTTAAATTCAAACGATATCAGTTAGGCTGCTATATTTTAGGAAAAAAAGAGAATCTAAGCATCTTCAATAAAATCTTATTTATTCCCAGCAAATGGTAGCTAACAGAAGCAGTGCCCCACTCCATGTTGCCTCCCGCAGTTCCAATTGGCAGGGAATGGCAATCTGTGGCCAATGGGAGCTGCGAGCGGACATACCTGCAGACACAGGTAAATAAAGCATCTGGTAGCCCACTAGGCCATTTATTGCCCACCTCTGGTATATGATATACACATTTGTCTGGTGATTCCATCATTTACATTATGAGCTCTCTGGGCTGGAACCATGTGTTCACTCTGCAGCACCTTCAGATATTTTAAGCTTATAAAATACATAAATAATAGCTAGTTTGCACTTCACCAAGTCATACATATTTAGCTCTTTTAATCATTGCTTTAATCATAAACACTAGGTGAGTTTATGAGTTAATACATATGTGGTCCCTTTGATTATACCAATGAATTTCCTTGTTTTCCAGTAAATAGATCCTTCTTGCTCCAACAAAGAGAGCAGCAGGGAAAATACACTTTACCCACTGCCATCTTCCCTGATGCACAGTAACAACACAACATTTCCACTCTGGTTTTGGTCCTCTGCAAATGCAGGAGCACTTTATGTCCCCTTGGAACTAAAGTAATAAATACTAAAAATTGCATAGTTTATGGCTGCCCTGTAAGGAAATACTAAAATGTCCAATTTATGTAGTGACGTATCCTACTCTGTATGCATGCTATAGCTAGTATAAAATATTGCTAAATTTATATCAGTTCAGATGTGGACTTGTATTGTTGTGTCTGTACCAGAAAATATTGTTACTTGTGCAGAGAATCAGTACAATTCTATTTTTAAAGGAGTGTTGTTGTGCAAATGATTTGAGACATCAAAAGAGAGCTGTAAATTCTAAAACTGTAAACAATGTAAAAAACCCACCAAACACATACCATTCAGAAACATCTCACATGGAGGAAAATGCTGTCAGAGCAATATAAGGAGATACATATTTTATTGGAAAATATTGGTGCTAAAAATATTGCCAGAAAGAAAAAATGCATTGTTGTTGTACTATGATTAGCTGTACAACAATAAATAAAACTGTTACCTTGTCTGCTGAGTCAGCACAATTGGCAGAGTCAGTAGACTTCTTTTCCAGGGTCCATAGACTATAAAATTTACTGCAACATTTGATAGCCATATTACAAGCTTTTTAATTCACCATCTTTTGGGTAGTTCCTAAAGTATTCTGTAATTCAGTCCAGTCAAGCAAGTAATGTTTTCATGATGACTAACATTTATCGTGTATTTAATCTTTCCTACCCCCGTGAAAGGTCAAATATTTAAGTGTAATAAAACTGTTCATCTACTCTGCTTTAGTTTATTGTGCAAGTCACAGGTTGCAGATATTAAAGTCAACCAGAAGTTATATCTCTTTCAGACTCAGGTAGACAATTACAAACTTCTGAAGCAACAAACTATAAAGCTGACCAAGACAAGGTTGACACAGTTTCATAGTGTAATATGTATTGCAAATAATCAGGCTAATAAGGGTCATATTGATGGAAGCTGGGTAAGAAGCATGGCCATTAATTAATATTTTAGTCAACATAAATTTAACAATGAAGAAGAGAAGACAATCAAGTAATCTGTCATATGCCTCCGCTAGCCTTCATTTTGAACAGTGCTTCATTTACTGCTATCATGATTTACTAATGGGGAAAACACGCATTATGAAATTACAAGCAACTTCTTGGACTAAATATTTATATCCCATTTTCAGCTTCTCGTTCTACCAGAAAGGGGCTCTTTTTATATCCAGATACTATATTTTTTAATATTATTCTGATGCATTGTTTACCTGCCTGTGTATCAGTAGTGGGAATTTCGCAATATTGTCTAGGTATCTCATTTAAAAAAGAATGAAATGACCACAGGAATCTTAAAACCCCTTCCACAATCCAGCTTTCAACATTGTATGAACGTACTATCGCTCTTCAACTCTCCTCTCTTTTCAGTTATTCTGAGTTCTCCAATGTAAATTCTCTCTTTATAAAACAAAACTGACTATGCACAACATATTTTGCTCTAAAGACCAATCATAAAGAGATACTGTGCTCATCTGAATTGTGATCTTAACTTTGGCTCAGTATAAAATGACAGTGTGCTTGTTTTCCACATCTGTAGCCCTTTTAACCTACGGAAAGCTGACTAATTTCTTTGGAATTGGGGATTGTTCAACAGTAGATGCTGCTCTGGAAGGAAAAAATTTGTCACTAGCCCCAAGTAGCTATTGTGGTGGCACTTTAGGAAGGAAGAACCCAGTTGTGCCTTGCCCAGAATCAGATTGTGACTTACCATGTTGAATGCTTCAAGACATAACTGAAGTCAGTGGTAATATCATCTTTTAGGGGCAAAGGAATCACACTCAGGCTTTGAGTTGGAAAACCTCTTCATTTTGAAACGTGCTTCTGACATCAATTGTACAAAGTATGACTGCTGACATTCCCTGAGACATTTCATCATGAAGTCAGCATAAGGGTAGCTAAGGGTATGGATGTTAGCAATATGTCACATCTGTCAGCTTAGTCTCTACCATAGATGAACAGGATTATGGGTTCACTTCAACACAGAGTCTATTAGGAATATTCTTGCTTTATTATTCTTACTTCATCACTGCTACAGTAAAACTCCAATAGTCCAGCATCCAATAGTCCGGCACTCCTGATAGTCCGGCATCAAAATGGCAAGAGCCTAGTGAGTGAGCATCAGCAAAAAATGAGTCACAAGGTAACAGTGGCAGCAGCTGAACTGAGCAAAAAGGGTAAAAAAGGCTTAAAAAAACTAAAACATTATAGTATACTGTATACAGTATGTACAATAAAAAGGGTTAAGAACACTTTATATACAGTAAATAATGTATACAGTATATATATAACCTGCTTATAGTACCTCCTGATAGTCCGGCATATCTGATAATCCGGCACCACCTAAGTCCCATAGGTTCCGGATTATCGGAAGTCTACTGTACTACAAAGTTAATGTTGCTGTATTGTGGTTATTCAGCTATTACAGAGTGAACATCAGCAAGTGTTACAGAACAATGGATATTAGAGTATGCTAATATCTAATGCTTGGAATGCTTACGTTCCTTCTATTGCAGGGAGTCCCATCCCTGATCCTTGCCTCAAGGGCCATGGTTGATGTGGCTCCAGCTGGGGGAAATCCAGGTCTAGGTCCCTGGTGAAACTCCCCAGGCATGGGACTCCCTACACTAGTTATATTACAGTTGTTTACTGGGTGTGCGCATACTGGCTCAATGCCATTTTTATCACTCTTATGAGCTGAGACCAAGGTCAAACTTCTTTATTGCTTAGTAGTTTCCCAGCTCAAGTGCACGGGTTAAAGTTGATAACGGGCAGCTGCTCTTTGCATTTACAGACTTCAAGGCTGTGCTATGCGGTGTACAGCAAGGATGGAAACTTCCATCACAGCCAGATGAGCTGCAGGCCGCACATGTTGCTTCTTATATGACAACATCAAGGAGGTGACAGGGCATTTCTGATGAGGAGCTGGAGACCACCAACACACGAGACGTGAGATTTTAAGGGATGTATTGTAAGGAGGCTCTGGAGGTGTGTGAGGGGGAGAAAGGGTCTCACTGAAGGGGAGAGGAAAACAAATAAAAAAGTAGTAAGGATGAGATTTCAGTGGTGGGGGAAAGAAGAGCAGCATATTTAATAGCCCAAAGAAAAATCACACTACCTTAGGATTAATAAAAACCATCTTGTATGTTTTTATAATTGTCACATTCTCAGTTGTGAGAAAGCATATTTTTTCTTTAAACTGTGATAAAGAAAAAATAGAATTCAGCCCACTCATCTTGGTCTAGTGCAGGAATGGGACATCAAAGACAATACTGCTGATAGACGTGTCATTCAAAATGGCACCCAGAACAATGTGATGTGCACTAAGGATTGAGGTGAGCCAATTAACTAGCAATAAGTAGAAACTGAATTGCTACAATTAAAAGATACACATAGCTTACAAACACTGAAGGGCTAAAATATGTGTGTTGTCTTGATTAAGATTTGATTAGTCTAGAACACTTAGTTCAACTGATGCCTTGTGGGATGCTGAGAGCCTCCTCTAGTGATGTGTTGAAATTTCTTAGCTCCCACTGAGCAAATCAGGACTTGGGAAATATTTCTGGAGAGACTGTGTATGGGACACACAAATTTTCTTTCACCTTTGAGGCAACGGCTTGATCGGTCCCAAATCAATAATGACAACTATGTTAAACACTGTGTAGCGTATGTAGAATGAACTGGTGCTTTCCATTCATTTGTAGTCCAAGGTTCCACTACCAAAGCATATGCTCTAGTTCTGTGGTAAACAAAACTTCATTGACCAGTCCAATAGTTCTCAAGCACTAAAATTCATGTAAGCTAAATCTGCACCTCAGAGTAACATTCCAAGTTTTCCTAATCTAATTGTTTGATTTATGTAGAAAGTATGGAGACTAGAGAGGTGTTGTTTGTTTGTTTATTTTTTGTTTCTAGACTCTTTAGAGCTGAAAGTAGAGCGAACTGAAAGTTTAAATTGTCAATTTTCATAAATCACTCATTTAATTCTGAATCATGAAAATTTCAGAAAAGCATTGTATGATCCACAGTTTAAACTTTCAATACGATCCTGCTTTCAGCTCTAAAGAGTCTAGAAACAGAAAAGCTGCTGTGGTGTGACTGGCCTGGGCTTATCCTCTCTCCCCGAGGCAGCCTGAATACTGAACCCCTCATCCCCAGCCCCACCCCAGAACAATGACTTCAATGAAGAAAAAACTAAATGTATTTGAGTTAAGGATCCGAGCAATCTTCAAGTCCGCTATATAGAAACTAAAATGTTCAGCCTTGTGTTACACAGTCATCATGAAGACTGTTAACGTGACACTGGCAGGATACTGATAGAAAGAAGCAGGACAAGCACTCCTTAAAACAAGGTAAATAAACTGTATATAAATGCAATGGCATCTTTGGACTAGGAAGGCAAGAGGATTATGAGCATCGGGAACATATAATACCTAGAATATACCAAGGCAGAGGGACAGTTTTGATGTGCAGGCCAAGGACAGGCAGTTGAATACTTGTGCCCAGGCAAATATAGGTATAACAGCCATGGAGGACTCCAATCTACTCCTACATATATATATTTCAAATTCACACCTAGTCACCGGAGCTACATACATTGCTATAATATGACTTTAATTATATTTTCACATTTTTCTCCTCTTGCTGTTGCAGTCACCAGAGCTCAGCTAACTGCAGTGCTTTATAGTTTATGTAGGAAGTCCCAGATTCCCCATGCAATATCTTATTGTACACTGTCAGGCAGCTCTAAATAATTTTCAAACTTTAAATTTATAAAACTAATGAAAAGTAAAACCAGGACGAAAAGGGACAAATAAGGGTTCAATAAGGGTTTAACCCTTTGTAAACTCCTAACAAGGAAATTAAAATGACACTGACACAGTGGTTTCCTATTATTACATATAGCTCTAACTGCTAGCACTACATTTGTTCATGGGAATGAACTATGGTGGTTTGTTGGTGCTGGATATTGTTTTTGCTCTGTTATTTTTTTTAAAAAAGGACAATTGGAGGGTTTTTTTCCCCATCAAGATTTAAAAAACACACTTCAAGGATCACCTAAACCATGCGACCAAATTTTTTAAAAAGCCACATTAGATCAAATTTGGGCCACCTTCCATTGACTTCAACCTCATGATTCTAAAAACGTATGCATGTACTTCTAGTTCCTCAGCAGTTAGCTAAGTATTGGGGTCTCTTCTCATGGCCATTACAATTACCTTCTGTTTCTGTTTGTATGTTTGCTTTAATGTCGATTTAGCAGGTTTGTATTTTAAGTGAATTTTGAAAAATGAAATAATTTATAGAAGATCTGAATGTACTTAAATTGTTAATGTTTCTGAATTGTTAAAAAAAACCCTCATAGTATTAGCCCATATTTTAATAGTTTCCCTCCCATAGATTTCCTTCCCCATAACTGTCAGTATCTACCTGCAGGTGCAGAAGATATTCCAACATCCTGGCTCATTAGTCTTATTTTAAAATTGTCAGTTGCATCTGTGATCAAGATATATACTGACCTGGTTTGAGGCGGGGTTTTTTGTTTCTTTGTTTTTTGGTTTGGTTTGGAATTTTTGCAGCCATG
This sequence comes from Apalone spinifera, assembly GCA_030068395.1. Classification (NCBI taxonomy): domain Eukaryota; kingdom Metazoa; phylum Chordata; order Testudines; family Trionychidae; genus Apalone; species Apalone spinifera. The sequence continues at coordinate 62,007,592 of CM057846.1, read as the reverse complement.
ATATAGCAAAAATAGAAAAAAAAAGTTAAACATATGCATCTTGAGAAAAATGCATAATATTACTGTTGTGCTGGCAAAAGTCCTGGAAGAAGAAAATGGGAATATGTCTACCTGATCCAAATGTGGGTTGAGTTTAATGATTTGGAAAATGATGAGTAGGAAATCTTAGCCCCAGGCCTGGGCTCCAGTGAAAATGAGGATCCCATGTACTTTATTAAAAAACTTTGCCCGAGACCACAGAATGAGAGGAGAACATAGAATGAGACAACCTTCTCAGTATGGAAAATATTTTTGACACAATGAATGTTTTGTGGTACTGCCTCTGCTGAGAGAGAGGAAAATGCAAAAGCTGAGAGAGAGGAAAATGCAAAAGCAAAGGGGAAGAGCAGGGTTTTGGGGAACCCCCAACATTTTCATGGAGAGAGATCAAAGAGAAGAGCTCCCTCCAAACCCAATGCAGGAAACCCACTTTCAAGGACCTTCAAAAAGGTAAGTGGATTGTGTGGCAGATATAGCAATTTCATGCAATATCCTGGACATAATCTATTGAACTATATTAAAGCTTTTTGAATGAACTTTAAGTATCTGATGAGTTCACTGTTTTAGAATGAGAGGTTTCTTATGGGATTGTGTATAAATCACTAGAGGGGAGACATGACTAATGCAAACTTTGGGAAATGTTACTAGTTTCAAAGGACTATTTAAAATAATAGGCCAGGCAAAAATGAACCTTTAAAGTTAAGTGAATTTCCTGGGAAATATCTGGGGGATGGTTATGCAAATGTTCTCACTCCAGTTACACAAGAACTGCCTTTTTAAGCTTTACTCTGAAGATAGAAATTTTGACTGCCAATCAGCTGTTACATCAGGAGAAGATCAGAGGTCCAATCTGTGTAAAGGTATGACTGTGATTCATGGTGTGTTTTGGAATACATATAAAATATAGTAGAACAGAGAAGTGTAACAAAAATGATTAAGGTATGGAAGAGCTCCATATTAGGAGAGATTTAAAAGACTGGGACAATTCAACTTTGAAAATAGACAACTGAGGGTAGGTCTGATGGGATGGGTCTGTAAAATTATAAATAGTATGAAGAAAATGAATAAGGAAGTGTTATTTATCCCTTCACATAATACACTAATGAGAACTGACCTAATGAAATTAGTAAGATGCAGATTTAAAATAAACAAAAGGAAGTGCTACTTCACAGAATGCACAGTCAACCTGTGGAACTCATTGCCAGGGAATGTTGTTGTAAAGGTCCCAACCGGCCCCGCACCGCTATGTCCTTGCCACTGGGCCGGCTGTGCCTAGGGATTGTCTTTATCCAAGTATTCTTCCCAGCTGTCCCCCCAACGGGCCTCCAGCCCCCTGGTCCCGCCCTTTCGCCCCTGGGGGTCTTCTTCCGCCAACGTTGGCGTTGGATCACCTTCCACAGTGGGGAGAGGGGGGGTCCGGGCCCACCCTCTCTCTCGGACCCCAGCCCAGGGCCCTAAGGACTCGGACACTGCTGCTGACCGGTCCGGGGTGTGGGGAGTATACCGTATCTTGCCTGCCCTGGGCTACTTCCTCTCCCTGCTGGGCTCATGTCCCTGGCACCGGGCCTTACCTCCTTCCCCAGCCGGGGGCGGAAGGCGCTCGCTCTGGTCCTCTGCCACCCTCCTCCTGCTGCTGCTGGCTGGGGTTTAAATCCCCACGCCGCTTCTCGCCGGCGGGGCCCCGCCCAGTCCTGCGTGGGGTCGCTTCCGCCCCAGCGCCGCGGCCACGGGATGATGCACGGTGCATCGTGACGCCACCGGGTGTCCTTTGCCTTCCTGGGCTTTGCGCGGCTGCGGCCGCGTCTGAACACCGGGCGCAACGCCGCGGTGCTGACAGCGGGGCCAGTCAGGCTGCCAGCCGAGGGCGGCCTGACTGCGCTGCTCCCATCCCTGCTTGTAGAGCCGCCAGGCACATGGCCCCCGTACCAGCTGGAGCGAGGGACGCTTCTGCCTCGTCACAGTTGTAAAGACCAAAAAAAAGTTTAAAAAAGAGTTAAAAAAATAGTTCAGGGAGGGTAAGTTACAATGGTCAGGGACACAATCTAATAGTCTTGGGTCTACACTGCAGCACTATTTCCTGAAATAGCTATTCTGCATCTTTTGAGTGTGCCCATTATTTCAAAATATAATGGGCTCGCTATTCCAACGTCCCTGTAAACCTCATTCCACAAGGAGTAAGGGACATTTTGGAATAGCAATTTATTTTGAAATAAGTGCTGTGTAGATAGCACCAAATTTAGAAATAAGCTGTTTTGAAATTAACTTGAAATAAGCTACACAATTTGCATAGCGCAGGTGCAGTGTAGACTCACTCTTAGTGTTCCTAAATCTGAGAGTGCTAGAAGCTGGGAGTGGATGACAGAGTGAGTCACTCAATATATTGCCATGTTCACTCCCTCTGAAGTTTCTGACATCAGACACCACCAGAAGATAGAATATAGATTAGGAGGACTATTGGTCTGATTCAGTATGGCCTGTCTTATGATGTCCTTGTTCTGAGGCAAGAAGGATATGACTTCTACCTGAGCCCTTTTTGGAGATGGAGTGATCTCTGGTAAGTGTATTACCTTGCATAAAGGAACTTGTATTGTTTTAATACATTTTCTCTGTTATGCTATTACTTATAAGAATAAATGTTCTTGCATAACTTTGGGTGGTAACTTCTAGCTGTGGGCACAACCACCAAATTTAAAGCCTCTATAGAGAAAAACAAAGCAGGCCTGCTGAGGTTCTGACTTACTGAGGAATTCACAGTATATGCAATGAACTCTGTAGCCTGGAAACATTCCAGTCAGGAAGGAGTGAGACACACATTTCTGCCTGGAAGAGTTTACACCCAGGTATCCAGAAGCCTCATAGTTGAATCCCTTGGTGGATCATAGAGGGTAAATACAGATACAGTTGCCCTGAGCTTTGACAAGATTGCATGCAGGCATTTTCTCTGCTTAGTGGGGAGTGCAATAGGGAATAGTCAGTGGTGTTTTGATTATAAAACAATTCAGGTTGTTGACATTGATCTTTAAAGTACTATACGATCTGAACCCCGGTTGCCTGACAGACTGTATTATGCCATGTTTTATCATAGAGACTAAGATCACGTCTCCACTTGCAGCTCTGGAGATTGATCTTGTGGAGTATGATTTAGTGGATCTAATTAACACCTGTTAAATCAAACGCTGAGGGAGGCTCTGGCCAGTGCTGATACTCCTTGTAGTCCCTCCCTCTGGCTCCTGTCAGCCTCCCTCTGTGAAGATAGCACCAACCTCAGCTTAAAGTAAGCGGACTCCAGCTACGTAGTATAGACCGGGCCTAAATGCACACACCTGGACAGGTGGTGATTGTTAGAGAAGAAACATGAGACCTAGGAGCAGACAGGGTAAATGAATAACTTTATTGCCAACGCACGTTTACCTTGGACCCCCACACAACGTTCTGAGTGACAATAATTTGGCACCAGTTACAGTCTTTTATCCATTTTGGTATGTCTATCACTACTTTCTCTAGATCCTTATTAGGAATATTAACTCCTACACAATAAATATTAATAGGCAGGTGATAAATATTTTTATGCCTGCTCCTAATTTCTAATTAAATCAACAATTTTCTATACTACAAACTTTCCGAGTCAGCAGGTTACGGAGATTGCAAAAAATGTGACCCTGAAAGCATTTTTGCAAAGCAAATAAGAGTAAGAAAGAGACACAACAAAGAAGAACAGCTGTTGTTTATCTATCTTTCTAGGTTGCAAGAACGGAGGGAAAGAGCATATATATACACATCAGAAAGGATAATACCTGCTTTGGCTGGATGCTTTATCTATCTTTCCAGACTGCAAAATCAAAGGAGAAAAAAACATGCTCAAAGAGCAATGCTTGTTCTGACTGGACCCCTTACCAATAATGTACAGCCATTCCAGACCACTATTAATTCTTACATATCCCAACAGTGATGACTGGCCATTTTTAGTGGTGAGGCCTCAGTTCTGGAATTCGTATTAATACCCGTCCTTGCTACAATTCTGTACAACTGAATTTATATTTTTTTTCAGAACTCACCTTGTATACTCTGCTATTGCAGAGCTTCAAAGCCTCTGATATATAAGCCAGTGCTAGTATGTACTTCAAGCTTGTGGGAATGGCTTCCTAGATTCTCACTAGCACAAATAGCAGGGGTGACACTTAACGAATCCTCCTTCCCATTTTTCCATGCAGGGGGAAAAATCAGATTCCCTTTTCCCCAGCTCAGAAGAAAATGCGAGCTACTTATTCCCTTGGAAGAAGCAGAGGGATTCTTGCAACTAAACCAGCAGACCTCCAAGATTTATCTGTGTCTGTGGGCCGTGGTCCACACTAGGGAGATATTTTGAAATAACCGCCCTTATTTCAAAATAATAAGTGGAACATCCACAGTACCAAGCCCGTTATTTCAAAATTACAAGCTGGCTATTTCAAAATCTGTATTCCTGCTTTCTTCAGGGAACAACACTTATTTCAAAACAGTTATTTTGAAATAGCGGTAGTGTGGATGCTCCACTGCTGCTATTTCAAAATAACAACTCAGCGGAGTAATTGAAATGAATTACTTCCCAGTGCTTCCTGGGGCTCTAAGTCAAGGTAGCACATCCACAATAACAGAGCCTGCCTCAGACTAATTTTGATTCTCCTCCATAGTGGGGACATGCTGTTTCAATTTTGTTATTTCAGGAGTTATTTCAAATTTGCTTTTTTCAAAATGATTTCCTAGAGTACACATGCTCTGGGAATCTTCCAAAGGAAAAGGTACTTTTACTTACGTCATTTCCTTCTGCATTACAGTCTGGCCCTTCCTCCTAACCCTAGACAGTGAGGCTGTGTCTAGACTGGCCAGTTTTTCTGGAAAATCAGCCGCTTTTCTGGAA
>CM057846.1:61991673-62002556 GCA_030068395.1 Apalone spinifera | reverse complement strand
TTTTAACGGAAAAACTTTTCTGTTAAAAGCATTTGCAGAAAATCATGCCAGTCTCGACACAGCCTGAGGGTTCTGCAGGAACTGTGCTTCCAAAAGAACCATCTACAGGGCTGAGCCTTTGGGATCTACTCTTGAAGGGTTCACAATATGGCTGAACAGTCTTAGGCTGTAGTATTAACTTCAGCTACTTTCCCTCATAGGTTTGGGCAGGAAAGTTCTGAGGTGTCTCGGGTCTTTTCCCTGGTGCCTCTTCACCTAGCTAATCCAAAACTGCTGTTCTGAATCCATATGTGTAGGGTAAGTTGTTGTTTGTTGTTTTATTCCCTGACAGGCCATATTGCTAACCTGGATAACAGAAGGCTTTGGTTGCCATCCATAATAGGCCCCCTTCTGTGTCCCAGGTTGGTGCCTTTTTCTGTGCAGTGGTAGGAATTGATTAGCCATCTGACCAACTAATCTGCCCAGCAGTCAGGAGACTATTTAAGATCATCATTCTGTGGTCAACCAGAGCTGTCCATCCTAGAGACAGCAGAAGAAGCTGTGTGTATTCGGTGGCACCTGCAAGCACTAACATTGCCTTTATAGGGGTACTTGGTCCTTTAATAGGGTAATCTCCAGGATGCTGTGCTATCCATCAAACACATATATTGTATTGGGAAGAACATCACTTACCTAAAAGACATCAAGCCAGGATCCGGTCCTTCATCTGTGCTTTGTACCTGTCAATGAGGAATGGTACAGTAGTAAAACAATCACAGCTCCGTCTTACCTGGCATAATACCTTGGGGTCCGGACTTCAGGCCCCTAAGGCACATTAGCAGCTGAAGTATGATCTGTATTTGACTACCTTGTTTACAGTGGTCAGGGGTCTTTGTTTAACTTATGGTTTAAATTCTTGTTAATACATTTTAATTTGTTTGCCCCATTTACCATGCCATGATAGACACCGGATGATAGACAAGGGAAGTGGGTGTGCAAATCTAAGAACCCTTTTCCCTTGGTCAGAGGCTTAACATCTGGATTCCTTGCAAAGGGGCTCTGCAGGTCCTAGGGAAGGGAAGGAAGGGGAAGGGAAGGGGGTGATCATGGCCTCCTACAATATGAGCATAAGTTTCCCTTTTCTCTGCACAGACCTAATAGAAAGGAGCAGGCAATTCCTCTTGAGAATGTTTGTGCTCCATTCCTCTCCTCTGATTCTGCTCCCCTCTCATTCACTTGTGAAAACCACAATACAATTTGATGAGTTTTAATCATTGTCTTAAGAGATTGCCATATATTGGCATGCAAGTCAGGCTCCCCATATGTGACAATGAGCACAGCTGAATGTCCAACTGCAGGTATTAGGTTGTACAGTTGATGCCTTAAGATGGTAAATAAGGTCAGTTGCCCAAAACCAATTCAAATAGTCTCATAGTCAAACAACTCTAGGATAAAAGCAAGTGCAAAGCAAGTGCTTGGGTAAAACAGAAGTGAAATAACAAAGGGTTAGAATTATAACTTAGAGGTTAAAGAGAACTGTGAGACCTTTAAATGACAAAGAACAGATTAATGTTTCATAAACATGCATTTTGTACTACATTAGATCATGCTGCCGAAATCAACAAGGATCTCAGGGTTGCTCTGCTGCCTCTCCTATTATTCACTTGTATGCATTTCATGCCGTTCCATAAATCATATAAATCTCCAATTCTATTGTCTTTCCTGTGATCACTGTTTTCCCCAGTTTAAATTATTCCTATAAATCAGCAACCTAAAGTACTTCATTCACTGCTGTCATCAAACTTGTCATACCACTGCCTGAGCCTCTGCAGACTTGCAGTACATTCTCTGGTGCATAAGAGCGAGTAATTTACAAAAATGTTTACATTCGCCTAAAGGAAATGGCTTCCTTTGGTATGTGCATTTGAATTGCTAAATTTTAAATAATGAGAAATGAAATGGAAGGGACAATGGCATAAATAAGATTTTGAGCTGGAGAACGACAAGAGGGAAATAGTCAATATTCAATTAACTATCCATAGCAAAATAAGTAGCAAATACTATAAATATTGGTCTGATGTAGACGAAGGGGGAAATCAAGGAGGCAAGAAATAAGTGGGATCAGTTTATAACAAAGTGGAAATGATAGTGATGGATGGTGCTGATATTGTAGATATCCAGAATGAGTTAGGGTAAAACCATGGAGCCAGGATTTAACCCCTTCCTTGCCCCCTGTTCAGAAAAGATTAAAGCTGTGTTGGAGAACTCAGAAATACAGTTTCCTCTAGAAGGAGGAGTTAACTACTAAATGCTCTTTAATGATTTTTAAGAAATTAATACAATCATAAGAAGTGATGCCCAGAAGGCTTGAATTTAGGAGTCAGCAAGAAGCAAGTAGCAAAAACACCAGAGGGGGTTCTTTACCCAGCAGCTCTCTGAAGATTGCCACATTGCCAGAGAATAGAGGAGTGATTAATGCTGTTCCCATTTTGAAGAAATAACCCAGGGAATAAGAAACTACTGATGTGGGAGCTGAATTTCAGTTGCAGGGAAGATATTGTGACAGACTTGCATAGCATATAGACACGTATAATTTGGCAGTGTTTAGTGTGAATGGACTCACAGAAAGAAGATTGTGACTGAGAAATGGGTTTGAAATCCCTGGCTATAAAACTGAATAAGGAGATTAGCATTCAGCAAAATGTTTGACTGTAATCCCTGAATTGGACATATTTCAAGGAGTCTGACACTCCACAGGGACACACGACTCCCTTACGCATTCCAGTACTGTGGGCCAAATTATACCTATTCCTCTGTGGGTTTGCTAGAGTCATGAAGATGTGTAAGAGACTCCTTTGTCCCCACAGCACATCCAGGGAGGAGGAATCAACCTGTCAGGATTCAAGGGTGGGGTACCAAAAGAGGAGTGTCTCCCCAGTGCAAGAGCAGGGCTGTGGTTCCTGGAAAGCACTACTTACACTTGTTGCTCAAAACTGTCAAACTCTGTCCAGAAAGTGGTTCACAGTGCCTCTGCAGCCATGAAAATATACAGCAAATGATGGCCCATAAAATTGCTTAGGCATTGCTCTTCTCAGCATAGATTTTCTTGAGCCCTCTATTTGAGTAGCATTTGCAAGCCTCCAAAATATGCTAATCCTCTGCAAAGGCGATGTCTTTTGTTGCAAAATTCCACAAACATTCATTTTAACATGTCAGAGCATCAGAAGATTGACATGGGGTAATGAGCTCCCTGCACAGATTTTTCAAATACAACCCAATTATTTTTGTGAAGTCACAAACACATTCATTAAATTGAAATTAAGGTGCTAATGTGTAATGGGGTGGCATTCACCTCTTGTGAGCGCCCCCTCTGGCTGAGTGTGTGTGTCTGTACTCTGTCTATTGCAGTCTCTTCAACAACTTAACTCTCTGGCCAAGTCACATTCTGTGTGAATCAATGAACGCCATATTTACTAGGGGCCCATCTCACTTCTCTATGCTACCAGACCCCTTAGCCTGTTTCCCCACTCTGAGAAAAAGGGGTGCTCTCAGGGTTTCCACTCCTGCAGAAATGCCCTCGTCCTTATCTCAGAGCTTTACATATCTAGCAGGGCCCATCATAGTCCATCTTCAATAGCTCCCCATATGGAGACACCAGTGTTGCTCTCTCTCTCTCTCTCTGTCAGTCAGTCAGTCCTCAGTCTGGACAACTTCAGCATTCCAGACACTGACAGCTGTTCTGGTCCTGTAGCTCCTTTTATAGGCATTCCTGGGCCCTGACTGTCTGGTTTCTCTTGTAGCCACTCTAACCTGCTTGGAGGACTTCTCTATGGATTCTCTGGGGGTAGGATGGAGCAAGACCACAGGGCTTCCAGCAGGGTCTGGTCCACCCTGTCACATAAATATTTGTGCAAGAAAACTGAATTATAAACATCCACATCTACCCTCTCCAATAATTGTAGGCCTGATCATGTTTTCTTCCATTATAAATTATTATTATCATTTCCTTTCTGGCATCCAAGCACCATGGATCTGCTGGGTACACAGTCCTTGGTGCTCCCTTCTTCCTCTTTCTTCTGGACATCACAGCTTCTCTGGACCACCCTAATAGGTCTTCCTCAAGTGTCAGCTATCACAAAGACCCTAACCTCCAACACAGACTTGGCTTCCTACTTCCCTAGGACTTATGTTGAGAGCTTAGGGGGCTTATGTTGTAGAAAGAGAAGAGGGGGAATACTATGAAAGAGAAAACTACCTCCCACTTTCCACATGAGGGGAGGGGGTCCACATGCAGGTCACAAGTACATGCTGTGGCTCTCAATTCTATAGATACACAAATTAAGGCAAAAATACTAACATTTTATAAACCTGGTACATTCTCACACATTAAAAACTTCGTTAAATGATAGTTATATTTGAAAGGATGCTACCACTTACACAGTTAATCTAGCCACAATGTTTAACCTTGTTTAATATATGTATTTAAAGAAATAAATCCTTAAATATTAAAAGTCTGGAAAGATACAGAAAAAATATGCACACTCATATTGCATTTTCTGAGTATTTTCATTTTATCATTTACCAAGAGAACTCTGAATAACCTTGAAAAATATTAAAATATTACATTTGAATTTCAACCTGAATTATAGCTAGTAAATATCACTTAATATATTTCCACAGCTCTTTAAATAATCCCTTTCTAGTTAATAGTGTCCCAAAATGAAATGAACTTGCTTTCATTTGTTGTTGCTATGTTGCTCCTCTCAAAAGAAACAGGAAAATAGCACAAAGACTACAAAAAATAAGTAGGTTGAAGCTAAAACAAGAACAGATTTTCACTGCAGGCTTTCTTCTCAGTTTTAGCAATTGGAGACAACTTAGGATTTCCTCTTGACCTCTCAATTAGTGGTTGAGGACAGTAACTGAATATGACACCAGTGAGGAGTCAGTTTAGTTGAACTCCCTTGGGATAAGTTTAAAACAGAAACAGCTGCATAATGCTGGGGTTTAAAGTTTGCAGAAAGTGGTTCTGCCTGAATTTTGTTGTCAGACACATGCACTGCAAAGCTATCTATTTAGAAACAAGTAATGTTGCTGATGATTGAACCTTTTCAACCTGGTTTGTAAAAAAAAAAAAATCTGTATTTTACTTTCAAGTGTACCAGCAATTTGATCATAGGAAATATCAACAGGAGAATTTTAAAAAGGAAAAAAAAATCAGGTAGGTATAATTTGATTTCACAAATGCAATACTTCTTTAACGAAAAATACTTAGAAAATATTGTACTCTGTCTATTGCAGCCTCGTCAGCAGCTCATCCTTCTGGCCTAGTCACATCCTCTGTGAATCAATGAACCCCTTCTGGGTTACACATCTATCTGGGGCCCATCTTGGTGCCCTCTGCCTTGGTGCCCTCTGCTAGCATCCCTCTTAATCACTTTCCCACTCTGAGAAAGAGTTGTGCCCCCTAGGCTTCCTCTCCTGGAGACTGGAAGGAGAGAAGAGCTCTGAAAAATATGTTCTTTGTTAAAAAGCATCAGACTCCAGAGCAGTCACTCACAAGGCAATTAGATTTCAGAGAACTATTAGTTGATTGCAGCTTCAAAGTAAGTTGCAGCATCTTCAGATGAAACTTCAATCAGGCGAAGCCATGGCTGGGAACTCAAACTGCTGCTTTCAACATATTAGTGGTTTTAGAATACTGAATGATTATTCCTTCATTTGATGTTGATTAAAATATGTGTGTATGCACACACACACACTGACATCTGATTTTAATGGAAAAAATCATTAGGAATCTCCCTCCCCCCCCCCCCCCCCCCCCCCCCCCCCCCGTTTCCATTCCTCTTGAGGAGGGTGGGAGGTATGTTGGTGTGAGGAAGACAAATAAAACTCAAACATTCTGATCCATGCTAAAGAATTTTGTTCCCACGAGAAAGGGCTTTTTAGTAGAAAAAAGGAATAACAAGATCCAATGGTTTGAAAGTGAAGTTAGATGTTTTCAAGCTAAATATAATGGCAAAGACTTAACCATGGCCTGTGTTCCCTCCAATGTTTTCCATCTATGTGCAGAATAAAGTTTGTTTTGTACACTGAAGCATGTGTAGATTTGCACCACCAGTGGAACCACATGCTGCCGGCTGTGGGTGCTGAGAGTGCTCTTCTAATCAAACTGGGCAGCACCTGAATCTCTCCTGGGTGGCCGCCCAAGCGTATTGTTTACAGGGAACATTGAGCATGGGAGCAACTTACCAAAGGATGTGCTGGATTTTCTGCACTTTGAAATCCTTAATTAAGTGTCTTTCTGAAAGATAACCTATAGCTCAAATAATTTGGGGTTTGATGTGGACATTACTGGGTATGGTTTTCTGCTCATTACACAGCAGGTCAGTTTAGATCATCATATTGGTCTCTTCTGGCCTCAGCATCTCCAAATTCAAGCAAGAGCAGCAGAGGGAAAGGGCTAGAACCCCATCAGTGCAAATATTGGCCGTTCTAAGGTATGTTTCTTCCCACACAATTCCTTGCAGGGGTGAGAATGGGACTCTTTCCACCTCTGTGCACATACACTTAGGCTATGTCTACACTGCAGGCTTCTTGCACAAGAACTGTTTTGCGCAAGAGTTCTTGTGCAAAAGTTCTTGCACAAGAGAGCATCTACTATTTGCTTTTGTGCAAGAGCATCCAGGTCAGTGTGGATGCTCTCTTGCACAAGAAAGCTCTGATGGCCATTTTAGCCATAGGGGTTTCTTGCACAAGAAATTCATGTTACCTGTTTACACTGCCTTCTTGTGGAAGAGCTCTTGTGCAAGAGGTCTTATTCCTCATGGGGAGAGGAATAACTTCCAGAAAAAGCCCTGTTTTCCAACGCTGTACTGTAAATTTACTTGTGCAAGAATGCACATGCAGTATAGACACCTGGCAAATTTTTGCGCAAAAAGCCTGCAGTGCAGATGTAGCCAGGGAGAAGAGGTGAGAGAAGGACTTGGAGGAGAGGATGGAAAAGCCACTATGATGTATTAGATTTATCCAGCCACTGGGAAGCTGGCAGGAACAGTTCACCTTGTTCAAGCTTCCAGCCACTGCGGGTCCCAATGGAGATAGCTGGCTGGGGTTGGGCAGACAGGGGCATATATGCTGGGATGGGGGACAGAGGCTGGAGAAGGTGCCAGCATATATGGCACCAGCTATCAGGGAGCGAGGAGAGAACAGAGTACTTCACACAACTGCAAAGGATTGGTGATAGGAACTGCCAGGATGACTCTTTTCAGCTTCAAGATGGCTTCCTCAGTCTCCCCCAAGTTGAGTCTCAGTTGTTCTCCTTGTTCCTTCCCACACCACACCCATGAATCTATGAATTGCATAATGAACTCTAGTGCTCACCCAGTACCATTTTGGATACAGTCAGTGAGAAATGGGGATGTTCAGCACCTTAAGGATCTGACCCTTTAGGAATGGAAACCCAATGATACTGAAGAGAGCTGCAAGATGCTCCTTTAATCCTTTGGATTAAGGAAACAGAACCACCTTTTGGACTACTGGCTATAAAAGGAACTGTGGGTTATTCTTTACCCTCAACTCATCCTCAACACACACCCACGCCCCAGAAGCATAGGAATAGTCATACTCGGTCAAACCAGTGGTTCAATATATCTAGTTCAATATATCAAATCTTTGCAGGTGGCCAGTTTGCAAAAAAAGTAGCCAGTAGCTTCACAGTAAGGTTGAGGAAAACTCAAAATGGATAGTTATGGAAATGCATGCCCATTAAACACAGTGTAGGGCTAGGAGCTGCTGGTAACTTCCTCAACTACAGTCCCCACACCCCTGTGGATGATCAGTAACTCCTGCATATGGAATCCCTGCCCATCCCTTTCCCTTGTCATCAGGCCCAGCACACAGGCATAGTGTTTTTAGCACCCCCACTGCAGCTGTGCATTGTTCTTTCTTGTGGACATTTTAATTCTGTGATAAGATGACTAGGACTCCTGTCCTTGTTTTTCTGTATCAGAAGAAACCTCAAAACACTCTCCTTGAACCACCAAGCCTCAACTTCCTAGGCTACCGGCAGAGGCATTTCTGTGGATTAGGGAGAGACAGGAATAAATAAGAGATACTGCTTCCCTCTTTTTTACTCTCTCAGAGCCATTTCTGCCAGCCTATATTCCCCTAGTGCAGTGAGCAGAGGGGAATGTTTCACCTTGTCTGACATGCAGTGTTTATACATTGTACCCATTTGGAAGGATTTGCTTTCCTTTGTTACCACAGAAATCCATAAAGCTGAAAAATCCTGAAGAGCCCTGTGTCAGTGAAAGAGACAAGCTTTTGACCTAACTGAAGTTGGTCCAATAAAAGATATTACTTCATACAGCTTTTCTCTAGAAAATTGGTGACATGTTTTTCCAACATGAGGACAAATGGCAAGCAGTACTCTAAGAACTGCCACACAGCACATTAAATCCCATAATTTTTCATTTTTCCTCATTCTCACTGCCCTCCCCCCTCTTTCGTTTTAGGTTTGTTAGAGGAAAAACACTGTCTTGTTCATAATGTTGGAACATTATTTTTTTAATAATTTATGAATAAGTGAATGTTCAGACACTTTCAGAAAATGTCACGAACATTTATCAGGTTACTATAATCATGCATTTGTTCTTGACAGTTCATGAATTAAAAGTTCATGAAAATTCATAAAGGTTTTATTAAAGGGTTCATGACCATCCACGTACTTGAAATGTCTCATTTTATTTTCATATTCTGACATGAAATATTTATGACATTTCACCTGGGGATAGGGCTCTAGTATAACAGACAATAACTGACAGATTTTTTGACGACCCCGGTCACACCGTTAACATGTAAGTATGTAGTTAATATAATTGTTCTCTCCTTTAAGATAAAATTGATGTATTTTTTCTACTGGGTTTGACACTTACCATATGCTAAGAAGATTTCTTGAGAAGCTCATAGTGGATGTTCACCACATTTTCATCATACATTTATCTTGTAACCAGTTAGAGAGTCTGAACATACCATTTATTGCATAAAGATCATTGCCTGTAGTGTTGGAGCTTGGGTATCTTTTCATTCCAAACACCATTTTAACACAGCTACCTACACAAAAACAAACTAATTCATTTCCTTCTACTCCCTTGTGATTAAACTTTAAAGAAAGTTGTGCTGTTCTTTGGTCAGATGAATTAGAAAAAACTTCTTAACCAGCAGCTCTGTATTGTTTTCTTGAGCAGCTTCTGAATGTCAAGCTATACCGGTTGGACCGTCTAGCAAGTGTCTGAGCCACAGCCAAGAATCATAGGACAGAGTAGTAAAATTGAACTGTGGTTACCAAGGGAGGCCCCAGTTTAGCAAAGCACTTAAGCGGGTGGTCAGAGGTCTGGGCTCCATCGGAGCACTATGCCATGCACTCCTGGCAACTCTCAGGGCTGCCTTGTGGGGGGAAGGGTATGCAGCATGTTCTGGGCAATGCTGAGGGCTAGCTGCCCCATCCCTTCTGTTTGAGGCCATGCCCCTTCCTGGAGCATGGAGCTTTCCCTTACCTTGCCATAGAGGTTCAGAACGTCTGTCAGTCCCCTCTGCTCATGGCTAGTATTTAAACTTAGCACTGATTAAATACTTTGCTGGTTCAAGGTTTGAGTGAGGAATACCTTGATATATCACACATATATTAAAAATGGACACGTAGAAGGGTCATTCACCAATTGGTGCATTCCCTGATTGGGTTAGCACTCTTTTTGGGCCCTTGCATCTCCTGCCAATGGTCTCTCTGACCCTGGGGTGGCTTGCCCCTTTTTATTCAGGGAAGAAATCAGAAGGGAACACTATCTACCGGAAGGCATGGGATGCATAGTCCTAGAGATAGGGGTTCCACGACCACCCCCCCCAAAAGAAGACGACGGGTGGTAGTGGTCAGGGACTCCATCCTAAGAGAGACTGAGTCATCCATCTGCCGTCCAGGCCTGAAATCTTGAGAAGTGTGACCGAGAGTCTTCCAAAAGTGATTAAACCTTTAGATTGCTATCCCTTCCTACTTCTCCATGTAGGAACTAATGATACAGACAAGAATGACCTTGAGCGGATCACAGCAGATTATGTAGCACTGGGAAGAAGGATCAAGGAATTTGAAGCACAAGTGGTGTTGTCGTCCAGCCTTCCGGTTGAAGGAAAAGGTCCGTGTAGGGATCGTCAAATTGAAGAAGTAAATGTGTGGTTGCGCAAGTGGTGTCAGAGAGAGGGCTTTTGTTTCTTCAACCCTGGGATTCTGTTCCAGGCACAAGGATTGTTAGGAAGAGATGGGATCCACGTAACCAAGAGAAGAAAGAGCATCTTCGCGGGCAGGCTTGCAAACCTAGTGAGGAGGGCTTTTTAAACTAGGTTCATTGGGGGATGGTGACCAAAGCCATGAGGTAAGTGAGGAAGTCAGACATGGGAAAGAAACACAAGGAGGAATGAGCAACAAAGGAGGACCCCTAGCTCTAATGGAAAAGGTAGGGCAATCAACTGGCTAAGGTGTTTGTACACAAATATGAGAAGCCTGGGAAACAAACAGGAAGAATTAGAAGTCCTTTCCCAGTCAAAGAACTATTATTTGATTGGAATAATGGAGACTTGGTGGGATGACTTATGGAGCACTGTCATGGAAGGATATAAACTGTTCAGGAAGAACAGGTGGGGGAGAAAAGGAGGAGTTGCATTGTATATAAGAGAGTAGTATGATTGCTCGGAGCTCCAGTATTTAGAGGGAGAAGACACTATTGAAAGTCTATGGGTTAAGTTTAGAAGTGGAACCAACAGAGGTGATGTTGTGGTTGGTGTCTGCTATAGACCGCCGGATCAGGTAGATGAGGCTTTCTTCGGACAACTGAGAGAAGCTTCCAGATTGCAGG
>CM057846.1:61967637-61991573 GCA_030068395.1 Apalone spinifera | reverse complement strand
TGTTGGGGATAACTTCTTGGTACAAATGCTGAAGGATCCAACCAGGGGCCATGCACAGCTTGACCTGCTGCTCACAAACATGGAAGAACTAGTAGGGGAAGTAGAGGTGGGTGACAACCTGGGAAGCAGTGATCATGAGATGGTAGATTTCAGAATATTGACCAAAGGAAGAAAGGAGAGTAGCAAAATACACACTCTGGACTTCAGAAAAGCAGACTTTGACTCCCTCAGGATACGTTTATACTTGCTCCCTAGTTCGGACTAGGGATGCAAATGTAGCCAACTGAAATTGCTAATGAAGCGGGTATTTAAATAACCCACACGTCATTAGCATAATCTCGCCCTCCGCTCAACAGTTGATTCAAACCAGGAAGTGCGCTCCGGGACATGTTAGTTTGAATCAAACTCCTTGGTTCAAACTAATGTTACTCCTCATTTTTTGTAGAGGGCTAAACCTCATTACAGGTCAATAAAGTTCAACCGATTAAGTAAAAAAATGGTTTCATAGTATAGTATAGTATTCATGTAGCCCTTGAAAGACTGTCAGAACATTCACAACACCTGATAACAGAATTGTAGGGGTGAAATATGAGTTTATATCCAATTCTTTAATATTTCCTCAAATCTTATTGTATTTTTTCCAATTATGCCTCCCACTCAATGCTAATTTCCCCATTAGCAAAGTTTTAAATTATTTATTCAGCCCTCTATTTAAGTTGGCGAGAACACTGATATTGTTTTATAAGAATGATTCTTTTGCCACTTATAGGTACAGAAACCTATTTTGTCTCTTTTATTAGTACTTTAAGAGCAGCCAGTAACCTTAACCATATAATTTATTTGAGGACTGTATAATGTCAGAGAGCTCTTCCGACAGAATTTAAAATACAGAGCTCCAGTAAGTCTGAAATACATGACAAGACAATAAGATATTCATTACAAATCAGCATTTTCCTTACTGAGCAGCTATGAGCTTTTATTATGATAATATTGTTATTCATATAATAGAATTACCCTCCTTTCCGTAAGCCTGTATGGGTACTTCTACACAGCAGGGCTAAACTCGAAATAAGCTATGCAACTTGAGCTATGCTAATTACATATTTTAAATCAAAAAAGCTTATTTCGAATTTGGGCATATATACACAGCACTTATTTTGAAATAGAGCACTCTTTCTATGACTTCTCTTACTCCTCCTGAAATGAGGATAACAGATGTCAGAGTAAGAGGCCCCTTATTTTGAAGTTATTTCAAAATAACAGGTTTGCTGTGTAGATGCACACTATATTATTTCAAAATAAGTGTGCCGTGTAGACACAGTCCATGTAACTATTGTGGTATTCCTTTACTGTTATCACACTTGCACTCCCAAAGGTTACCTGTTACACAGAACAGAATGAGACATGCCATTGTCACACAGACCAGAGGAACTTAGGAACCTTAGGAACTAGCCAGGTTTTTTAGTTTCCTGGAAAACTGACCAACTTTTGGTGTGGCCCCTCATGTACCAGGAATATTAGAGACTCTTGGCTACTTACAGCAGGAGTTGGATTTTGATTTCTGTTCTAGGGAGTCCCACCCACAAGTCAGATTTGACTTGTTTTATAATAGAAAGCTGAGGGGAGTACCTTTCTTTTCTCTGAACCCACACAGTAGCAACAGAGTCTGGAGACTTGCCTCCCTGGACCAGAATGTTCTGAAATAGCTTGGGGCTAAAATCCAGGGGTCAAGAAAAGTGAGGCTCTGTAGCTCCTCAGAAGGTGGCTTCCTCAAACAACTAGTGTGGAGTCTAGGAAAGGGACATAGTGATAGAGATAGATAGGCTAATTTTTTTTAATAGAAGGGATCTCTTCTCAAATGGCATGGGCCACAAGGAGGCAGTCAGGTGCCTTAGATCCTTAGGTGCCTTTATTAGCATTTTTCACTAGTATCTCTGCACAATTTACTGAAGATTCATTGTCCTTTAGGTTAAGGGTTTCCCGGAAAAACTCTGCCGCGTCCAGGGAATATGTCCGCTTTTCCAGAACCATTTCCAAAAAAGCAGGTGAGTTCTCTCGACATCCCTGTATTCCTCTAGGTGAAAGGAATAAGAGATGTTCTAAAAGAGGAGGTTTTTCTGACATTTGGCCCCGTGTAGATGGGCTAAATGTCGAAAAAGCCTCTTCTGAAAAAAAAAAGCGGAAAAAAATATTCACATTGAGGTTTGCAATTTGAGTATCTTTTTCTGAAAAAAAAAAAGACAGTCTAGACATAGCCTCGGTTCTAAAACCAAACCAGACAGGATGACGAGCTTGAAAATACAGCATTTGACTGGTGTTCTGGAGACCAGCCTTTTCCTCCCTACTCTGCTTTGGGTAAGTCCTATAAAAACTTGTACTCAGTTTATCTATTTGTAAATGAAGAAAATACTCCCTTATCTCACAGGAAGTACAGGAGGTAGATTATATACTTTTGTTTGGTTCAGCTCCACCAGTATTTTAACCACACACTCCAACCCTGAATCTCCATTGGCTTCAATGGAGACACTCCTAATTTACACCAGCATAAATCAGAACATAATGAGACCTTATCTTTCTATGAACCCATGAACCCCGCCATGCTATTAAATGGAAATCAAGGGCTAGCATAGAAAATTTGCCGGGTTTTTTTAAAAATCAAGTGAGCAAAACTCCAGCCAAATTACAACAAATTTCATGTGAATGAATGATTGGATAGAGTCAACAACCCATTTCTACAAAATTCCTCTTTTTCCACAGAAAAAAAAAGTATGCATCATTCTAACAATTATTCTGTGTTTTCTATTTCATTTCCTGTGTACAGGCTTAGAAATTTCATATAGTTTTTTTTTAACATTATGTTGATAAATATGTCTGGATTTGCCTTATCTTTCCAGACCAGTGTATCTTCGTGTACACATTTTCACAATTAGTATTTCAAAGCAGATGTCTGCTTTCAGACCTACTCAGTTAATCTTACATACTGTACTACCTTGCATACTGCTACACATTTTTACATTAAAGCAGTTTTATCATTGCAGTGGGTTTCTAATAGCAAGTTGGAATTAGTCATTTGTGCTTCATTTTAATTGTTAACCAACAATGCACTTTCTACTGTTACCTCTTGTTTATCCTGCGTACTGATGAACAGAGAAGGACAGATACAAACAGAATAACTTTTTGGGTGTAAATTTCAAAAGTACCTGAGTTACTCAAAAGCACAGCTCTCCTGGGACTTTTGCTCCTAAGGGACTTAGATGCTTTTGAGAAATCTTTCAATTATGTAATATATTGTGGCAACAGACCTCATCTTAATTTGTCTTATCAGATCAAATCTGATAATCGGCCTACCTAATTTGATGCACCTTCAACTGTTGTCTGTATTAGATAGTTCTGGGGAAGGCTAATCCCCTAGTCTCGCTACTGCACCCATTATTTTCTATTGTTTTAAAAGCGCAAATACAAATATTTTTAATTTTCAAATTTGTCAAATTGTGTGTCTTTTTCAGGGGGTAAGGAAAGACTGTATGAATTTGAAATAGAGTGCCATAGCACCTGCTACTACCGTTGAGCGTTGCTACAAAATGCTGATGCTTTTTTCATTGCATGGTTTCAGTTGAATCTTTACAAGCTCTTTTATACTGCATGCCTCCCTTTGCAAACAGCTGATAGTCTTTGCCTGTAGGGAACTAAAATTGAGCTCTTCTCTTGTTTGGGCTTTACTTCAGTGTCATTCTAGAAAATGCAGGAATATTCACAGGAACAACGTTTCAAGTGAACACAACACCCTCTTAATTGTCCCCCCCTTAAGCTTTCATGATACTTTCCTCTCCTACTTCTCCTTTCACTTCTCTAATTCTACTTAGAATCATCATCCAATGCACATATAATTGTCATCCAAACATGACCAGTTATCACTTTGACCTCTGGACCCATTTGTCCTGCTCATTACTTGCTGTCTGTTTTGTATTTTGAATGGTAAATCCTTCAGGGATGAAACCAAACCATCATGTATATTTATTCATTTCAAGCATGCTGTGGGCACTACTAGAAAGAAATATTAGAGAGTATTTAAGGAAAGTGGATTCTGATCTCCTGTTCAAGCCAGAAATTTAATTTTAAGCATTATATTTATCCAGTCCTCTGTGGTGTTGAAATAGGAATAAATGTTTCCATATTTCTATTATTTTTCCCCTTCCATCTCCCTTTAAAAGACATAATTAAGGGAGAAAATGTAGAATAAAAATGACTTTTTTACAGTCAAACCCAGCAATTAAACTTATGTCACTACATAATATAATGTGTATGGGTGGAAAAGGGA
Source organism: Apalone spinifera (assembly GCA_030068395.1). Lineage (NCBI taxonomy): Eukaryota > Metazoa > Chordata > Testudines > Trionychidae > Apalone > Apalone spinifera. Next base: position 61,987,255 of record CM057846.1, on the reverse strand, counting down.
AGAAACAATTAATTTTCTGTGAGTAATACCTTTCTCTGGGTTTGGTCTATGCTAGAACTTCTCTCAGATATCAGAAGAGAGATTTTTTTAAAACAAATAACGTGAGCAGAAATTTATTAAAGTATTTTCACTTTTTTTCAGAAGTGGCAGTCAGAAAACTGAACGTCTACTTACAATTAGTGACAAATGAACAGCTTTAGTATTTTCTAACATTTCAACAATAGACATCAAAAGAATTTTTTTTAAAACATGGAATTTGGCTATAACCTATAATAGAGGACTGCAAAATAATAAACAGACCATCACTTTTATTAAACTTTAACACTGAAGTGGACATTATTCACCCATCATCCATACTCCTGCCTGCCTGCCTGATGCCAAACTTTGAAAATAAACAAAATAAATGAAAAAAAAGCTAACAACAACAAAAAATGTGATTTTATTAAAATCAATTTGAAAATAAATGTTTAAAGTTTTAGCTTCTCTTGCTTTGTGATTTCCCCATAAGGACTTCAGACAAACTGGCTGGTTAAGATAAAACATTAAAATAAATGTATCAACTACAGAAAGATAGATTTTAAGTAGTTGTAAGTATTAGCCATAGAGGTCAGAATTCGTTACATAAGAAGTAGAGGTGAAATTGTGGTCTAAATCCTAATATATATCAGACTAAATGTATAGTTCTTAATAGACAGGCTGAATTCTCTGCTCAGCCTGGGACCAATCTCTCTAGTTCAGTCTTTTCCTTCAAATATTCATGTTGCCTTCAGAATAGGTGCATGTGTTTGCGGGGTGGAGGAGAGGAATGGACTTGAAATACCATTGCTCTTATTTTTTACACTCAGTTCGTGGAAAAATACTGATTCAAAAGTGAAGCATCACATGTTGTGATACATTGGTGAGTCATGGAGATAAGCAATATCTATTGTGTAGAGTCGGAGCAACTCAGGGTGTGTCTAGGCTACAGGGTTTTGTCAACAAAAACGGCCTTTTTTCGACAAAACTATTCCTGTGTCTACACTACTGTCAAGTTCTGTCGACAGTAAGTCGACAGAACGCGGCAGTTTTGTCGATGGCGGTAAACTTCATTCTATGAGGGATAACGCCTTTTGTCGACAGAGTTCTGTCGACAAAAGGCGCTATTGCATCCACACAGTGCTCTGTTGACAAAAGCCTGTAGTCTAGACGTACCCTTACTGAATGGTAAATCTCTCCTTTACAATTTCTCTTCAGGTTAATGGCTGGTGATGATTGCTTAACACCCGTACTAGTTTGGGTCACCTCTTTGTTGCAACTGGGAACCTAGCTCTGGATGTCTCCCAAAGTCATGGCATATTTCAGTGACAACCATATAGCAAATTCTCATATATGGGTATAACTCTGAGTTTCAGAAAATCATGACTTTTCATAGGATACATTACAAAGCATTCTTTGTACAAAATATCATAACCATGTACAAATGGTGAACGTGGTGGTTACAGGGTACTATTCTGAGGTACAAAATGACATAGGGAGGAGCTATCTATGATCTCTTGGTAAGTGTCTCCATCCCTTATTACAGGGACTGTTCCCCTTTCACTGCTATCCATTATCAATTTCCCCCACCAGTTGATGCAGGTCAGTGGCATTTATAATCCCATGTTAAAAGCCAGAGGCCCAACATTTTTAAAGATATTTAAGCAACACTCTGCTTAGCATTGTAATGCCTTAGGCCAGGGGTGGCAAACCTGCAGCTCGTGAGCAACATGTGGCTCTTCAAAGAAAAAATTGCAGCTCCTGAACCCACACCCACAGCTCGTGGCTCTGAGAGAGGCAGTGCAAATCCACTGGTTAATCTTTACCAATGGGAAGCAAGGGTATACTCCACACCTTGTATAACTGGGCCTTCCTTGAACAATTCATGTGCTTTCCTAACATGCAGAATGAATCTCCTCTTCTGTCTCAGCCACATTATAACAGTTGGACTACTGTTTCTGAGCTGCAGTAACAACATATACTTTGGTGCTACTGCCATTGGATGGTCAGAACTCTGGCCGTCTTTGCCTTTGTTTTTCAATCGTACTGGGATTATTTTCCTGCACCATGATATAAACACCCAAATAAATTTTTAGTGCTGATCATGTTAAAAGGAATCATCTTTTTACTATTGCCTTTGGCTTCACCCTGCTTTAATCTTTATCAAATGCTTGTAAATTCCTATATAAATTATGTACTAGCAATTTAAAGTTATAAGTATTAGCTTTTTTAATGGAACCATTATGAAGCATTGCACCTCTGTGGGACACATTCAGTAAACACGCCCTCCAATTTCTGCATCATAAGCAAAGGTACAAAAGGACTCTTCACCAAACCCCATTTTACTGGGAAGGAAGGAAAGTTTTTTGTGAGACATAAACAGGATGCAGATTTTATTGAATCTGGTCTTAACATCTGCAAATCTGCTGCATTTTTTAAATATGCAGTTGGACTTGGTTAAAATTAGAAAGGTCATAATGCTTCAACAATTTTGTATTAGTTATTTTTGAACCACTTGGTAATGATGCCAAAGATTTCAAATTCATGTAATTAATCAGCTACACCTTTGCTATCTAGAAGATAAATTTAAAAAAAAAACAAAACCTTTTTAACCAATTTGAATGTCTATTGTCACACAAGCATAAGGTTAATGAGACAAAGAAAACAAAAATGAGGAAACAAAGTGAAAGTAATGTTTCATAATGAAAAGCAGTAATTTGTGTTTTAATACTGATGGCAGCAGATGGTTTCATTGATTCTACAATCAAGTAACATATTACAATAAAATGAAATGATGCTCATTTTCCAAATTTGTTCAAAATACAATCAGAACACCGATCACCAAAAAAGCAACAGTATTCTCTAGTATGGAAAAATATGAAATAAAAATCAGTAGTTATTCAGTTAAACAAGTGGTTCCATTTTAAAACATGGTTCCTTTTTAAAATTAAAACACCATGAACTTGTTGAGATAACAGTGCATGGTGAACTAGTGATGATATTAAGGATGCATTAGAGTCAGTAACATCATGAATGTAAATAGAATGCCATTTTTCCTGGAGTTTTAGTAAAATTACTGTAATTTTAGTAGAATAGAGAGTACAGATAATGACTCCAGTGGTTTCTAAAACCCATTTCACATCTGCTGCCAGTTGTGGAATAAGCAGCATTTTTGGTGGTGGGGACCCTGTCCTTGTCACAGCATCTGCAGGGCTGCTTCAGCAGCACAGGCTCAATGCAGGTCATTGAATACAGTAGAATGCTTGCCAAAAAATCATCCCAGTTTGTCAGAAGTGGGGGAAGCTCAGTTTAGTGGTTCCCCTGTAAATAGGCTCATCATCAGTCTTGTTGTGTGGGCCACAGGTTATATGCAAGGACAGAACAATAGCACTGCTTAAAAAAATCCCTAAATTTCCTGTTGCTGCTGTCAAAGCACTGCAATAGGGGGTTCCAGGATGCTGCTAATATGAGGGAGGTTTTCCTGAACCTAGCTGCACTACTGCACAATTTAGGCTAGCCTGTACAGTTAGCACAGAGCCCTGTGTAGGGAGAAAAATCAAGAATCAAAGGAATATTTGGTGCTGGTAAAGCATACACACTGTGCATCATCCATTATGATGGGTAGAGATGGATGCCCCCACAGATCTCTCCTCATCTCCTTTGGGATGATTTGCTTAGCAAGGCAAGGACAAGGTTAGACACCACTGATTACAGGGACCATATAAGAAGGCAGGAGATTGGGTCATAATCATAGTTTGGCTTTGTGTGAAAAGCTGTGAAAAATTCTACCTCCAACCTTGGGTCTGAGACCATTTTTAAAAATTCCATGCACAAAAAAAGCCTACAAGGATAAAACTTCTCTCTGATTTAGGCCCAAGTTTAGGATATTCCTACTTGAGGGCACTGGCAACTCAGCCAGCCTGACAACTGAAGTTTTGCTCAGAAGTCATTTTCTGAGTAATAGGAAGAAAGTCTGGCGATAAAAGATCACAGATCCCTTCAGACTGGCATGAAAGCCAAGCCCTCCCTGGCAGAAACCTGTGTCACTGTACTGTTTCCTCCTCTCCAAAAGAGTGTGGGTCATACAGGAACCATGCCCAGATTGACTCCCCCTACTGCTGATTGCTTGAATCCTGCCCATTGCAGAGAAGAATTCAAACAACAGCATCAGTCAATTCTGAGTCACCATTAAGTTCAACCCAATGACCCCTTGGGGTTGTATAGGAGGAAATGATTCCCAGACCTTATGCCCTTTACAGTTGCATAGCCATGGGCTCACCAGTGAAATGGCTTCTCTGGGCTTTGGGGTAGTAGGGAGAAGACTATAGAGAAAGAGTATCCTCTTCATAGCTCCTCCCACCTTAGCCACCCCAGTCTGTTGTATTTCACTTCCCTGAGCCTATAGAGGGGGAGGGCAGCATTCCATCCTGTACAGTTTGTAGAGCTGTACAGTTTGTAGTGCATGCCTCGTAAGAAAGGTTTAAAAGTGATTGTGAGGCGACTGCCTCCGCCGTAAGGAACAAACAGCTGCCTGCTGCCATAGGAAATGTCAGCTCTTCATCTTAAGCCATTTCTTAATTAGAAAGTGTCAGAAGTAATTTTGGGATATTACATGAAATCTGAAGTGCTTTTATGAATAATTAATTCCTCATTGAAATTTAAAGAAAGGCAGAGGATAGTAAAACAAGTGTCCCAAGGCAAGATGTAGCCTGTAGCCATGGCCAATGACTGAGGCTGCAAAACAGTGGATAGAGAAGCCATGCACTCCGGTAGCAGCTCTCACAGTTAGCTTGAAGCACTTAAAATGCCTATAAGAGGTGGAGCTCCTTGCTCAATGCTTATATTGAGGTCAAATTGTCCAACATCCCATCAGGTCATCTGGAAGAAGGTGGGGGCACTGATCCCTTTCTATGCCCCAGTTTGAGGTGTTCGTATCACTGCTGGCACTAGCCCCGCTAGCAGTGGTCTCTTCATCATGAGGCAGTTCAGAAGGACTGGGATTTTGTCCTGCTCCTGTACAGCATAGCACTTTGCTGCATCCTGTAATCACTTGAAGCAGAAGAGCATGGAAGGAATAAAAATTTCTGCCAGAGGTGGTCTGGAGTGGCCAAGCGTGTGGCGAGGCTGTTCAATCTGGATGCAAAGCTGGGGCTCTGGGTCAATGACCTACCACCATTTATTAAAGGACAAGAAATGGAAGTGAGGTGAAGCTTTTATGTCTGTTTTGGACTCTGGTGAGGAACGTTCACACCTACACAAGAACTAGACACAATCCAGCTCCTGGAAAATATGTGCATGAAACACCATGTGTGGTTGTTTTCAAGATCTCGTGCTTTGGTCATTAACAAATGAACAGAAGGGAAATGGCCCTGTGACTTGCTAGCAGTGACATCTGACATGAACATCTGCACATCGTAGCTGCCAGCATAATGCTAAAACTGCCCGTGCCAGCACACTGGCATCACCAGCAGGACATTGTGTCTGCTAGAACCACAGAAATAGCAACTATTTGCTGGGATCCTGAGCCACAGAACAGCAGGAAGCTAGTATGAGCAAGAGACCCACTGGTGCTGTCCAAGAATCCTAATATCCTGTGCCCCATGAATCCTCCAGCTCAGTGTATAAACTGCAAAAGCACTCTCCCTCTCCTCTCAGTACATCTGGGGAGTGGACTGAACCTACCATATCTGTTACCTCCCTGATGGTTGTCCTGATATATCTAATCACCCCAACAGTGTACTTCAGATACAGGAAAAGAGATATAGTCTCTCCAATGACTATACCCACAAGGTGTAGTAGAACAACGGTATCTGAGATATTCAGGTCTCAGGTGCTTGTAAGAGATCCCCTTTCTTCAGCAACTCACGTTTCCATTGCCTTTTCTTAAGAAAACGTGGTCTTCTGCAGAGCTCCTCCTGAGGCTTCCAGGGGAAGTTTCAGAAGGCTGAAAGAGAGGTAGTGTTGTGTCAATATGTAAAAATGGAAAATGGAAAAAGCTTGGTAATTATAGGCCTCTTTGTTAGATATTAATCTTTGGTAGGATAATGGGGAAGCTGATACAGGGCCCAGTTAATAAAAAAATTAAAGGAAAGTACTGTGATTAATGCCAATTAACATGAGTTAGCAGAAATAGATAGTCAAACTAACTTGATGTAGCATTTATATGAGATTACAAGTTTGGTTAACATAGGAAATAGTGTTGTAATAGACTTCTGTATGGTGTTTAAATTGGAACCATGTGCCATTTTGATTAAAACAACCCCTTACATTATACAATAAACATAGCACACATTAAATGAATTAAAATCTGTCTAACACATACAAATGTAATTGTAAAGGGAGAATCATCATCAAGCAAATGTATTTCAAGTGGGGTCTGTAGTGAGACAAGCTGCCCCACTCAAGCTGGGAAGGGGTTAAAGCAGATGGGAAGGAGCCTGCACAGAGCCCTGGCCAACCAAAGGGTGGCTTGCTGGAGTGGCCCTGTTATAAGTAGCTGTTCCAGAAGAGCAGAGGGCAGTTGGGTCTTGACCAGCGAGGGTGCAAGACTAGCTCCCAGCAAAGCGGAGCGGAGCGGAGCAGTGCTGGGCAGGGCAGGGCAGGCTAAGTGGAGCTAGAGGAGGCTCCAGTCTGTTACCACCACCAACCCCATGCTGTGGCCTTGATACAAGGGATAAGAAGGAGCAAGGAGTCATTAGGAAGTGCCCCAGGGAAGAAAGGAAGTAGAGGGGAGAGAAGTAAGGTAGGACAAGGCTCCTGACAGATGGTCCCTGAGTCACAACCCAGAGTAGTGGGCAAGCCTGGGTACCCCCTTCCCTATTTCACTGCATCTAGCCACCTTTGGAGTGTAGCCTTGACAGACTGCAGCTTGTCAGTGAGGTGAGGGCTAGACCTGGGCTGTAGTTGGCCAGGCTGGAGGTGAGACACAAAGGCCTGCTGATACCCCTGGAAAGGGGCAAGAGAGATTGGAGTAGCGGACACTGCTGGAAGGAAGTGGCCTGAAGAGCACACTGGTCCTGGAAGCCATGTGGATCCAGACCTAGAGTGTGGAGAGAGCACAGATTGAAGACAGCCAAGACTCTTGCCAAAAGAGGGTTCCCTGCTGAGGGCTGAGCTAATTCCTAGAATGACCACAAGGAGGTGCCACAGCAATGAGTCATGACTCCATTACAGGGTCTCACAAGGATTGGTTTTCTTGGCCTTAGAATATTTAACAATTCAACAATGATCTGGAAGAAAATCAAATCATCAGTTTGCAGAAGACACAAAAACTAGGGAGCAGTAAATAATGAAGACTACAGGTCACTGATACAGAGTACTCCAGATTGCTTGGTATGAAGGGTACAAGCAAACAAAATGCATTTTAATATGGCTACATGTAAATATGTGTGTCTAGGAAGAAAGAACAAACACCATAGTTACAAGATGGGGGACTTTATCCTAAGAAGCAGAGATCCTGAAAAACAGATTTGGAAGTGGGACTGAATAACCAATTGAACATGAACTTCTAGTGTTACGCTGTGGCCTAAAGACTAAAGCGATCCTGGGATGCATAAACTGGGAATCTCATGCAGGAGCAGAGAGATTATTTTACTGTCTGTATTTGGCATCGGTGTGCTCACTGCTGGAATACCGTGTTCAGTTCTGGTGCCTACAGTACAATGTGTTGATCATGGTAGTCTCAAGGTGCTCAGTCTATTTCTCTCTTCAGGGAGAAGGCTAATGGATGACTGCCTGGGTAACAAGAATTTGATCTTCTCAAAGGTCTTCTCAACCCAGCAGACAAAGATACAATATGATCCAATGGCTAGAAGTTATATTCCAGTCTTAATATGTCAACCTTAAGGGTAAATTTGTAGACTGAGAATAAATACTGTTGGAACAATTTATCAAGAGTTGTGATGGATTCCCCATCACTGTCAATATTGTTTTTCTAAAAGATCTGCTCTAGAAATAATTATATGGCCTATGTAAAATCAGACTAGAAGATCAAAATGGTCCCTACTGAGCTTGGAATCTGTGAACAAGGGCTCTTTTACTTGACTTGGCCTACATTTTTATGGGTAGGATACAAACTTTAACAACTTTCTCAATATCATTATTCATCTCAGGACTCTTTATTCAGTCACAGAGGTCCCAGCTGTCTCTGCATATATTGCAAACCATGGGCTTCTGCAATGCTCCTCACCAAGACTTCCTGTCTGGTAAGCTAAAATATTTAAAGATGCAATTCTCAATACTACATCTACCAAAAATGCCTCTTTTAGCATAGCAACCCCCACCCCAAAAATGTTTCTTTCGGGGGAAAAGAAGAACCCAGGGCACTTCCTCAGTCAACCAAGAGGCAGAAAAGGTAAGTGGGTCTCTTTAGTGCTAGGACAGTGATACTCAGACTAAGGCTCAAGAGCCACATGTGGCTCTTTAATGTGTCTCCTGCAGCTCTTTGCAACACATGATTTTACAACACAGTGTGATTTAATTATTAACCAATCAGAATGTTTTTACTAGGTTATTAACCATTTGTAGTTGATAAAATAATAAAGCTTGCTCAGCATTTTTATTATGTACAGGCGATCAGACAAGATGGTCTCTTCAGTGGTTTCTTCTGACCTTCAACTCTAGGAGATATTATATATGCCTGTATATATTCTGCCTATAAACTCAGACTTACAGAATTCAGATGACATGGCTTTTGACTATCAGTTGGGGTTTTTCCCTCCCTCTTGTACTTTACAGTTCAGGTAAATACTAAAGGTGGAAGATTACACTTAAAGAATAAGTTAAGGTCCCATCTAGGACAATTAGGGCCAAACTGTGGCAGTTAGCCACTGATAAAAGAAGGCACTGTTACACAGCCAGATGGCCCCATGAGAATCTTAGGAAGAGCTTTACGTGTTATGGTTATCCAGATGACAGTGTGGCCCTAGGGATGATAGAGGACAAGGATAATTAAATTAATCCAGACAGAAGGTAGAGTGACAGATTGAATAACTCACCAGAGTCACCCTTTCTAGAAAAATAATGCTAGGACTGTCCTATGTAGCACCTGTCACTACATGGTTGGGTTGAGACTGAAGCAAAATGGCTCCTGGTATGTGTTTTACTATATGAAAAGCTTCATAAATTCATGCTGTTTTCTTGTGTGATCAGCTGCCAGACCTTCTTAATGCACAGTGAATCAGTAATTTCCAGTGAAAATGGGAAGCTAAACAAATAAGCTGACAGCATGAACCTGTTTTGCATTGTAAATCAGCTCAGTGGAAATAAAAGTGGAAAGATCAGTAGACTGGAACCAGTGAGTGACAGTTAAAAGCTACGTTCAGCTGCCTGAATAAGTCTCTCACAACCCCTGCTGGCCTTAAGTGGAAAGCACCTGGAGTTAGCCCAGAACCCCATCTCCCATATGCAGCAGCGCACTAATTACTGAACTATTAAACCAGCTCTGTGCCATGTTGTTGTTTCATTCTCTTAAATTGTATTGTGCTTTCTTTAGCTATGCAAATCCCCCCATCCCTCCCACACACACACTAAAATGAGTAGAGAGTTCAGGATACACAGCAGTCCTGACAGCCAGATAATTTGAAACATAGCTGGCACACAGAACTTCTTTTTATTTCTAAAATGAGAAAAATAAGGAAAAAGAAAACCAGCAAGCGTGTAGAAGTGAATGGAGACAAAAACAAATAAAAACATAGTTTTGGAGTCTGGATGGAGAGAGATGAAGGATGGTAGCAAAGAGTTATGCAGAACACGTCCATTTCAGTTTGAAGGGCTCTGCAGAGTTGATCTAAAATTACCCTCCTGACATGCTCCTTAAAATATCAGATATAGTTGACCCTAAGAATCTCAGTAAAATTTTAAAACCATGCACCATAGGTGTGCCTGGTTTGGAATTAACTACACACCTCCCCCAACCCATTGTGTTTCTTCCAATTCCCCCCCCCCCAATAAATCAGCTCTTATTTACTAGAAACTGAGCTAAGGTTTAATAAAGTTTTTTCCAAACTTTGCAAGGTGCAAATGTCTACCCAGGGAGCAGCACAGTTCTGAATCAGACTCTATTGTACCCAAATAGAGGGAATGGTACCAAAGCGCACACAGAAATAATGTCACTGTGCTGTATTTTATTTAGCAAGAAAGTGATATATTATCAATATAGCACTTTCTATATCTACATTCACTTTTAAAATGTCTTCAGTAAAGTCTTGGAGCCAATATTTACTTTAGTTAATCCATCCTGATTTCCTCCTTTTTTTTTTTTTTTTTTGCTGTTTAGGAAAATAGCTGAAGAATCTGAATACATTTCTCCCCTCACAACACAGAAGGAACAGATCACAAATTACAATACTTAGTGATGTCAGAACTTGAACCACAAAAGCTTTCATCTTGAAAACTGGGTTCCAAAGCTATTGTGTCTTCTAGTATTCATTGACTCATTTTTCTAACAGAAATTAGACTTCAAAATGATCTGGAAAAACTGGAGAAAAGATCTGAGGTAAATAGGATGAAATTTAATAAGGACAAATGCAACGTACTCCACTTAGGAAGGAACAATCAGTTTCACACATACAGAATGATAAGTGACTTTTCTAGGAAGGTGTACAGCAGATAGAGACCTAGGGGGATCATAGAGGACCACAAGCTTAATATGAGTCAAGAGGGTGACACTGTTGAAAAAAAACATGGTTCTGGAATGTATTAATAGGAGTGTGGTAAACAAGACATGAGCAGTAATTCTTCTGCTCTACTTTGCACTGATTAGGCGTAATTTGGAGTATTGTATCCAATTCTGGGCAGCACATTTCAAGGAAGATGTGGAGAAATTGAAGAGGATCCAGAAATGATCAAAGATCTAGAAGACATGACCTATGAGGGAAGACTAAAAGAATTGGGATTGTTTAGTTTGGAAAAGAGAAGATATTGAGAGGGGACATGATAGCAGATTTCAATTATCTAAAAGGCTGTAACAAGGAGGAGGGAGAAAAAAATGTTCTCCTTGGCCTCTGATGACAATGGGCTTAAATTGCAGCAAGGGAGGTTTAGGTTGGACTTTAGTAAACACTTCCTAACTGTCAGGGTGGTTAAACACGAATAAATTGCACAGGGAGGTTGTGGAATCTCCATCACTGGAGATATTTAAGAGCAGATTGGATAGACCTCTATCAGGGATGATATAGATGGTGCTTGGTCCTGCTGTGAGGGCAGAAGATTGGACTTGATGACCTCTTGGAGTCCCTTTCAGTTCTAGTATTCTATGAAACTAACTAAAGAGCAGAAACTCAACTGTTAAAAGAGCCAGAGATGAAGCTCATAAGTTCTCATTGAAACTGACAATGTAACCAACATAGAAAATATTGAATATATTGGGACAAATTCCATTACCATAAGCCTGCAGATGCCTATAGCAATTTTTCATAAATTGGAGGAAATCATATCAATTGTCTAATTGTTCTCCCCTTCCCATCTCAGAGCACAAATAGTGCTTTTATGTGTTTGGAAAGTATCTACCAGAAAGAAGATCGACTGCAAATAAATAATAATAGTGAAGCTCTACTAGTTTGTATCAGTTGAGAAGCTGAACTTTTTTATTTGAAGTGAGTTGGAAGCAATGGTATTCACTGGAAATAGTACCAGCTTCTGAGCAGGGAAAAATCCGCAATAAGAATTATTTTGTCCTTGTGAAGGCACACTGCTTTCATGAATTCCAGAGCAATAACCCTTCTCAAAGCTGTAAAATCATTCTTGTAGGTCAAGACTTCAGGAGTGCCCAGTGCATCTTGGCCTATTTGTGTCTATCCTGCTCTTGGGCTAGAAATTGTATTTAGACTACATTTTAATTTTGAAAGAAGATATGCAAATTCCATGGGAATTTACATTATCTTCTTCAAATTGCTTTTTAGAAAACGGGTCTTTCGAAAGTGAAAGTAGGCTGTATGAATTTTTTTTCAGAAAAAAACCCTTAAAAAAAACAGTGTACACCTTTTTTAGCAAGAGTGGTTTTTCGAAAAAGGGTGGATTTTTTTTCCAAAAAAAACCCAAAACCCTCTGCATCCAGAATACTTTCACTTTTGAAAGACCCACTTTCGAAAAAGTGATCAGAAGATATGCAAATTCCTGCAAAATTTGCATATCCTTTTTTAAAAATTAAAACTTAGTCTAGATGTGTCCTTACTTATATAGCACCAAACTTTAATACAGATGATATTGTTTCACAATAAAAAGCTGTAAAGAAAGTGTAATGAATGTCCCTTTATTTTGGATGATATAGTAATGTAACTATACTAACAGATGAGAACTAGAACAGTAGAAGAAAATAAAGACCAGAGTTTGGAAATGCTTTGGAGAAGTAGCGAGCTGTGGTCAGTCAGCTCTGGTCTGCACTAGAGAGTTATTTCATAAGAACATAAAAACAGCCATACTGGGTCAGACTAATGGTCCATCCAGCCCAGTAACCTGTCTGCCAACAGTGGCTAATACAGATGCCTCAGAGGGAGGGGACACAACAGGTAATCCTCACATGATCCCTCCCCCGTTACCCACTTCTGGAGAAACAGAGGCTAGGGATACCAGTACTACCCATCCTGGCTAATAGTCATTGATGGACCTAACTTCCATTAATCTATCTGGCTCTTTTTTGAACTCTGTTAAAGTCCTAGCCTTCACCACATCCTCTGGCAAGGAGTTCCACAGACTGTGCGCTGAGTGGGAGAGGGGGGAGAACCCTTCCTTCTGTTTAAACCTACTGCCTATTAGTTTCATTTGGTGACCCCTAGTCACCAAACTCCCCTTATTTCGAAACAACGAGCAGATTGTCCACACTACAAAGCCTGTTATTTCAAAATGAGCTGGTTATTTCAAAATAATAACTCCTGCTTTCCACGAGGAATAACACTTATTTCAAAATAGCAATAGTGTGGCTGCTCCACCATTACTATTTCGAAATGGGATGGCCAATCCCCCCAAACTGGTGGTTATTCCAATATTTATAGTCGCCGAGTCAGCACAAAACCACTTTTCTGTTATCTTATTGATCACTCAAAAGTCCAAAGCATACAGTCCCCTTAAAGCACCCATGTTCAGGCCACCACCAAGATACGTCCATCAAATAAAGTTCTACCAAACCCAAGGGATCAGACACATTACCTTACAGATCAATGAATATTTCAGACCTTATCCCACAAACATATTTATAATTAATTCCTATAATTCTCATTAATTAAATTATAATATTTTTAAAATGAAAAAAAATACAGAGTAACAGTTAGAAGATCAATATACATACAGACATGAGTTCAATTGTTGAGGTTCAGATACATAACAGAGATGGTGACCTTGCAGTTGCAAAAAGTTCTTTTAGAATTTAATCTAATCACCATATCCCGGGTGATTCCAACTAATGACTGGGACCACAGTCTTTGTAGCTTAGGTTTCCCTGTATGAAATCTGAAGCAGATCTAAGACATCTAAGTCAATGTTCATAAAAAAGGGGCACCAGAATATCATGGGATCTCATTTTGTATAGCTTGCAGCTTTTCCCATGAACATTCAAGCAGATATGAGACAAAAAGTATTAGGATTCATGGGTCTTTATACATTTCCAGCAGCCCCTTAGCCTAGGAGAACACAATACTCTTTTGATGATAATTAACATAAGGTAAACTGCTTACTGATTATATTATCACAAACATTAAAAGACCATGACATTAATTCACCCAAGATTCATCTTTTGATCTCTGAATCAATAGTTAACGTGGTAGACAGGAAATGTCTGTTTACATGTTTAGCATCCATAAGTATACACATGTAACTGGTATTAGACTCTAATTTCTAACAATACAAATTTGCATTTCAGCATTCTAGCCTAACTAGCATCGAATGGCCTTAATTACCATTTATATACTTTTTTGTCACGTCTCTATAGGTTGATTCTGGGCCATTTGGCCTGGAATAGTTTAATTCTTTCTGGCCATGTGGTCTACTTCGTATAAATTATTTGCAGCTGCATAACAGTGGTTGCAGCAATAATCTGTATGGCCACATCTTAATCATATAATTTCATAGGGTAGAACAAAGCAGCAGAATTAACAATGGGTTTACTTAGGAGGGGATCAGCTAAATGGAAAGACAAGTGAAGGAAACAAACTGAGATGGACACAATAGAGGAGCCGATGGGTAGATTTGGAGTAAGGCTGAGAAGAGATTGTAGCATGCCAGGAGAGGGTGGGAGCAAATGACCAATCAGCACAAGGCAGAGAAAATCCAGTTAAGACTGTTAAGATCTCTGAATATCCAGAGGTCCCTCCCCAGGCTGCTTCTGCCCCCACCAATTGGAGTCTCTGGCTAGATCCTCGCTGCATTTTTCCTCCCAAGGCCATATGGCAAAGGAAGGGGCAGCATCACCTAGGTCCTAGTATCCCCATACGGTGTCCCCATAAGGTGTGTATATGTGGAAGATCTTTCTGCACAGTTCTGAGTCCGTGGAGGTTAGAGGAAGGAAGATCCTGGCTGCGCCCCATTTTACCACCCCCTCAGTGAAACAATCCCTGCTTTGTCTGCTTCTGCTCCTACTGGCTTGAGTAGTAGCTGGCACTTCCCCGCACACCAACTGAAATAAAGGGTAGGCAGTTTCCAGATAAGAAAAGTATTTTTGTATGGTTACATATTTATTTGGCTCATTTGCTGTACTTGGACTGAATACCACAAGATAAATAATAATTGAAGCAGTCAGACTAATGCCACTTCACAGTGTATACATTAGTTTCATAGAACTGGTTGTGGCACCACATAGTTACTGGTGTAAGTAGAACTGGGATAAATCATCTCAGAGGAGTAGCTGTGTTAGTCTGTAACTAAAAACAAAGAGCAGTCCTGTAGCACCTTAACAAATATGTTAGTCTCTAAGGCGCTACAGGACCGCTCATTGTTTTTAAGACTAGGATGGCTGCTGGGATGATTTCTTGCAGTTCAGCCATGTCAAAGATTTCCTTTGAGCTCACTTCAGTTGCTGCCCATTTGCCAACTAGGACACACTCTCTAATGTAATAGCCCTGTTGCTATAAAGAAAAGGGAGTCTTTTAAGCTGAAATTCCTAGAAATGATTGCTTCCTAAGCGACAGAAGTATCTTAACTGAAACCTCCCTCAAATCCTCTGAAAGATTCATCATTTCAGTAGCCTGAAAGGTAAGCCAGTTGAGACAGGTTTGGTCACAGAACTCCTTGCGACAGTAACTTGATGTACCAAAATACCATTGAGCCCAACTTCCTGCCCTCCTGGGTGCCATTCAACTCAAAAAAACTTCACTTGAGTCTAGACTGCCGCTGCGTTCTTTCAAAATTAAAACAAAAGAACACAGCGGGTTTTTTTCAACAGTGGTAAACTTAATTTTCCGAGGAAGAACACCTTTTTTTGAAAGAGCACTTTTGAAAAAAGGAGTTCTTGACCACAAACAGGGTTTTTTAAAAGACAGCATCCAGATTGCCTGGGTGCTCTCTTTCGAAAAAGTGGATCACTTTTTTGAAAAAAGTTGTGGCTGTCTAGACAATCTCTTTCAAAAGAAGCTTTTTCAAAAGATTCTTTCGAAAGAAGCATGTAGTTTAGATATACCCGCAGTGACACAGAGATAGGGTCATAGTCCTCTATAGTATAATATAGACATTGAAATCAGATCAGCTCTGGGAAGGCCCAGCTAAACGGATTTGCCTCTGCACACAAATGCAGCGCCTCAGTGGACCCTGCATTAAGTTTTATACAAGGTTCACCTTCTTTTCCAGTGTAACGAGAGATATGCACAGGCTCCTACTCCCCCCATCCCTTGAGATAACTATTACTTACGCTGAGTTTCTTATGTGGTCATAAGAGGTAGCAGACAGAACAATGGAGGTTAGTAAACAAAATAAAACAGAAAATGCAAGATAAACTTCATACAATAAGAGACTGGTTACATGTAATACATCACCGCCAGAGTCATTTTGATAAGCTTCTTTCATGGACTTGAAAGCCTTTTAGTCTAGGCTAAGTTCTTCTCTTTTCTTCAGTCTTAGATGTTTCCAGCAGACATCTTGGGTAGTGATCCAGTGTCCTGATGGTTGGCAGCAGCCCGTTATTTGGTTTACCTCCTTTATAAAAACTATTGTTTGCAAAATCTAAATTTAAACTTTTCTAATTTTCAGTGGGAAAATATACCATCCAGGATGGGTCCCAGCATCATGTGGCATGGCCATGTGTCTTGGTGAAACCAAAAATAGCCCATCCTCCTAGCCTTCCAGGAAAAACAAGTCTGTTTACAGATTGCTGTCCTGAATATTGAGCCATTAGGTTCCTTGAGTACTACTAATGGCCCTCGCTTAGCACAACTACATGAGAAACACAAGTCTATACTTCATATTTCTAACTTAAAATAGAGGACTGATACATGCCTACCAATGGGATAATCATATTCAGAAGAGAACCTTTCAAATGATATATCACATAAAGCATATTCCAGTTACATCATATTCATAAGCATATTTTCATAAAGCATATGGAATGCCCCATGACAATCAGCATTAGAGGGTAACTGATAGATAATAATCCAATGAACCCTCAACTGACTTGTTTGGGTTTTTTTTTTATGACTTCTAACCTCTCTCTGACACATACCTTAATAAATTATACACATAAAAGTACATTGAAAAGTCTGTACAGAAAATTAAGAAATTAGTTTGTACTAATGGAATGATTTGAGCTTCAGGGGATATTTCCAGGGGATATTTCCAGTTTATCTACCATTCTGCCTACTACTTCTGACTTGAATGGAATAGTTACAATGGGAAGTCTGCAATAAGTAGGTACATAAATAAATAAATTGCAATTTTCCTGTGCTAAATTTACCATCGAACTTCTCATATGAGGCTTAATACTGAGGTGCATATGTAGTAACTTTCATTTTTACTGAATATGTTCATGCAGTATGGACATTTTACTTAGCACTAGTTGCCCAAACCCCTCTCAGCACAGAGCAGGCTCAGTACAAACCTAAGATGGATTTTTTTTTATTTCTGACCCGATGAAGAGCTCCGTGAAGCTCAAAAGTCAGCCTCTTTCTCCAGCAGTACTTTGTCCAATAAAAGATATTACTTAATCCACATTATGTCTTTGAAAACAGTTATTTCTTTGGCAGTTCCAAAAACCGGGTCAGAGAAATGGTTCTTCCAAGGATATTATACAGAACTTAGCCAAACAGAGAAGGACTAGATTAGTAAGAAGAAAGAAAACAAAAAAAGCACAGGAAACTATGGTCAGGAAAATTCCAAACAAATTTTCTAAATATACCATCACTCCACATTGATGCTACCAAAAACATCTCAACTAACCATCCTCCAAAGGAAATAATGAAATATTAAAAAAAAATGTGTGTAAAAAACCTGCCTCAGATTTTTTACCCTGAAATGGAGAAGTGCTAAAGATTCATGAAGCCAACTAGGCACTCAATTGTTCATGGAAAGCACTCAACTAATATGGCAATGGGAGGCAATATAAAACCATACAGTAAATAGATCATATCAATCATACATAGGACTTGGGTCACTATACTTTATATAGTCAAAGGATGATTCATTAGTCTCTCAATATGTGCTCAAGTGGTCATATGGCCAAACATCATCCTGGGATCCTTATTCTCTTGTAGGTGTTTCCATCATGCCAGATTATAAATACACACATTAGAAGTACAAAAGACACATGCACCTGAGTATAATATTGATTAGAGACCTAAATGTGTAAAATAAAAGAGCATTTTATTTCAACTACATCCCAAATGGAAAGCCTTTGTCACTGGCCTGAGACTAACAGTGGGTTCAATACTTGTGAATATAACAATATCTTATTAGCTATGTGAATGCGTAAACGATAGTCTCATTCCTTGCACTAAGTAGTAAACTACAGTGGTAATAGAGGTTCAAGAAAATGCATAGCAGATGCTCAAAGTAAAATATGCTGCTAGTTTCAGAAGGATTTTCTTGTGTGATGTGATGCCTGTGCTGGTGAGCTATATTGCCACTTGTGCTAATAACAAAGAAATCTGTAAGCAAAGGTTGTGCTTTAAATAGTACAATAAAAAGTGCAGCCTCTGCTTATCCCTTACAAAGTGGCTTGGAATAGGAAGCCAGGAATAGCAGAAATCTTTACAGTTATAAAGCAAAACTTACATTTTACCTTATAACATGGAATACAGACATTACAAGTAAAATTAATGCATGTAGCAATCTATGAGCATTTGAGAGGATCCAAACACTAAACACATCTTTACAAATCTAACACCCATCCTGAACAGTGCTAACATACAGGTTAAGTGATCTGATTTCCAGCTATGACAGTGCTCAGCTGATGCCTAAACCCTTGACAAAAGGTGGCAACTTGTCTACCAGCATCACAAGTTTATCTAAATACATTGAATTTAGTGATTGCAAAGGAATTTCTCTATATAGGAAGAGAGGACTTGTCCTTATTGCCCGTTGCCTGAGTAATTCAGTACCCTGTCACCAACAGTGATCTGTACCAAGTGCTTCCAAGGTATAAGATAAGCTACCCATCCACATTTTAATTTACTTCTATACCATGCCCATCCCTTCCAGAGGTCAAATTCAACAGAGATTTGAGCAGGTTTAGATTCCAATTGTCTTTAACAGCCTGAGCATGTTAAAACATTCTGCTAAATGAATGTGCTGTGGTAGATAATCATAATCAACCACTATAATGGTCTTGATGATCTATATTTTAATACATAGACTATATATTTCACCTAAGAACACACTCATGTGTAGCTTACAGGTACAGGTATTTGCTATCTAATGCAAAGGTATAAGATAAAGCTGTAATAAGATAATGAACTCATAAGGCCTATAATACAATAGCTTAGCAGCTAAACAAGGCATAAGGCCCAAAAGCCATTAGGTTTCTGTACACTTAAAATGCTGCAGCAACTCAGCAGTACCAATGTTGCTGTACCATTTTACTGTGTTAGTGAAGACACTACGTACACCAACAGGAGGGCTTCTCCCATCAACACAGTAATTCACCTCTCTAAGAGGCCATAGCTCTGTTGGCAGGAGAAGTCCTCCCACTAACATAGTACTATCAACATTGGGAGCTAGATCATCATGGATCTTCCACACTCCTGTGCAATGTGTTTATCCAGACATAAGTTAAGAGTGTAGACAAAACCTTAACATAAGCAACTAACCAGGAGCAATGCTA
Organism: Apalone spinifera; assembly: GCA_030068395.1. Lineage (NCBI taxonomy): Eukaryota > Metazoa > Chordata > Testudines > Trionychidae > Apalone > Apalone spinifera. The sequence goes on along the minus strand of CM057846.1, from coordinate 61,968,006 downwards.
GATCATCAAATATCACAGGACAGAATGTTGTAGCGGCTAAACTGACAGGTAACCATAAGAGGCCAGTGAGTATTTGAGTCATGCATGTTGGACTCCCAACAGGGTAGCAGTTTAAAAATATTGGGTCCAATCTTGTGAAGAGAACCTATCAAAAGAATCTCAGAATGCTAACTGGAAATGCTTGTGCATTAAATACAATGAAAGCTTTTTTATCTGGTGCACTGTGAACCAGAAAAAGGTTGTTAACCAGCATTACCATAGAACCATACCATAGAACCATAGAGCTGGAAGAGACCTCAGAAGGTCCAGTCCAGTCCCCTGCTCTAGGCAGGACCAATCCCAACTAAATCAACCAGGCCAGGGCTTTGT
>CM057846.1:61925426-61942730 GCA_030068395.1 Apalone spinifera | reverse complement strand
GGCACATGCCAGTATAGACGCTCTCTTGCGCAAATACTTTTAACGGAAAAAACTCTTCCGTTAAAAGTATTAGCGCAAAATCATGCCAGTGTTGATGCAGCCTTACAATTTCATCAAAATGTTCCACTTTGAAACAGCACACTGGTCAAGCAGTTCTTTAGAAGCCACCACTAATTGCATGACATGCCTGATCTGACAGCTTAGTCAGAAAGCCTGTCTCAAGTCCTCTCTAATACTCTAGACCTGAAAACCTTACACATGTGAGTGGCACCAGTGAATTTACTACTTGAGAGAGTAAGAGTTGTAGGATCAGGCCCTACATAAGAGGTTTAAATGCTAAGTCATTTAGCATATATTATCTCTGCAATGGAAGGCGGACGGGGGGAGGGGGAATCTATGCAACTTCCTAATAACTTTTCAGTGTTTGGCCCACTAATGTATAATCTAGATCAACATTGTAGCTGCTAGTTTTAGGTGGAGTTTGCTGAAGGAAAGATACGATAACTTTCCTTCCTGGAAATCATCCAATGACCAAACAAGAATGAGAGAGTAGAGGCTCTTTGTTCCCATTCCACCATGATCTGCTCCAAGACTAGTTCTAAACAGACTTCATTTGATCCTGATTAGATATTACAGTAAACAATCAATGTACCTAAGTAATAGAAGTCTTAGATCCCAAAACACTTTTCAGGGAGGCCTGATCACATTAATCTTGCTTAGTATAACTTTGTTTGCAAAATAAGGAACTGTCATAGACCACAAATGTATAAGCTCCTACAGGCGTTGTCCTGAAGACAGTCTCTAAACACAAACATATATGAAAGTAGAGGGGAAAAAAAAAAAAAACCCCACACCTCACTAAAGGAGCACACCTCACTAAAGGAGCAAACAAACTACCAAATACAGATAATCCATTTTTCATGCAATATGATATAGCCTATAAGAGATGAATGAATCAAATTATAAATTTGCCTACTGAGCACAAATTCCTATAGACTGTGCAGTATCCAGCAGAAAAAAGTAACCCCTTTCTTTTGTTTAACACAACCATATTGTTTTTCTTGGAGACAATATTAGATATAGCTCAACATTTTCTATCCCTGAAGGAATTTACTCATTTTATTTCCAGAAGATGAAATGCAAATAGTTCTGGATGGTTTTGTTTTAAGATGGTTTTCTATTCAAGACTCATGTCAGTTTCTTCGTTATTTTGCCAAGTACTATATAACGGGAGACATGCAGTATACATGGAATGCACACATTTATCCTAAGCTCCTCAATTTTATGTTCCCCTTGAAGAAAGTTTGTCTTCAATTTAATAAGAGCTGAAGAGCCAATGTTCCTGATCCACTACTGCTCATTTATGACAGTTTTATCCATGTATTAAGAATGCCAACCACAGAAATTACAATTCAAGCTAGAACACACATCATATTTAAGAAACAGGTTCTGTGCTATGGTCAAGGGTTATTAAAGGCTGGAATAAAAAAAAGCATCTAATGCTATCTTGCTGCAACATACATTTAAGAATTTTGAGCAGGATCATCAGTTGGGGTGAACACCCATAGCTTTATTAGTTTTTTTATAATAGAATGTTGAAAAATTATGTTTTCTGCAAATAGCTGATCAGGCCAATCAATTCATTATGCTGCGAGGATCTTTAGTGTAGACCTCTTCAGACTTAACTTATAGTCATACAGTTAGATTGTCACATCTCAAGCTGTGAGGTATTGGAGCTATTTAGTACTTGGATAATAAACCTGAGACAATACTAACTCAAGAGCCACATCTGATGTGCAAGCACACTGATTTCTCAGATGAGATATAAATCCGTAGTCAGTGTTAAGGATCCCACAATATTTTGTGAAAGTATTAGGTGGCTAAACCTTGTTTACTGGGTAAATACTTAGTTTCCTATCAGTACAAATGCCCTCATTTTTGAAAATGAAGAAGCTAGTCTCACTTTCCCTTTTGAAAAAAACAAAAGCCACACCCTGTGCAGTATTGCTGGTGCACAAAAGGACATCACACTTCATGCCAAGTGTGGCGGCATTTGTGTTGCCCATTCCATATGGGTATATCTACCTATACAGAGTATCCTTTAAAAGGTATCTTTGGTTGGGTTCTAGATGAAAGAATCCTAAGTATATATAGAATATTACTATGTTAATTATATTCATACTGACCTGTGAACCCTTAAACAATACAAGCATATACCAACGGTCTTTGAACAAACACACCTTACCTGACTATAACAGTAGTATTCTGAAACACTGCCATCTTGTGGCATATTAAAGACAGATTTCTCCAGAGAAGAATCTACTTGACTTACTTCTGTACCTGAAGGTTAAGCAAAACAGATGATGTGAAATTTTAAAACAAATGAATGCTGTCACTTTCATTTATCAAGAACAGTGATGCATGCACTTTCCAGCTATAAATGTTTTCATTAACATCTCATGCAGAGAGGAGAGAACAAAAAGAAATTAGCTGCATGAAATACTGTTCTTCACTCACTGCAGAATGCTGCCATAAACATGGCTTTGATAAGATAATTAAGCACAGATTGTAATTACATAGGAATCCGATTTGCATTTTTAAACACTTTATTAATAAAGTGATGTTCATATTAAATGACCACTAATGGGTTTGGTAATAATCAATGGCATCCTAGACATGGCCAAAACTAGAAGATGAGCAAAATTGTACTGGGACATTTGAAGTGGTTGATTTCACATAGCTTGCTTACATGAGGTTCTTACTAATGCAGATTTCCAAAATATCCTCACATGAGAAGATAAGAATAACCATATTGGAGCAGACCTGTGGTCCATTTAGTGCAAAACATCCACAATAGGCAACTGTGGGATAATGTGCCTCATGTTGGTCCAGGTTTTTTTACTAGTTAGCAGTACATTTACATCCTAAAACATGAGACATTTGTATCGCTTTCAGAACTTTGTTTACATTAATAGTTTTACTCTGGATATTCTTCTTCTCCACATAAGCATGCAATCCCACTTTGATTAGTAATTATTTTATCTTGGTTCTGCAATAACTATTTTCATGCCTTTTAAAATGTACGTTAAATACTAAAATTGTTCAGACATGATAAGATTCCCTCTGTCTGTGTTTGACTTGCAATGGACTGCGCCCAAATGACCAAACGCTTTGCTAGTTAGGACCACTACTGCTCATTATTATTTATTGTTTCTCTGATGACAGCAGCACCTAGAAATCCCCATCACAAAACAAGATCCATTGTTCTAGAGAATCAACAAATAATTTCATTCTGAACCAGCTTCTATATATTATCATTTGGACACGGAAGAAGTGATCTAATATTACTCATTACCTGTACAAAACTCATCAATGGAAACCATTCACCAGTGGAAGAACCAGGAAGACACATGTCACTGTGTAACTACAGAGCATACACTCTTTAATAGTATCGCCAATTCTAGTTCAAATGCTCTTACATCAAACATTTTTACATTTGTTTTTTCAACACCAAAATATTTCCTCTGATAGCTCCCAGTTCTAGGAATTTTTAGTGCTCTGCCTATTAGTAGAAAATCAACTTCCATCATCAATATCTCACTACATGGCTAAACTCAGTGGCTGAAAGGCAGTGAGCTGAAACTAAGCCCAAGCAAGATATGTAGGAAGAAAGGAAACATTTCCATAGCTATCTTAAACAAAACAAAACAAAACAAAACAAAACAAAAACACACCACACCCACGCACCTACCAACATTGAAGAAGTCTTCTGCCAATTAGTCACTTCTGTCTATTGGCTAGGAGTTCTGTGGACTTCCCCCTGTTTCAGGATACCTCAAATAGCTACTGTGACAAAGCTCCTCCTTAACCTTGCTGGGTCCCATGCTTTCAGGTGGATTACTTGCCTCAGAGGCTCACAACAGCCCTCAGTTTAGACACCAGCTTGCTGTTTGTTGAGCTACTTTCATCATTGGCCAGCATGAGGGAAAGGGAAACCAAACTTCATGGTCCTTGGAGCACCTCTAAACAGGACAGGACAAATTCCTATACCAAAACCCCTGTGATAGCAGCTGTCTACAATGTCTCTGGTAACAGCTGCATGACAGCTACAAATCACTTGCTGCTTTTACACAGACTTCCCCAGCACCTTCATTCTTTCCTTCCTGCAGAGTCTTCTTCCTCATGCTCTCATCAGCTCCTCCTGTGTACACTGAGCAGACAGAAAGGAAGTCTTTTTTAACCAGTCTCAACTATTTCTTAATTGACACCCAGATGTTTTGGTTAGTCTGGCTTCCTTGAGTCTGGAAGCCTCTTAATTGGTTCCAGGTTTTAATTGGCTTGCTTACTCTGATTCTAGCAGGATCCTGCTGATTCTGGATCAGCCCTTGCTAGTCTGCTGTGGGAACAGAGACCTATTTAATGTGGGGCTAATATATTTCACCACCACCACCACTCTCCTGTAGCCTTTTGGCTTGACTCTGTCACACTATAGTTGCCAAACATCACCTTTTATCTATGATTGGCATCTATGGAGGCATTTATCTATGAAGGCTGTGACTCCCATTGTCAAATGAGAATCTGGTCATATTAATCTCCATCTTTGTGCCTGTGGAGTATATTTGGTAATGAGCACTGAGACCTTTAAAAACTCCAGCTGATCCAAAATGCAGTAACCATCTCCTGACCAATGCATCATGCTGGCACTCTGCCAACTACACGGCCTCCCATAGCACACCAGGATAATTTAAAGGTGGACGTTCTCATCTTTAAAGGCCCATCACAGTTATGCCCTTTGATATGGGAGCAAGTCTTTCCTGTACAGCTTTGCTCCAGAGGAAGGGTGACATGTTTAATCTCAGTGGTCAAACTTGTGAGGAAGGACAAAGTATTTTTGCCACCTCCCTTAAGATTGTGAAATTCCCTTCCAGGTGGTAAAAAGTAAAAAAATAAAAAAAATGTAGATTTCACCACTACAGAGCACAATGAAACATTTTCTTGCTATTACCTTGTTTCCATTGATGTCCTAATTTTGTTTCAAAGGAGTTAGCCATATGATCATAAATGTAATCAACTATATGATATCCTCTCTCACATACATTTCTCAGACTGTGATGTGTTTTCTCTATGTGCATGACTCAAGATCTGTAAACAGGTTTCTATCACTATAATGTCTCAGCAAGCGAGGCACCAGCTAGTGGATTATATTTTCACCCTAGTATATTGCTAGAATTATTTCTTCCATCAGCTCTGTATATATGTATGTTTCTCCTCTTCCCCCTTCCTCTGTTTTCTTAGTTTGTATGAAGAATACACTACGATCTGAGTTTTTCTTAATGGTCTGTTTGTTATATTGTAGCATAAATGTATTACGGAATTATCGGCTAACCTAGTTTATTCCTACAAATCCCATATCACACAAACACTGATAAACTGGCCCGGAGCAAGAAAAGGAAATGAACACTGGATATTCTGAAACCTACTTACACAATGAGCTCTCCCTCCAAATGATGATGTATTTACAAATCAATATATTGAGCAGAATTCAACTGGAAAACAACTGTTGTGTTCTGCATTCATCCTCCAGCTGTCATGAATGCTTGGAAATTTCATTTAACATTCTTTGGGCTGCTGTATCACTTTAAAAATGGCAACAATTCAAGCAGTGGTTTCACAGTCATGTTGAAATGTCCTCTCCAGTAGCATTTCACATTGCATATGTATATTATATTATTTTTAAAAAAGGAAGATTTTTTCCAGAAGAATGTGTGCAGGAGAGAGAGAGGGTCCATTGCAGTGGGAGCCAATGTAGCCAAGGGAAAGCTCACTTTGAAAGCTCACAAGCGGGTGGACTTGAAAACAGTTCTACATAAGAGAGTTGTGGGCCTGCTTGGGAAATGGAGAACTCTTGTAAATGGGCTCCCTGGCTCTTGCACTCCCCTACCCTGGCTTCAATTCTCTCTGCTCTCCTGGAGCCTCTGAAGGCACAGAAGTTTGTCCAGTCCTTCCTCACTAAACGAAGAGGAAGATGGATGACTCCTACAGATGGTCCTCTCCTCTTTAATTACATTTTTACAATCCCACTCATACTTTCAGTTACTGTGGGCACCACATCCATATCAATAGAGGGACAGCTGGGGGTTCTCAGACTGAGACAGGAGCTCCTTTTCCCTCCCTCCACTGTCTGCTTTTGGGAAAAAGGAATCTTTGGCCTGGTAGGCCTCCATTTTTCTTCCTCCATTTCAGAGCTAAGGTGGAAGAGGTTCACTGGCACAAATATTAGTAATGTAGGGAAGAACAGCTTTCTCACTGTAGCTCACTGCCATTTTCTAGACTCTGCTAACAGGGAGTGGACTAGAAAGAGATGTAGGCAACCAGAGTTTGAGGGTACTTTGCCTAAAATGCTGCATCCATTTTTCTTCAGTATTGTTATTAGGGTTCTCAGTGTCCAGTTTTCAACCAGAAAGGCCAGTGGAAAAGAGACCTGGGCAGCATCCAGACAGAACTGCTGACTGGACAGCAAAAGTCTGGTTACCACAGGAGCTGTCACCAAGAGAGCAGGAAGAGCAGCTACTGCTGTAGAAGGAGGGATCCCGACAGCACACGGCACTCAAGAAGCAAAGCCAGCAGTCACTTTTTCTGCCTGTGTCAGCCCATCATGCCTTCTCAGCATCCTGGGGGCCCAGCCCCTCTCTATAGGGACAGCGACTCCTCCGGCCCCACTAAGTCTTGATTGGATAGTCAGACTGTATGTCAGCTTCTCTTAGACTGCCTCTTCAGGTGGTGGGTGAGTCCAATGCTAGGGGAATAAGCACTAGCGGGGCCTGTAATGCTGTCATTTGAAAAAATGGGAAATTGGCAACCCTAATTGTTATGTAGTTGATGAATGCAGGCATTTTACAGAAGCTTAAGCCTCTCTTCTTCCTCAAGAAGACTACAATGATAGCAGATGAAAGTCAAAGTACATGGCTATATGATCATATAAAGATGAAAGTTTTAGAATAAAGACAGGCAAAATCATGGAGTGATTTTCAGCTAAAATCAATGTAATAAAAGGTAACAGTGAAATATAATATGAAATTATGATCACGTCAAATTATTAAGAAATCATTCGAACATTATGAGAATTGAATATAAGAAAAATAATGGTATAAGTGTAACCCTCTTTTTCCTCCCTGGGTTACTTGGGATCAGGTCACATTCACAGGTGTTCCAGGATGCCGGATGGTCTTGACATAAAAAGGAGATCCTGAATACCCCAGTGGTGATGTTGTTTAGTTGGGGAAAACCTATCCACCCCCTTGCTGCAGTCCCTTGCTCATAAAGAATGTACAATGGCGGTGCCGCCACCTGGCTGACCCTGTACACACTGGTGTGCCTTGGGAGCCTCCAGGAACAAACTTATTCCAGCAATAAACTGGATCTAACTCCAGAACAACAATTACAAATCATAAATAATATACATCTAATAGATTGCATTAGAATGAACAACCTTTACTTAACTTAAAGAAACAGGCTTTAACAAATTAACAGTGAATAACATCAATTAACAAAGTACACAGAAGTAAAAGGAACTTAACTAGCTGCCAATATTTATCCCACCCCAGGGTGCACACCCCTGGACTCAGAGTCCCAGACTCTTGCTTGCGTGGGCGTGCTTGAAGAAGTTCAGCTGCAATGGAGATTCTCTGTAAGTAGGTGTATGCCGGTCCAAGCTATGCAGCAGTTCTGGTTCACTGGGTTGACCCCTCTGCCTCTCTTTGAACCCAGAGTTAGTCTGTATCTCTGAGGTCTGTCCCAGGCAGCATTTTACCAAAGATGCCCAGTACTCACAGTCTTCTTCTGTGTGCTGGATGCAGAGTAACTTCTAGACAAAAGTACAGCCAAAGGGCCTCCTCTCTAGGGCAATCAGAAGCAGCCTGCTAGATCCTAGTTCCAAAGGCTCTCTGTCCCAGTCTGTAAATGCCACATAACAGCTCCCAAACTGGATCAAAGCTCCTCCACAGCAGCCTAGCTCCCTTTCTGCTCCAAAAACAGAGGGATGAGTCCACAGACTGCTGAGTCTTCTTCCACACATGTGGAGAGACTCAGATCTCCCACACAAGAGTCATTTCCTTCCTGTTTTTCCCAAGGGCTCATGGATATTGTAGTCTGTGAGGCTGGGTTGCAGCACACAGAGTCTTCCCAGTAAATAAGCAGAGGCACCTTTAGTAAGGGGACTACATAAGTAATGACCCTATAAGGTCAAGGGCAAAATTAGCAGTAAGATTTTTTTTTATTTAAACATAGTTTTGTCTGTTGCACAAATCTCCTAGGTGACTTGATGGGTACAATGCATGGTTTGCATGGTATTCTATCCTTCTGACATCAATAATGCATAATTTAATATAATTCCATCTCTGAAATTTATGGCATGTATCATATTGTCAAGTGCTTGAACTGAAGGAGAGCATAGTGGTACACAGAAAAATTTAAAAAAAAACCCAAAAAACAAAAAAAAACTTGCTGTGTTCTTCTTCCAAGGTCTTCCCTTCTCTCCCTTATAAAAATATGCATTATTGAGAAGTGGGATTATGCCATATATAGCTAGAAGCCTCACAATGAAAGACCTGAGATGACCACATGAACAAACATATTGAAGAGAAAATACTTTTTCACTTTCCATTGGATACAAGTCCAAAGTACAGAATTTGAATCTGTATCTGAAGTAGCCTAAAGAAGCTGGTTTTCAGAACTTGTATCTTAGTTACAACCCATCTCTAATTTTTTGATCTTTTCTTTCTATTACCTGCTCTCAGCAATTTACTGGACTTTTTTTGTAAAAGAAAAAAACCCACATATGAGCACCAATAAAGGACACAAACAGGAAATGCTAATGCTTATTTTGACAATAGAAAGAAAAAGTGAGACACTATGTGTGACAGATGGACCAGGCCCCAGAGCGCCCTGCTGGAGGCTTGTGGCCTTGCCCCACCCCATCCCAGAAGAAGGCAGAAAAGTATCCAAGGAGGTTAGAGTGGCTATGGAGGAAACAGTCCTATAAAAGGAGCTACAAAGCACAGCAACAGTCAGCTGCAGCCCATATCTTGAGGGAGAGAAGATCAGGAGTGATTGGCTGGATGAGGGAGCAGCAGCACCGTGGAGAGCTCCAAGGGGAGAGCTATTGTGAGACTATGCTTAACTGATGTGCAGTCCTGAGCTAGGAGCAAGGAACTGTCTGCAAGAGAAGAGGCACCACTATTTCCTGAGTGGGGAAAAAACTGACAAGAGGGACACTAACAGAGGGCACTGAGATGGACCCCTGTTAAGTGTATACCCCCAAAAGGGTTGTGATTCACACAGAGTGAGACTCAGCCAGAAGGCTGAGTAGCTGAAAAACCTGAAGAATAGCATGAATGCAGGCATATACCCTTGACCAGATGGGGGTGCTCGCAGGATGTGAGTGCCACCCTGTTGCACTGTGGAAATTTACTAACAATCAGTCTATAGTGATGCTATGGTCTTCCTGCACGTTTTTGAGCACCTTCAGCTCCTAAAGAAGTCAATAGGAGTCTAAGGTTCAGAAAAGGGCAATTAAAATGATTAGGAGTTTGGAACGGGTCCCATATGAAGAGAGGCTAAAGCAACTGGGACTTTTCAGTTTAGAAAAGAGGAGACTGAGGGGGGATATGATAGAGGTATGTAAAATGAGTGGTGTGGAGAGGGTGAATAAAGAAAAGTTATGTATTAGTTCCCATAATAGAAGAACTAGAGGACACCAAATGAAATTAATGGGTAGCAGGTTTAAAACTAATAAAAGAAAGTTCTTCACACAGAGCATAGTCAATCTGTGGAACTCCTTGCCAGAGGGGGCTGTGAAGGCTAGGACTATTACAGAGTTTAAAGAGAAGCTAGATAATTTCATGGAGGTTAGGTCCATAAAAGGCTATTAGCCAGGGAATAACAGTGGTGTCCCTGGCCTCTGTTTGTCAGAGGCTGGAGATGAATGGCATGAGACAAATCGCTTGATCATTGTCTTCAGTCCACCCACCCCCTCTGGGGCTCCTGGGGCTGGATGCTGTTGGCAGACAGGCTACTGGGCTAGATGGACCTTTGGTCTTTCCCAGTATGGCCATTCTTATGTTCTTATGTTATGTAAGGCACATAGTGACTTTCAGGACCCAGAAGACTAGGGCCTGATTGTACCAACCCTGGAGTTCCCTAACATCCAGAAGGCAACAATGTGGGGTGAGGGTGCTTTGCACCTCAAGAAGACACACAAATACCTCATAAGATCATGGTTTTTTAGCCTTATTAAGTCTTTTTGAAATCTTGGGTAGGTTTAGGTGTTCCATACCTATGAAAATCACACTCTAATGTCCATCGACCATTTGTAGAATCTCCTCAATTCCTGCCTCCAGGTTTCACCCATAAGAACTCTTTCCCCAGAACACTGGATTAATTGCATGTCAATGCTGGCATGCTAATTTTTCACTCTTTTGGATATATTGTAGGAGAACAGTCAAGTTCCTTCACACGATATCATTTTCATCCTGATTTATCTTCCATCCAAAGAAGCTATGACCCTTGCCATGCATTATATATTATGGAATGCTTTGTTTTCTATAGTTTTAGTTTAAAATGTCCACATTATGTTATACTTATTGAAAAGTACAAGTTGCATTCCTGGAAATTACAAAATAGTGATAATTAAATATGCAATTAATAGTGATATAATACATTCATATGTGCATGGCTATAAATATGATCTTAGTAGCAATAGTAATTAAACAAATGATTTTTCTACACAGCAATAGTAACAAAAGTATGTGTGTTTTCCCTTTAGTTAATAGAGACAAGGATTTTTCAATACTTGGTCGTCATACCCGTGGGCGGTAATGAAAGACAATCAGTGCAATCCTGAGGCACTGAAAATATTACTATCTAAAGTACAAAATATTCCTTCCTACTCCCCATACGCTCTTACCCTTCAAGGTCAAGTATTCTCTGTCAACCTCTCAAAACATATGCACATAAATGATACGTTCTTACTGATGTCAGCATTATTGCATGTTTTCCTCTTCCTATTATGGTAGATGTAATAGGATCACAAAGTAATTGACTTTAAATAAGTATCTCCATCCTAAACATGTTGCAATAGACAATACCTTTCAAACTCTTTTGTTACGCTTAAGTAAATTCTTGAAAGAATAATTTCTGGAAGAATGAAAATTGATCACTGCATGAAGATTAACCCGGTTTTGATAATATTCCAAGTAACATTTACATATTAGAAGAAGAGAGGTTGATCCTTTAGAAATGTTCGTCTATTCTGAAAAGTGAGAGCGTAAAAACAGCACCTTCTTACCTCATAGATCAGCTCTGTGCAAAAAAAAAAGTCACATCTATTTACTTTTAGCTATAAACATACATATTTATCCTTTTTTCCTCTACTAAGCAATACAAATTCAACATGGTCCTGGGAGAGTGAGGTTTCTATTCTCTCTAATCCATCAGCAGCACAACTGTTGACTAAATTTGAAATTCAGATCCAAAATTCTGCCTAAAGGTACACTTAGGGTTTTTTTTTTCATTTGAATCTTACAACAATGACTGAACATAAACGTAAACAGTAGCAGAAAGTGCCTTGCCAAATCTTTATCACTGATGACGTGTGTGTCTATACACTTATACAAAACTTATACATTTTAATTGTAAACTCGCTCTGCTCTTCCACCAACTCTGTCCAAACACATGCAGTCAATTACACAGATCCCTGCCCATTGCTCATCCCCATTTTCTTCTGTCCCTGCTCCCATGAAGCTGAATGCCTTTGGAGGAAGTCTCATAATGATATGGGCTTCCTTCACTACAAATTCATCTTCTCCTCCACTTCCACCCTGTGCATTGTCAAATAGAACTTGATGATCCTTTTCAATTTTTGATGTCTTATTTGTTCCCCTTCTCTCCAAACAATTTCAAGTGGCTTTTCAAAAGCTTTTGTACATTTTTGACCAGGTCCACCTGCCAAACAGGATTGATTTCTGACTTTTATGGATTTCTACACCCACTTCTCTCCATTACTTATCTGCATGCACTCAAACCTTCAGTAACATCTTCCCAGTAACAACATCCAAATATATGATCCTCTATGGTAATCCACTTTCACCTCTCTACTAATCTAATCTATTGTTAATTAAAACATTTTTCACCAATACAGCATATCTTTTCTGTCATTCTGGCCCATAATCTGGGACCATGTTTGACTCTTCCATCTCTTTAACTTGCACATCTAGGGGGTCTAAAATCTGAACATTTTTTTAGTCGAAATAGCTAAATCTCTTGCCAACATAAATCATCTCCTTAAGATTTTCTGTTCATAACAAAAGGATCAGCTCTAAAGTTCACTGTGCTTGTCTGTAATTCTGAGCCTCTCATCTTCCTCCATAAATCACTCCATTCATTCCCCTTACTCCACGGCCTTAAAGTTCAAGTGTCTTGTTCTGCTTTCAGGTATACAGTTTATTTAACAGCACAGATTTGTTTTAATTTATTAAATTTCTATTCACCTCTGCAATTTCTGTTGCTTCTTCATTCCCTTTGTTTGGCCAATGAAGATTCCTTAGACTCTCCTATTGCCCATTTCTTCCACAGATGTCTTTATGCCTTCTTTTTACCACTTTTCCTGTCCTAAAATAAACTATGAAGCCCGTGCAGGCGGGGGTGCCGATAGCACCTTCTGCCTGGGGCGCCAGCTGCCATAGCTGGCCTCAGGCTGCTCCTGAGGACAAGTGACTGTAGTGAATGTGTGCTATTTATAATACATACATGTGAACACACATGCCAACCAAATGTATGCAATACAGCTGGCCAGAAATTGACATTGACATCCTATAGGAAATTCCAACTTTCAAATGTATCCTTGTCCCAAATGAAGATGAAAAACTGAAATTGACATTTTGGGTATGTCTAGACTACATGGCTCCGTCGACGGAGCCATATAGATGAGTTTACTAGACATAGGAAAATGAAGCGGCAATTTAAATTATTGCCGCTTCATTTACATCAAAATGTCCGCCACACTGTGCCGATCAGCTGTTTGGCGGCATAGCGGGGCAGTCTGGATGCACCAAGGTCGACAAGAGAAGCCTTTGTCGACCGCTCTGGTATGCCTTGTGAAATGAAGATACCGGAGCAGTCGACAAAGGCTTCCCTTGTCGACCGCGGCACGTCCAGACTGCCCTGCTGTGACGCCAAACAGCTGATCGGCACAGGGCAGTGGCCATTTTGATGTAAATGAAGCGGCGATTATTTAAATTATTCCTATGTCTAGTAAACTCATCTACATGGCTCCGTCGACGGAGCCATGTAGTTTAGACACACCCTTTGAGATGAAACAGAAATTCCAAACAGTATTTAGGGATTGCTGTGGTCAATATTGCAGCAATACCTAACTAATTTAGGAGCCTAAGTTTAATTTATAAAGAACTGTAGGTAACTACAATGGGATTTTGTATCCTCAGTGCCTATATACCGCTAGGAAATGAGACTGAGAGTACATCTACACTGCAGCATTTTTCCAGAATAATAAGTATTATTCTGGAAAAATAATACTTGTGTCCACATTGCAATTGCATTCTTTTGACAAAAAGTCGAAAGAACAGAGGAGTTTTTCCAATGGCAGTAAACATTTTTCTATGAGGAAGAACACCTTTTCCAAAAAAAAAGCTTTTTTGGAAAAAGGAGTGTGTGGATATGGAAGAGGGAATTCTGTCAAAAGAAGAGTGCTCCAGGAAATAACAGAGGTGCCTTGCTGGCCACTCCATCCAAACTCATCACAACTCTATAGTTTCTGTCTCCTTCCAGCTCTTAAAGCCGCAGGCACCCGGGACAAGGCTGGTGGCAGGAAGCCAGCCTGGGAGCTGTACCTGGGAGCTCACACTGCCACACTCCTTGGTACCCATGGCCCAGCCTCAAGGCCCCCGAGAGCCCACTGGCCCTCCCAGGGAGCATGCCCAAGGTTCCCAGGAGTCTGCCAGGGGCACCAAAAGACGTGCACTGTCATGTTCTGGGGCAGAGATCCTGGCCCTCCTGGAGGTAAGAGGTGAGGAGGAAACCCTCCAGAATCTCCTTTCCAGATGGTGCAATGCTGACATCTATGGCTGGATGGCTGATGCCCTGGCCACGAGGGCCTACCACCCCAGGAGCCTTGAGCAGGTGTGCAGCAAGGTCAAGGAGCTGTGGCAGAGCTACACCAGGGCCATGAAGTACAGCTCTTGATACAGGGCAGAATTCCACTCCTGCCCCTACTTCAATGAGCTGCACCATGCCCCTTCTCCTGGTTGTGGAATCGGGGCTGGAGATGCCCATTGTGATCCGCCCGGGGGTCCTAGAGGAAGAGGAGGATGCTGAGCTTGAGGAGGCGGAAGAGATGGCCAGCACCATCACTCTCAGTCTGAGCTGGTATCCCATGGCCTGGATGTCTCCCAGGCATCCTCCGAGGCTGGGGAGGGATCATCAGGTGAGTGCTTTTAGTTTTTCACACACACAAAGTGCTGGGGGTGGGCACTGAGGGTCTGGGGTGCGATCGTCACTCAGCTTTCTCAGCCTGGCCTTTGGCGCTGCAATCCGTGCACGTGGATGCACGTACAGCGCCAGTCTGCACCACACAGCCCCAGGAGGCAGCACTGGAGCATTCCCAGGCTCCGCTAACAGGCTCTGAGAAGGACACACACACGTCTGTGGCCCCAAGGGGGATGCCCTCCCACCACCAGCTACCACTGGAAGCACTCTGGGGACAAGGGCAAATGCATACCCACACACAGACTGAGGAGTGCCACACACGGGCATGCCTGCCCGTGTGAGGCACCACCCACTCCTACAGACAGCACTGCCAGACGCAGGTGTGTGTGCGGCCCCCATGGAAGGCCTGGTTGCTCCAGGCCCCTCTCCTGTCCATGGGATCCCAGTGTTGCTGGACACTTCCTTTGCCTGCTTGTCCGTGGGATGGGGGTGGGGGGAGGGGAGTGGGAAGCATGGTCTCCTGGGCACCTGAGGGCCCCTGTCAAGCAAGACTCGCTGTCCAGGCCACATGTGGCCTTGCTCCAGGGACATCACCATCCTGTGTCCTGAGGACTGTTGCTCGCAGCTCACAGAGAAGGCCAAGGCCTCAGGGACAGTATCTGCATGGATGATTTACCACCTCTCTCTCTTTGTTCTCCACAGCCGGACCAGCCGTTACTGAGGGGCAATCACCTGACCTGCCTCCTGACCCCAGGGGAGCTTCAAGCACTGAAGGCTCCAGGAGGACCTTACAAGAGAGCACATGGCTGTCCTCCGGAACATGCAGCAGACCCTGGCCCAGATGGTCTGGGATAATGCCCAACAGAGGATCCAAATATGGACCAAGCTGGTGCAGCAGGACCACAATATATGTGCCACCATCTGGAAGTTGATGGCATACCCAGTTCCTGTCCCTGTTCCTGTCCTTCCTCGCCGCCCCCTCCATACCTGTCTCTGCCACACCTCCCCTGCCATGCCAGACCCTTGCCATGCCAGCCGCTCTTGCCATGCCATGCCAGCCCCTGCCATGCCTGATCCTGCTCCATACCCCTCTCCTGCCTATCCCCTTGTGGTCCTTGGCCTCCCTCCTCCCCCAAGGTTGCAGAGGTCCCCAGACCCAAGATGGAACTTTCAGCCGCACCACGCACCATTCCCACCCCAGCTGTCAGCCCCCACTCCTTTCTCTCCCTAATCAGGTTCTGAGCCCACCCCCTCCCCTCTCCAGCTCCCTCCTCTCATCCCCCATCCAGGTCCTCACCCGCCCTCCCCCCAGTTTCTTTCATCATTAAAAATTAGGAAGATTTTGGTTTAACACAAACTGTTGTATTTATTGAGTGTATTGAAGGGGGGAAGGAAGGGATTGTTGTGGGAAAGGCATACAGGGGCAAGGCACAGGACTCTAGTGGGGACGCCCTAGGGAGAGTTACTGGGGTCTTTCAAAGAAACTCTCCCTCAGGGCCTCCTGGATACACCCCCCCCCCCCCCCCCCCCCCCCCCACTTGATGGGCCTAGTAGAAGGAAGCTGTGCGAGGCTGCTCAAAGGCCATTCCCTCCTGGCCAGCGTCTGCCTCCATCCTGGAAGGAAGGCCTCCCCCCTTCTTTCCACAATATTGTGGAGAACACAACAGGCCGAAATCACCTGACGGATGTTGTGCTCACCAACATGCGGGCAGGTCAGGAGGCCCCTGAACCTCACGTTTAAGCATCCAAAAGTGCATTCAGCCTGGATGCAGTCCCTGCCCAGGCAGGCATTGAAACAGTCCCTGTTTGGCTCCAGTTGGCTGGACTAGGGCTTTATGAGCCACAGCATGAGGGTAAAGGCTATATCCCCCACAATGCACAGTGGCATCTCTATGTCTCCAACCATGATGTAGCGCTGGGGGAAAAATGTGCAGCCTCCACCTTCTGGTACAGGCTGGAATTTCTGAAAATGTGGCATCATAAGCCTTCCCCAACCACCCAACAAAAATGTCCGTAAACTATCTGCAGTGGTCGACCAGGCCTGCAGGATCATCGAAAAATAGCCCTTGCGGTTAATGTATCAGGCAGCTAGATGTTCTGGGGCCCGGATGGGGATGCGGGTTCCAGCTATGGCTCCCCTGCAGTTGAGGAAGCCCAGGTGGCAAATCCGGCCATGATGAGGTCCAGCTTTCCCAGGTGGATGACCCTGTGCAGCAGGACGGAATTGATGGCCCTCACCATCTGCAGAAGTAGACAAAGAAACACACAAAACAGGGAATGAGACGGGGTGCCTGAACCCTTGGGAGGTCCATAAGTCCCTCCCTTCTTCCCCCCTTCTAACACTCCAAGAGCCATCCCCTATGAGCCCCCCCCCAATCCTCCACCCGCTGTGTGAGGATGGGACTGCAGAACCCACAAGGGACAGGGTTTCCCTCCTCCCCCAGACCATCCCCCAGACCATCCCCCATACCACCAGCCCTCCTTTCCTTAGGGTCCCTCTTTCCAGTAATCCCCCTCCCCCCCCAGGAACCTCAGCCCCACAGTACCTTACCTCCATGAGGAGGGCCCCAACGGTGGACTTTCCCATGCCAAACTGGTTGCCCATAGACCAGTAGCTGTCTGGGATGGTGAGCTTCCAGACGGCAATGGCAATCCGCTTCTGATGAGGTTCAACAAGGACAAGTGCAGAGTTCTGCACTTGGAACGGAAGAATCCCAAGCATTGTTACAAGCTGGGGACCAACCAACTAAACAGTAGTTCTGCAGAAAAGAACCTGGGGGTTACAGTGGATGAGAAGCTGGATAT
>CM057846.1:61906863-61919082 GCA_030068395.1 Apalone spinifera | reverse complement strand
ATGCTTCATTTGCCTCCCTACTTTGAAGTAGGGGGCAAGTGTAGACATACCCTAGGAGAGAGATATGATAAAGGTCTATAAAATCATGACAGGTATGCAGAAAGTGAATAAGGAAAAGTTATTTACTTGTTCCCGTAAGAACTAGGGGTCACCAAATGAAATTAATAGGTAGCAGGTTTTAAACAAACAAAAGGAGGTTTTTCTTCATGCAGCGCACAGTCAACCTGTGGAACTACTTGCCAGAGGATGTTGTGAAGACCAGGACTTTAACAGGGTTCAAGAAAGAACTAAATAAATTCATGGAGGTTAGGTCCATCAATGGCTATTACCCAGAATGGGTAGGAACGGTGTCTCTAGCCTCTGTTTGTCAGATGCTGAAAATGAATGACAGGAGAAGGATCACTTGATGATTACCTATTTCTTTTCACTCCCTCTGCGGCATCTGGCATTGGCTGCTATCAGAAGACATGATATTGGGTTAAATGGACCTTTGGTCTGACCCAGTATGACCATTCTTAGCTGTTTAACATCTATATTAAGCCGCTGGGAGAGGTCTTAAGGAGTTTTGCCAGACGGTGCCATCAATATGGAAATGACACCAAGCTCTATTTCCCTTTGACATCAGAACCAGATGTGGCGGTGACTGATCTAAACTGGTATCTGGAGGCAGTGATGGACTGGATGAAGCCAAACAAGCTGAAGTTGAATCCAGATAAGACTGAGGTCCTGTGGATCAGAAGACCATCTTTTCAGGAATGTGGTGTGGTACCTGTTCTAGACAGGGTTACTCTCCTGCTGAAAGAACAGGTGCGCAGCTTGGGAGTCCTCCTGGACCCTTTTTTAACTTTTAAGAACCAGATTTCTTTGGTGGCCAGGAGTGCTTTTGGACAGCTTCATCTGATCCGCCAGCTGCGACCCTTCCTGAACAAGCATGACTTGGCCACAGTGATCCATGCTCTTGTTACATCCCGACTGGATTACTGTAAATCACTCTATGTGGTACTGCCTCTAAAGAGCCTTTGGAAACTTCAACTGGTCCAGAATGCGGCTGCTTGAGTTTTAACTAATACTCCTTATACGGAGCACATCATGCCAGTGCTCTGGCAGTTGCACTGGTATCCAGTATGTCTCCAGGCATAATTTAAGTTGTTGGTTATGACCTATAAACCCCTAAATGGGTTGGGTCCAGGGTAGCTGAAGGACTGTCTTCTCCCATATGATCCTGCCCAGAGATTGATGTCAGTTGGAGAGGCTCTGCTCTGTGTTCCCTCACTTATGGAGCTAAGATTAACATCTACGTGGAGCAGGGCCTTCTCAGCTTTTGCTCCCAGGCTATGGAATTCTCTTCCCCAGGATATTCACATGGTGACAATGTTAGCATTGTTTTGGCACCAAGCTAAAGCCACCCTTTTTACTAGAGCTTTTATTGGTGTTTGAATTTGTGTGTGTGTGTGTCCCTCCTCTTGAGATGTCTTAGCAGATATTATATTCCTTTGGGGTCTTGTATTTTAATGTTTTATATATATTCATATTGTGTTTTAAAAAAATTGTGTAAGCCGCCTCAAATATTTTAAATAGAGAGGTGGGGTAAAAATATTTTAAATAAATAATAAATAATTATATTACTGAATATTATTGCTTCATTGAGTCTGCTCATGGTCTGAGTCCACCACCATGTGTGTCATGTCTATTTAAATTGTATGCTCTTCAGAGTAGAGACTCTCTACTACTCTGTGTTTGTACAGTGCTAGCCTCCTGAAGACCCACTCTCAGTTAGCCCATATGCCCTACCATAGGAATTTTCTAAATACCAAATTAGCAAGTAATTTTACTATGATTGTTGCAAATGGACACAAAAGCTTTGCTCCAAGCAGTAGTTATCGGTCACTTAGATTTCAGCATTTTTAATTTACTATTATGATCTCTGTATGATATTTTAGTTCTATTCTTTGAATACATTGCACTCTTTTTTGGACTTCAGAGACTGGCTTTGTGGAATGTACAACTGATTTCACTCAATGATCATCAGCCAGTCAAAGATTTTATGAAGTGGTGCTTTTAGAATTATTTAAAATGGACTATTTAAAAAAATGCCAAATTCTCTGCAGCCAGCCAGCTCCTCGTTTTATTAGTCACAGAGAAGGTCTTAGTTACTGATATTTTTAGGATGTTAATGTTGGGATATATGGTATCTGACCAAAATAAAAAGGTATTATTTATTTTACTCTGTCATTGGCATTTTCAGGTCTGGTTTGTTTTTCCCTGACAGCAGATATAAAGCCCTGAGAATGCGACATTTTAATACAATTGAAAGTAACTGTAAATCAGTAAAACAAAAGGCCCCATGATCTGGGTCATTATAAAAAACATAGAGGATGCAGTTTTTCCAATTTCCTACTCATGTAAAAAGATTTCTTCAATCTCTGGATTCTACAACTGTAGCAAAGCTCCAACTGTGCCCTGTGGGTCTCTCACTACTGGCAGATAAGATTAACCGCAGAGGCTCACTGTGGCCCTTCACCCGGCCTCTTTCTCTTTATTAAGAGGCAGGGTTCACATCTTACTGAGCCATACTCATCACAGACTAGCTCATGGTTTCAGGGTGTAATCCCCTATATAGTCTCCCTTCGTGGGGTAGTTTCTGTGTTGGCATAGAGGAGGTTTGAGGGAAACCCAAGCCTGCCCACTACTCTGGGTTCTGGCTCAGGGACCCTAAAATAGCAGCTACTGTCTTTACTTCTGATCTGGCAGCTCTTCTTCCTGGGCCACTTCCAAAAAACAACGCCTCCAAGTGTCTCCCCCTGGTACCTGCTAGCTAGTCCTCAGCTCACACCCACCCACAGCTTCTCCTTGTACCACACTTCCTCCTTCTGGTCCATCACTCCTTGTCTACTGCCTCTCCTTACCTGGGAGAAACCTTTCAAAGCAGTCCCATTGGCTTTAATTGGCTGCGGGTGTTTAATGGCTTGCCTAAAGAAGCAAGCTAATTAACTAGCTCCAGGTGTTTGCCTGCCTCCATATTGTGGCAGCAGTCTCTAGCAATTTGCTCTGGGAAGAGAAAGCCACGTGTCCAGCACCTCATATACCTGTCTTCCATCAGGGTATGGCAGGCTGCTGGTTTGGGTCTGTCACACACTCCAAAGTGCAAATTTTCTCCCCCTTATTTGGAATCCAGTCTTGTAAGGACTTTACAGTGGGGTTTTATGTTGTTCAACACTTTGCTGGGAACGACAACTTCTCCTTAACTATATTAAGATGCCAAACTCTCACCATCATACATCATGAAATATGGGGATTAATGTAATAGTGGGAAATCACGTCTGCTTTGCTCAAGCACTGTACTGTTTGTAGTCGCAAAAGACATCGACAAATCATATTTCTGTAGTTAACCACCATGAAAGCAGATTATTGCACTGGATTTGGCAATATGTTTTTAAATTAGTCCACTATCATCATCACTGGTGATCCCCCTGAGTTCGAGAATAATCTCTACCTTAGATTTACATATGTGTCATGAGATGACTCAGGAGTCTGATCCTGGACACAGTGCAGCCACTGTTGGTATAGACATTTCCTAGTGGGTCAACTGCGTGCGGAGAAAAAGTTATTTTTCCTAATTTTCTTCTCTTTCTCTTTTCAACTTCACGGGCAAGATACTTCTCCTTGAAATGGGCCACTGCCTGATAGAGGCTATGGCACCATTGAGGTCAGTTGGTGGCCTGCTCCTCCAGCTTGTGATGTCTACCTCAGTGTTCTTTGAAATATGCTTTCAGAGTGTCTTTGTAGCATTTCCTCTGACCACCACGGGACAGCCAACTATGGGTGAGCTGAAAGTAGAGAACTTGTTTTGGTAGGCAAGAATCTAGGATCTACACACAATGTCCAACCCAGCAGAGTTGGTGCAGAAGGATCCTTGCTTCAATGCTGACGATATTGGCTTCAGTGAGGATACTGGCATTAATGAAGCAATAGTCCCACTTGCTGCAAAGGATCTCCCAAAGACATCGGTGGTGGTATCTTTCCAGCCTCCTGAGGTGCTGTTGATAGGTCACCAAGGCTTTCCATGCATAAAGCTGTGTAGGAACAATTGTCTTATAGATCTGGATCTTAGTGCTCCTAACATAGGTTATAGACCATGAAAAAGTATTAGAGAAATTTCCGATAGGAAGTGTTTGCACACTGGAATCTGTGCTGGACCTCACTGTTGATTTTTGTGTTTTGAGAAAGTTGGCAGCAGAAGTGCCTCAACTGTCTCCAAAGTCTATCTCAGTGGTGATTTGTGGTTGGTCAAGGCCTGAAGCAGGCTGATGGAGCAGTAAAGTAGCCCACTACAACCGATTAAAAAAAGTATTATTTTAAGAATGAGCAGATAATTTATATTCAGTAGAAAAAATATACACTGACCACTGTAGAAAAATTAAACACTGATCACTAAATCACTTTATTAAAACAGCAAAATTATAAGTTAATAACAGCATAGAAAATGCCTCTCCTGCTATGGTCAAGCAATTTTTGTGGCCAAAGGGGACATTCCCTGCAGAGAAATCATTGGCTAGATTCCAAAAGAGCATTCAGTTTCAGTCATTAACTACACTGCCAGTTCTCAGCAAGTAAGAATGACTTACTCAGTAATTTCAGTGTCTGAAACTTTTTTTCAACTTCCAGAGTTTGGCATACCATATTTAAAGATCTTGATTTATAACTTCTAGTGATCCACAAATGTCTAATAGAGCATCAAGTATTGTAAGCAATAGCATCTATTACTAATTAATGATATATTTCAATTTATAATCTCAAGTTACAGCAGCTACATAGGTTAGTCTGAGTTTAGACTCTTAAATTTGTTGTAATTTTCATAATTTTCAGTTAAGAGAGAATGCCAAGGGGGAAAGAACATTGTTACATCACAAGGAGCTTCTCACAAAACATAAATCTGATACAAAAGTTTCTGATCTATAGCCAAATGTTAACTGAAGCTCAATTAAGATTTTGCTTTAGAAATATTTCCATACGGGTGAACTGTCCTGGGTTCTGATATTTTTGCACCTGTGAAATATGTTCAAAATTTCACTGAAAGCACAATAACAAAATTGATGCTGACTGTTACACTTGCAACGGAGGCTTTAATGCTATGCCAGTGGAAAATAACTAAGGACAAACACCTGCACAAATCAGCTTCAGTAATGTTACATCATGGTTGGAGAAACTTTATTATATGGTCCCTTTGAACTGACTTTTTACACCTAAATTCATGACTAATATTTCTGATTCTGGGACAAAATTTCATTCTCTACTATTTCCATCAAATCCTATTCAATTTACCTTTATAGTCCCATTGATAGCAATGTGAGAGAGACAAAGGGTGCGTCTATACTGTACCCGTAGCTCAAAATAAGCTACACAATTTATGCTATGCAAATTAATTTCAAAATAGCTTATTTCAAAATTTGGCACTGTCTACACAGCACCAAATTTCAAAATAAACGGCTGTTCCAAAATGTCCCTTAATCCTTGTGGAACGAGGTTTACAGGGACATTGAAATAGCGAGTCCATTATATTTCGAAATAACGGGCTTGCTTAAAAGACGCAGATACCAGAAGTATCCCAAAATAGCACTGCTGTCTAGACATACCCAAATAGATCTACCATTGGCTGGAATGAGTGCAAGGATGCATTGTATCCTATCTGCTTTTCGAGAGCCATCTCTTGAGTAGAGAGCAATTACTCAGTCTGATACTCCCTGTGTCCCTTCCTCCTGATCCCTGTATTACCAAACTTTCAAATGGTCTTCAGGGAAAAGATAGTTCTTTGATAACCTAACGTAACTGGCAGGTTTTTCCCAAGGGATCAGACCTATGGGGGGAAAGAGTTTATACATTTTAATGAAAGCTAACTGGTCTCTCCACCTGGATTTTGGAGAGGCAATTATGCCTATTAATGGTTGGAAACTAGACTTTTGAAACACAACTTAAAGATATTACTTGGGGGGGTCTTAGAGGCTCTACAGGTAACAGAAACAAGGCCAGCCACAGAGTGTCCTTGAGCTATCAATATAGTAAGGGATCAATACTAGCAAAAGTGGTGATAGATACAATGATCTGTACCTTTCTAGCTTTAGTCGAATCCTCCTAAAGGAATTTTTTGAAGGAAAGGAGAGGGAAAGAAGGAAAAAGGCAATGTTTAAAGGCTCTAAAACCTGCAAGCCATGCCAGAGGTTTCTCCCCACTCTGACTTGCCTCTCACTGCTGCATTACCCTCCAAGTGTAAGGAAGCTTCCTGGAATTTAAATCAGAGCCCCACTTAGTCATAGAATACGTCTACGCCGCAACTAGCTATGCAGTGACAGGCCTGTGCCCGCTGATTTGGCCAAAGGGTCTTGGGATAAGAGGCTATTGAACTGTAATGTAGATGTTGAGGCTTGGGCTGGAACTCAGACTCCCGTACCCTGTGAGGAGCGGGGGAGGAAGGGGGTGCTGAATGTCTACACTGCAAATAAACAGCCCTAAGCCCAAGTCAGCTGGCATGAACCAGCTGCAGGTGTCTAATTGCAGCAGAGACCTACCCATACAGTGTCAATTAGCCTTTGCAGGAAGCCAAACCCGAACGCGGGTGAGTTGAAAAGGGAGTCAGAGAACAGACGGGGGGGAGGGGGGGGAGACAGATGCAGCACGAGAGGCCAGTGAGTTAGGTAAGGGGAGAGGAAGCAGCCCAGGGCAGGACATTCGCAGATTGCCCGCGGGCTGGTGTGTTTTGACAGGAAGCCCCGCCAGCCGGACAGGACCAAGCCAGGTCTGCGTCCTTAGGGCCCTGGGCTGAGGTCCGTGAGTGAGGGCGGCCCCCCCGGATCTCCCTCTCCCCGCCGCCCAAGGCAGCGTTGCCAGTCTACTTCCAAGGCGGGGTGGACTAACCCCAAATTGAAATTGGGGAAAGAGACTAATATTGTAAAGACATGGCGTGGGTTGAACCTCGGGACTCGCATGGTGAGGGACTGGTGATGGGGTGAATAAAGCCACAGGGTGACAAGAAAACATTACAACTCCAAACTAGAGAGCAGCTAGATTGCAAAAATGCCGCTGGGCCCAATTTCATTTAAGAGGACTGTTCCTTACTACAACATATTTCTCAGAGCTGGTGTAAACAGGGCACCCAGCATCCCTCTAAATCATCTACAGGCTTGCTGCTTGCCCCTCCAAGTTCATGTTTCTTATCCTCACCTTCAAGGTTCTTCACCCAGCTCCTCCTCTTCTTCACGCCTATCCTCATCTTTTACCACTTTGCCCCCAACTCTTTAGCGCCACTAATGATGCAGTCCTAAGAGCCTCTTTATGGACTTTATGCACGTACGCACACGCACACGCACACGCACACGCACACGCACACACACATTAATGCTTAATAGAGTTTTGAATTGTCTTGACACTACTGTCTGCACTATTAGACACAGGCCTGACAAATTCTTGCAAATGACAACTAAAAGCCTACTATCAAAGGGTATGTCTACACAACAGTGCGTGCCTCAAAATAAGCTATGCAAGATGAGCTGCTCAAATTGCGTAGCTTATTTCAAAATAGCTTCTTAGAAATTTGGCACAGTCTACACAGCACTGATTTTGAAATAAATCACTATCCCAGCATCTTCCTTACTCCTCATGCAATGAGGTTTACAGGATGCTGGAAAAAGAGGCCCACTATTTCAAATGTATTTTGAAATAATGGGCATGCTGTTAAGATGCACAGAACGCTATTTTGGGATAACGGGCGTTATCCAGAAATAGTGCTGCTGTGTAGACATACCCAAAGTGTTGCTTCTGTACAGGTGTCTTCAGGTCCTCTGGGTAAGGTGGGAGGGCTGTGATGCTGGAAGGAGAGGAGCCTCAAGCAGAACAGGGAGGCGGCAACTAACCCTCAAGTACCACCCAGAGTGTGCTACACCTCCTCCTTCCTAGCCAGCTCTTAGCTCTGCTTGGAGCACACCACTCAATGATTCAGCAGCGATTTAAAAGGCCCAGGATTCCAGTCACCTCTGCCACTGCTGGAGCCCTGGGCCCTTTTGAATTGTGGGCCCCAGATCAGATGTTGCCTCTCCCCTCCCCACCCCCATCAGCAGGCTTGGGTGTCTTAGAAAGTAGCTTCACCCAACATCTTCTTGACATATGAACTGGGGAGAAATTATTCGTACACAAGTGTCTATCATGCAGAAATATTGTCTGGACACACAAATGAGCAAATCAGCTGCCTGACCCTCAAATGTCCTTATGTGCAAATCCACCATGAGAGAATATCCAACAATTAAGTGAGCCAAGATGCTTGCCAGGAAAACAGCTAAAATGATTAAAAGCCAGATGGTGATACAAGAAAAAATACACACCAGTATTTAGCATCTAGGTCATACAACTGACAAGCAATTCCAATGTGTGTCAGCCTCCAGGTCAGGGTGAACAGAACAGGAAGGTAAAGGGAGCACACCAAATCCAAACAATATGATTACTTTTAACTGTGTATTTATTTTGAAAATACACAATTATTCAGTCTGCGAGGTCTCTGTGCATCTGTAGTCTATGAGTTCAAATCCAGTTATCAAAGGCGTGCACTTTTAAACTTTGTGATTCATATGTGCCAACATAGGCTCTTGAATCAAAGCACTGAATATTCACAAGCATAATTAGGCTTTTTACCAGACCTTGGGCACATCACTCAAGGATAAAAGCTTATATTCATGCCAGTGAAGCAGACATTTGCAAAGACAATGTTATTATATTTTCACAGTTCAGGGTCCAAGTTGAGGGGCAGATGTATGGATACAAATTATTCAGAATTTGCCATCAAGTTGATCTATAATTCAGAAATAGCTAAGTCTCTCAAGCACTTGCAGATAAATTCAGTCATGAACTCTGATTAGCCCCTTCTCTAAGTATATTTACAACAATCACCACTAAAATCAGGGTAAGCTGAACAATTACCATAATTCTTCCCATACTCAGAAGGGGAAATAATTGTGGTAATTATGTGGTATTTCTTGAAAAATATTGATTATCTGGGGGCAACTGCCATTAAGTCAGTGTAGACCAAAGTATATCCCTTACTGTTGGGCTTAACTCCCCATCCCGTACAATGAGTCTAATTTTCATTTACACAAAAGCACCTGTACACCCCCATTGGATATGCAAACTGGCCTTAAAATGGATGTTTTTTTTTATCCAGTATAAACCTGTTTATACTACCAGATAGACAGGAAGGGGCTCAAGTGTAAATAAGAATCAAGTCTCACATGTTCTTTATCATGGACTTTCAAGAAGAGTTGATTGAAAAAAATGTCAAACTTTGAAAATGTAATGAAAAATAGGGACAATTTTTTTCTTGTGAAATCATTAATAAAAACAGCCAAAAATCAACATTTGAGTTTGATCTTAAATCACCATTATGTTCCCCTCTGCAAAAAGCACTTGCATTTATAGTTGAATTTTCTTTATATTGTGTGGCACAATAATTTTCTTTAAAGTTAGTGTGAGTTATGCATGGATATTGAGAGGAAAAATATAAAGCTACCTTTAAATGTATAATGCAAAATAAATTTTATGCAGCCTTTTGGGTGCCCACATCAATATACCTCGTAATAAACATAAAATGAATAAATACCTCTTTACTATTCTTGATCTTTTACCTTAGGCCTTTATTTCATCCAAAATATAAGAATAAGTAGTATCATAATCACACCAGGTCTTGTTTTATTGGCAAAATGAATGCTCATGTCATATCTTCTAATTAAATAATCGAAAGTACTAGACACTATAATTACCTGTAACAGAATACATGAGTGATCTTATTTGAAGATATGAAATTAACCTTTTTAAATGAACAGCAAGTGACAGTATTTTATAACACAATGAGCACACTTAACATCACTTGAAACATATAGACCAGATATAATTAGCAAAATAAAGAAAAGGAAATATTTTTCAGCTGCCCAATTTTCAATTGATATAAGATCTAAGGGCTGTACAGCCTGTGAAGGGAAGAACACATCATCTTTCAAGACTACCAGATGTGTGCTTGTTATGGCATCAAGAAAAGGCAACTTTTTGAACCTTATAACAAAGAAATAGAACCATTGTTTAGCAAGCTTTGAACCAGCTTGACATTTCATCAGAATAATGAATATCAAAACACCTTCTCTGTACACCAGATTTTCTCTATTACTTTATTTTCTATAGATTTTTCTAACGTAATATCTATACGTTAAAAATATTCAATGAAGTACAATAAAATTATTTCATGGACAATCTTTAACTTTACTTTTCCCTGGTATATATGATAGAGAACACATTCCAAAGAAAAGCTTTTAAAGGCCTGCACTAACATGGCCCCAAGGGTTCTTTCAAAGGTCTCCCAGGTAAAAATCAATTTCCAAAATAAGGTTAATTTTAGCCTCCCACAAAACCTACGCCAGAATCAACAGGAATGCAGGCAGACTAAATACTATTCTGAAGCTGTAGTCTCAAGGGAAATAACATTTTCCCTTTATATTATATTTTTTATCTTGGAAGATTCCTAAAGGGCTTTACAAAGCACAGAGTCATTTATACTCAACATTTATGAGCATTTACCTCACCTGAGGGTCTCAGATACCAGCTATTTCTCAATCTAAATTTAGAGAAACAATGTGGCATTTCAGACATCAATGGTTGCTAAATACTGGTAAATGTTTACATTGTAATGGAAACAAATGTATAGGGAGACAGCATCACTGGCATAGGGTAGAGGGCAGTACTACTACATAACATATACAACAGCAGATGCAGGGAAAGAATGGGCAACACAAAACTTCACACATATCGATATGTGCTGTGGGATCTTTAGTTGTCATGCTGAGCAGACAAGATCTTGTATTTTAAGGTTTTATTTGCAAAAAGATATGTAAACTATGGTGTACCAGATAGAATTCATTGTGAACAAGATTGTTATTGAATTTAGATTCAGGCAGTAGATGATCTACTGGAAAACCTCTCTTATGAGGAGTAGGATAAGGTTTGTTTTATACACACTGGATATTATCAATATCCACCAAGACTCTATTCATTTCACCTGGGAAATGTTAGGCAAACAGTGAAAACCCCCAGTCTGTTTCCTAACAAGGCAATTTGTTCAGTAGCGTCTCTATGACCTGTTTCTGAACTCTCTGTGAGGGTTCGCCCGTGGCAGATCCGCAAAAGAATTTTCCCCTTGTTTACAACCATCATTTTGCCACCACCAGCTACTGTTTCAATGGGAGGGTGAAATGCCTCAGGTTTTACAACAAATTTTTCATCTAAATAAGGCTCATCTATCAGGCTACATGTTATAGACTGGTGTTTCTCAACCAGTGGTATGAGTACCCTTAGGGGTACTTGAGACAAGTCTGGGCGGTATGTCAACACAACTGAAATTTGGAGAAAACTGAATTTTTGTTTTAAGTTTTACAGCACTTTATTATTTTTGTACTTTTTATACCCAAAAACGTCATCACCTGCCCAGGTACAATTAAGTTGTTTAAACAAATGTGTTGCAATGGTAGAAAAAAAAATTGTGTGTCTGAAAACTGTAGGTACTAGGGTATTTATATATATATATATTTTTAAAAGGGGTATTTTATAAAAAAAAAGGTTGAGAAACACTGTTATATACAATTCAATGTGACTTCTGCCACAGCAGGGACCATTTTGTTTGAGATATTCCTTTTTACAGAAATACACACCTACACCTTCACAACGCTGTATGCCAAAGGGATAACTAGAAGGGAAGGACAGCATCTACAAATATATATATATAAGTGCAGCCAGGTACATATTTGCAGTGTTCTCTATCACCGTTTTCTCATTATGCTCTGCATTAAAACCCATCCTTCGCAGAGACCATGCTGTCTTTTGATTATAAGCACTGTTCAACAATAATTTGGCTTTCTCCATGTTGTCCTGCAGATATTCTTTTGCAGATTTTTTCCTTGAATATAGTAGGGAAACGGAGAAATCCCAATAGCAGAAATATTTTAGCTGCTTACATTTTTGTCATATATGTTGAATGGGTGCTGGGAAGTTATAGTTAGCATAAATCTTTTTTTGATAAGATAATTAGAGGAAAGATTACAATACACAGGTTTTTTTACTCCATAACAGGAAGCCTAGTAGGAAAGTTTTGGGATGGTTAGAAGAATATGATTTGCAGTGAAGCATGGGGGGGGGGGG
>CM057846.1:61890995-61906799 GCA_030068395.1 Apalone spinifera | reverse complement strand
AGCTTGAGTGTCTAATTGAAACTCCTTAAAGGAGCTTCATATTCAGAAAGTGCACTATCGAGTGCACTAAAAAGTCCCTTCAAGATTTGTCAAGTAGAACACTCAAGATTTGAAGCAACAAAATCACTAGTCACTTTTAAAAATATTAACTAGTAGCTTTTAAATTAATATTGTTTTCCCTATTCTTAGCTCCTTATTCAGTATTAGAAGAAAAATGACTTTGTGATTCTTTACCACAAGTTATGAAATCTCTCCCCAGCTCCGCAAAGAAATAAAAAAAGTTTATGCTAGCATTATGA
The DNA here is from genome assembly GCA_030068395.1 of Apalone spinifera. Lineage (NCBI taxonomy): Eukaryota > Metazoa > Chordata > Testudines > Trionychidae > Apalone > Apalone spinifera. The sequence continues at coordinate 61,906,500 of CM057846.1, read as the reverse complement.
AACTCACTTCTCCATCCAAGACATCTCAGAAAATCATATCTGTACTTAAATTTTTCAGCTGAAAATCCAACTATAAATCAGAGCTGGAGGATGAACATTGAGTAAAAGCAAGGGTTATGGTCTTGTCTCACTTACATATTTTGTACAATATTGTATGAACTCCCCACCTTCAAATCCTCTCGGTATCTATCTGTTACTTATTGCTCTTTTAAAGAAAGGTTGGAAAATATCAGTAGAAACTATTCAGCAAGGTTACCAGTTCATTGGCAGTGAAGGAAGCAACAGTACAAAAACAATGACAAAGGCCAGGGTAAAGCCAAAATTGCTATGGTCCTACAAGAGAAAAACAAAATCAAAATGCAACAGAGCTCAAAGTCAAGAGCAAAGTATAGAATGCCTTTGAAAAGGTAGAAACAATGCAAAAGGGAAAAAAGAAAACTGAAGAAAGGAACTTGAAAATGTGATGAAAAGCTCAGAAAAAATAGGAACACAGCAAAAAAACCAACCAAGATGTTAGCTGACAAAGGAAACCCACTATTGTTTGAAAAAAAGTTTATATTTTGTTATTTGGTTAGAGAAGAAAATACACTGTTTTAGTGAGAGTTCCAAATAATATATCCATCGTAAGAGTAAACTACTTTAATTGATAAGTAGTGAGAAAAGGTTCAACAAGTAGAGTTAAGTCTTTCTCATCTTCTAGGGACTCTCATCTTAACTGAGCCAAAATAAAATGTCAGGCTGAGGTGGCCTCTTCAGTTCAGAGGATAAAGTACTGTATAAGAACTCAAGGAAGTAATCATGCCGTATTTTGTGTCATAAATATTCCTAGTAGCAGCTGCGCTGAAAGAGTTTAGTAATGCCTGTTTCATTAGAGGTGAGATGGATCCTAGCCCTTGTATGTTTATAAACAGATTACTGCTAAGCAAAATAGACACTTAGTCAGTATGCTAGTGAGCATGAACTATGATATAGTCCAGACATTTACTTTACCACTGAGTGCCTATGATTTCACTAACCAAAATAATAATAATAAGGTATCCAGAGTTGGGCAGCAAAAACTCATCATATAGACAGAGATGTCTAGCAAGCTGTTAAGTCAAGTGTTCCACTGGGCTCTCCTGCATATCCTGTTGTTGTTTGATTGGTTGGAAAAATCTCTAATACCTTCCTACAAACCTTTTGCACTCACACTTCTCCTCTCCCCTCCCCGACTTTTGTTGTTTCTCGCTTCAGTCGAGAGAAGTTGAGCACATCTCTGCTCTAAAAGGCTGTTGGGAGAAGAGTGACAGTAAAAACATAAGAATGACCATACTGGGTCAGATCAATGGTCCATCTAGCATTCTAACCCAATACCCTACCTTCCACTGGTTGGTGCCAAATGTTACAGAAGAAATGAACAGAACAGGACAATCATCAGGTGATCCATCTGCCATCATAAAATCCCAGCTTCTGACAGCTGGAGTTTGAGACACCCAAGAAAAGGGGTTGCACCCTTAACCATCTTGGCCAAAAGCCATTGATGGACCTATCCTCGATGAACATACCTAATTCTATTTGAGCCTAGTAATATTTTGGCCTTCACAGTATCCCCTGGAAATGAATTCCATATGTTGGCTGTGTATTGTGTGACTGTTGTGTTATGTGAAGGGATAAATAATACTACTTTATTCAGTTTTTCCAAACCAGTCATAATTTTATAGAGTTCTGTTGTATATGCCACTTAGTCATCTGTTTCATAACTGAACACTTCCAACCTTTTTAAAAATCACTCTTCATGTGGAAGCTGTTCTATACCCTAATCAATCTTCCTGCCCTTCTCCATACTTTTTTGAGTTCTACTGCATCTTTTGGGCAAAACTATGTGCAGTATTCAAAGTGTGGGCATATCATGAATTTACACAATGGCATTATACTTCTGTCATTTTATCTATCCCTCTCCTACTAGTTCCTAATGTCATTAGCATGCTTGACTGTCATGGCACACCGACTGGATTTTTTCAGAGGTCTATCTGCGATCTATTTCTTGAGTGGTAACATCTAATTTAGACCCCATCATTTTGTATGTACAGTTGGGATCTTGTTTTCCAACATGCATTTCTTTGCACATTGGATTCCAGCTGTCATTTTGTTGCCCAGTCCCTATTCTGCTGAAGAGCTTTTGGTGGGAGATTATGGCATGGGACTTTTTGAAAGGCCAAGTATTCTATACTGTACTTATGGATCACCCTTTTTCATGTGTTTTCTGACCCTCTCAAAGAATTCTTATAGATTGATGAGGCATGATTTCCCTGTAGAAAAGCAACATTGACTCTTCCCCAATGTACCATGTTCACCTGTGTGTGTCATAATTCTGTTCTCTCCTATAGTTTTAACCAGATTGCCTGGTATTGAAGTTAGGCTGTCCAGCCTCTGATTGCTAGGATCGCCTCTAGAGAACAAGCAGGTCCTGCGAGGACTAGATACACAGTTTTTAAAAAGTGAAAGAGAGAACAATTGACCAGGAGGAAGGGGCTGGAAAAAGCAAGAAGATTTTCAGTGTGTGTAAACCTTCTTTGGCTATGTCTACACAGCAGCGTTATTTCGGAATAACTGACTTTATTTTGAAATAACATAGTCTGTGTCTATACGCCAAGCAGTTATTTCAACATAATGTTGAAATAATGGTGAGCTGGAGGACTTCTTACTCTGACTCCTGTAACCCTCATTTCACGAGGAGTAAGGGAACTCGGAGGAAGATTGCTCTAACTTGAGCTTCCTGCTGTGTAAACAGTGCCAAAAGCCGAAATAAGCTATTTCAACTTAAGCTACGCAACTGATGTAGCTCAAGTTGCGTAGCTTATGTCGGCTTTAGTCCTGCTGTGTAGACGTAACCTTAGGTTCCAGTCCTGCCAGTGCTGAGTCACAGCAATTCATCTGTAGAGCCCTGCATCACCCATGCATAACACAGTGTTAATCCCACAATGTGCTCAGCTTTACCTGGACAGAAATCCTACTTATTACTACTTTATACATTTAGCTGCGTAGTCAGTATTTACCAAGCAAGGCAAGAGCATGTCCATAAAATCTGAACAGATGAAGCCCCAGTGTTTTCATCTCTGATGTGTCTGAAATATCATCATTAGGCAGGTGATAGACTGCCTTTCCCCACTGGAACCTGCTCACTTTCTCACCAGTTTTATAAGTCAACTGCAGCACTTGTATAATCTAGGTCACTTCAGAAAAAAATTTAAGACTGTACTGTACTGTCACTGGGTAGCACATGGAATTCTTGTTAAACTCTGGCTTTCTTTGTGATTTTTGTCTCATTTCTGGGCTCTCTCATTTTACTCTGATTCAGGCTTGTGTTAGCTGCAAATATAACTGCGCCACATGTGATTGAAGGAGAGGTATTTCACTGTAAATCACAGTCAAATGATATTTACTTAACAGTACATTTTCTACTGTTTCAGGCTTTTATTTGTGTGTTTTTGAAGACAGCAAGGGTCTGTTGGACTATTTTGTGTCCTACTAACACTAAGCCGGGAGGAGAGGTAGATACGTTGGAGGGCAGGGATAGGGTCTAGAGTATCCTATACAAATTGGAGGATTGGGCCTAAAGAAATCTGATGAGGTTCAACAAGAATTGACAGAAGAATTCCAAGCATTGTTACAGACTGGGGACCAACTAGCTAAGCAGCAGTTCAGCAGAAAAGGACCTGGGGATTAGAGTGGATGAGAAGCTGGATATCAGTCAAGAGTGTTCCCCCCATGTAGCCAAGAAGGCTAATGGCATATTAGGGTGCATTAGGAGGCTCATTGCCAGCAGAGCTAGAGAAGTTATTATTCCCCTTTATTCAGCAATAGTGAGGCCACATATGGAGTATTGCATTTAGATCTGGGCCCCCCACTATAGAAAGGATGTGGACACAATGGAGAGGGTCCAACAGAGGACAACCAAAATGATTAGGGGGCTGAAGCACATGACCTACAAGGAGAGACTGAGGAATTTTGGCTCGTTTAGTCTGCAGAAGAGAAGAGTGACGGGGGATTTGACAGCAGCCTTCAACTTCCAAAGGGAGGTTCCAAAGAGGATGGAGAGAGGCTGTTCTCAGTAGTGACAGAGACAAGGAGAATGGAGCAATGGTCTCAAGTTCCAGTGGGGGAGGTCTAGGTTGGATATTAGGAAAAACTATTTCACTAGGAGGATGGTGAAGCACTGGTATGTGTTACTTAGGGAGCTGATGGAATCTACATCCCTAGAGGTTTTTAAGTCCCAGCTTGACAAAGCCCTTTCTGGGATGATTTAGTAAGGGCTGGTCCTGCTTCAGGAAGGGCCCTGGACTTGATGACTTTCTGAGGTCTCTTTCAGCCCTATGATTCTATGATTTTACTCATCTTCCCCTTATCTTTTAGCAAGACATTGACATTTTTAGATAGTCCTTGAGCTTGCTGTCGGGATGCAGGAAGAAGCATTTTGTTTTGTACTTGGTTTGAGTAATAACACCGTATTAGCTAACACCAGGGATTTTAACAGGGGGGACTTCCAGATGAAAAGCAAAAGTTGCTATAGCTTGAGCCAAAGGTAGTCTCCGATCTCTAGAGATTGTAACATTCAAAACCTCTCTAGCCAGTGAATAAAGGAAGAGACATAACACACACTAACCAGTGGGTTACAGATACACACATCACAAGGAGCTCACATGTTCAGCTCTTTTTACAGGAATTAGCTTGAGCAGCCAGCTGTTAAAGAAATTGACTAACATGTGAGCTACACCTGAGCCCTGTGTGGCACTCTCCACAGTTTTATTTTGCTCTTACACATATTTTCTTCAGTTTTAATGTGTATGTCTTCATACTAGAAGTCTGTGAATTATTTTTGCAAATGCTGAAATTTGAGTACTGATACCTTTTGATCCAATTTCTGCAATATTTGAGAGCTGTGGATTCATTTTCTTGTCATTCTGCACCACCCCTACTTGTGAAAACACAAAGTTTAGGGAATATAACAAGAAGCCAACAAAACTGTGTAAAATCTAACCAAACACTGTTCACAGTCCTGGGCCTTAGTTCTGTAATGAGATCCACATGGGAAGACTTCTGCGAAACTCCACTGAAGTCAGTGGTGACTCACATCACCCTTAGAGACCATCCATAAGAGTCACATGGGGGTACACACAGGGTTTAGGTTGCAACATCCCATCCCCCAAGGGTTCATCTACATTTTCAGATTTAAATAAAATTCCAAACATAAGTAATTGAAAACCATAAATTGTCTGTCAATGTTCATGAATATCATAAATACATCAAGGCCATTATGAAGCTATGAGCAAAGTTTTATATACTGGAGGTCTGGGGCTTACTGCAGACCACCTAATCAGCTGAGCTATGAAATGTCCTAGCCTTTTTAACCCTGTCAGACACCCACAACATTCAAATTGTAACACATCCATTCTCTATATGGTGTGTGTTATACATAAAAACTTGTCAATTTTTCAGCAGTTAAACCAGTTTTTTAAGCAAAATTGATGATTTCATGCTAAGACCATGCAAACCAAATAGTTTTTGGAGTGTGAGGTGCTAGACCAGATATAATGATTCAGATTTAAAATTAAAATGACAACAGAATTTTAATTTCAGTTTGGTAAAAGATCATGTTCTAATATATACTGTGAAAGACAGATTTCTAATTGGCAACATTATGAATTGAAGCCCTGACACTGCACCATTAAAATCAATTGTCATTGACTCAATGGGCAGAAGATCAAGCCATTAGTGCTTAAATAAAATGCCAGTTTGCTAACATGGATCACAACAACAAGTTTCCCAGCCACACCAATGCAGCAATATTTCTCATTCCTACATTGATGGGTTAAGCTTAGGGTTGTCACGCTTCCAGGATTGTCCTGGAGACTCTAGGAATTAAAGATTCATCTTTAATTAAAATGTATGTCCTGTCATGAAACCTCTGGGTATATGTCCAACCAAAATTGGCAACCGTAGCACAGTCTGTCTGGTTATCCCCATTTAGTCTTTGCCTTCAACTGACATCCAGGTGCTCTAGCTAGTATTTTGTTTTTATTGTGGTATGGACCTAAATCCATTAGCAGCAGAACAGAGAGAGACCCACCCCAATTCACTTTGCACACTTCCACAGAATGGCGATCTGAACTGTTTTTTGTTACTATCCCTTTGGGATGGATTTGAACCACTGTTTTAGATATGAAACTTGAAAGACAACCCTGACATTAGGAGGTGTGGATTAGAAGGTGGATTAGGGGTGGTCACCCTGGATGCCAATTTGTGGGGGGGAGGGGTACAACAATCAACATCCTTACGGTTCAAAATAAAGTTTGCTTTGATGGGCTTTTGCTCAGCCAGTTTTCCCCATCCTCTTTCCCCCTCAGTTGCTCATGGGCTGGAGAGTGCTGAAAATGTTTTCCATCCCATATAGCACAACATTTAGGCCCAGTCCTGGACATCAGTGAAGGCTGAACCAGTTCATACTTGCCCTTTCATATTTTTGCATAAGTAATATTTAATACAGAAATATATTGTCCAAAGCAGTATTGTGTATAATATTCCATGCCAAATGTAATATCCTACCAGTTATTACAGTCCATTCTTCATTCTAATGAATACGTTCCCCTCTTTATTGATTTTTTTCCTGTAATTTACCATAACTCAATTTATTTCAGGTTCTTGAAAGATAAATTTTATACTTTGCAGCTAAACAGCAAAGCATGGCAGAGCATAAGGAGCATTACTAGTGGGTTCAGGAATGCAACAGACAAAGGGCTGATGATATTTGCCTGGGGCACAGATATGAAACCCTTATTAGCAAATCTATCAATACAAATAGAGCAGCACACATTTCAAGTTTTGTGGCCTCTTATAAAGCGTAGAACAAAATTAGCTTGAAGTCTAATTCAACCAGTGAAAATCAAAACTGAGATCACTGTGTTTTCTTTAAGCCTTATTTCCATTGAGAAGCCTTGAGAACTGAGGCTTTTCAGAACTTGCCTATGGCTGGCCCTGATGCAGACACAGTTTGAGGTTCTTTTTCTACTAGCACCCTCTGCCAAAGCAAAGTAAATCAACATACAGCTTTCTGAACACTTATAGCTTATCCTCCCATGTGGTCATGCAGTTATGACAATTTGAATTACTCTTTAGAAGTTCTGGCCTGAAAATCAAAGTCCTTCCTTTTAAGTAGGAATAGGCACATTGGTTCAGAAAAAAATACTAATTTATTCAAACTTTTTTGAAATTTCAACTTAAATATTGAGGTTAGAAAAGTATGCAGTTAATTCCATTTTCCAATGACCTACACACTTCCAGATTGTGTTAAAAGACAGATCAAATATCACCAACCTGTTAAAAATGTGTAGAAAGGAGATAACTTTCTATTTAGTTCTACTGGATTTTTTCATAAATTTTATCTGAATGTGGAGTCCTGTGGCACCTTAGAGACTAATAGATTTAATAAATCTGGACTCCTGGATAAAGGACTCCTCATTATTTTTGCAGATACAAATTAACACAGTTACCTTTTTGAGACTTTATCTGAATATGTAGGTTTTAATTTTAAGTAAGGGCAAAGTTACTTTATAGTCCATCAAAAGGAAATAAAGTCAAAATGGAAGTTAAAATTCTATATAGGGCATTCATGTAAAAATTACTGAATTTGAGGAGAATGAGGCAGTTATGCCTAATTTTTAATACATTATTATATGCTCCTTCTCTTATCTGTTTGATATTGTCCTGCCAGTATGACAGAAAGCTGTTAAGGGAGAAACCAGCAAGAAATGAAACCATGCCTAAGACAAAACATCTAGAATGAACAGCTTCCAAAGATAGCAATGTCTTGGACATTTACTGGGCAACAGCTACCGATCTGCCTCCATTCAGGCTGGCATGGCTTACTTTTCACAAGACTGACAACCTAGGATCAAAAGGGGATCCTCAACCTTTAAAATGTCAGTTTTGGGAAGGGCGAGTAGGTTGTCAGACAGACACAGAGACTGAACAATTAGGCTGGATCTCTCAACTCAGAGATGGGAATTTACCTGAGTTATGGATTGAGAGATTATTTGAGTTTTATGTAAGAAAATATGCACATAGAATAGTGTTGTGTTAACCCATTTTCCGAAATGCTGTGTTCTCTCTAGTAATTGTATACTACTTTATTTTGAAGATACTCATTCTAAGTAAATTTAATCAGCTGCAAGTCCTCACAGAACAAGCTTCTATATGTGTCAAAAGTAGCTGGGCCTGTAAATTTAACCCATTTGGCAAACAAAAGACTGAAACCCAGAAATCCAGTTTAAGAATTGTAGGATCACTTGTTTCCACCTAAAGTGAGGCACCAGGAACCAGTCCTGTCACCTAAGGAGAGCATTTGAGAAGGACTGAAAGGGTACATCTACAATGTAATACTATTTTGGGATATCGGAGTATCCTGAGATAGCAATCCTGCATATTCACAGCAATCCTGTTATTTTGGGCTCACTATTCTGACATCCTTGTAAACCTCATTCTACAAGGAGTAATGGACTTTTCGGAATAGCGCTTTATTTCTAAATTTGATGTTGTGTAGACAGTGCTAAATGACAAAATAAGCTATTTCAAAATAGCATCAAAATAAGATACGCAATTTGTGTAACTCAAATTGTGTACCTTATTTCGAGTTACGGTGCAGTGTAGATGCACCCAAAGAGATATAAGGCATAGCTTGCCAGGTAACTGAGGCAGATGTATTATTGAAAAGACCATTCATATACATTTTTATTTAGGAGGCACTTAAGAAGGTAAAAGAATACCATGTGCCGCAGAACTATAATTTGAACTACTTTGAAATGACTATAATCCGGAAAGAAATGACCTTCAGAATTCTGAATCACTCAATAAAAAGAAAGCAAAATCTGAAGCCATCTGTGGCGTATAGGGTCCAAAAAGCTTTTAAGCCTTGTTGGTGAACAGTATGCTTCCATACCGAATATTTTTTAATAGAAAGGAATTTAACTGATAGTGTGCCAAACTATATGACTGCTTGGTCCACGAGAATATACTGTGATAATGGGGTAGAAGGACAACACAAGACTTTAAAAGTTTCCTTTCTAACTCCCGATCTATTTATTGAAACAGTAGACAGCTAGTGTTCCAAATACATTCCCCTGTATTTAACTGTCTTTGAAGTGACGTGTAGGCTGCGTCTAGACTGGCATGATTATCCACAAATGCTTTTAACGGAAAAGTTTTTCTGTTAAAATTATTTGCGGAAAAGAGCGTCTAGATTGGCATGGATGCTTTTGTGCAAAAAGCACTTTTGCGCAAAAGCATCTGTGCCAATCTAGATGTGGTTTTGCGCAAGGAAGCCCCGATCGCTATTTTAGCCATCGGGGCTTTTTTGCGCAAAACGGTTCTGGGTTGTCTACACTGGCCCTCTTGCACAAAAGCATTTGTGCATGAGGGCTTTTGCCCGAACTGGAGCGTCATTGTATTTGTGCAAGAAGCATGATTTTGTACTTTACAAAGTCAGTGCTCTTGCGCAAATTCAAGCGGCCAGTGTAGACAGCTGGCAAGTTTTTGCGCAAAAGCAGTCACTTTTGCGCAAAAACTTGCCAGTCTAGATGCAGCCAGAAAGTTTTGTTTCTCTGTGTCAGAGCTAGAAATTGTATGTAGGGCTAAGAGCAAAATGCCGAATAAATGACAAAAAAAAAGTTTGGGGCCAATTTAAATTAACTGATAACTGTTAATATTAAACTCAAATGCCACCAGAAAAGCCCACTAGTCTCAGAATTTTTAATAAAGAAAAGTAAAAGGTTAGCATGTGCTTTTTTGAGGCTGTGAACTCAGACCAAATCCAGGATGTTTTGACCCCAAAATTTTGGGATGTTTGAATCCTTGATCAGCATCAAAATCCAGTTTAGGCCATTCTTACAGCTTTGATACACTTTCCCTATTGCTTGCCTACTAAAAAAGCCTTTCCAGATGGGAAAAACCTTGACAGCCTTCTTCCCTTCTTGTTTCCGGAAGCCCCTCAAGCCACCGTAAACAGCTGGGAATTAGCAAGTGCTGGTCCTAACTTGCCCTCCCTTCTCTATCTCTTGGTGGGTTTTTTTTCCCCACAGCTGTTAGGGAAGCAGAGCGGGATTTTCAATTTGTTCTTTAAATGCAAATACACAAATATAAGCTTAAAAGATGTTGTGCAAATATAATTTATGAATAATAAATTAGTTACTAGAAATAAAATATTATCTATCATTCTTATTTACTTCTATTTACTATAAGTACAAATACTGCACTTAGTGGTAATTATGGTAGTTTGCTGTAAGGTAATTACACTTATCTAATAATGATATGACAGTAAGAGAGTGTACCTCAAGAATTAAGTCATTTCACAGTATTAATTAGGGGTAAAACTACTTACAGGTAAATGACATTTCTGTTCTGAGACAATTGCTGCATGTAAAATCCTTTGCTGGCAGCTCCTGTAGATGACAGAGAGAATTCATTATTTTAAGTCTTTTAACCTCTGACATGATCCCACAGCTGTACTGTACTAAGTCAAATGGATCAAATGAGACAATATTGCAATAAATTACACCTTGTCCTAACAATGTAATCAGAATGTTCTCCTGCTGAAGTGACATTCATTGCTCTTCTTTCCAAAACATAGCCTATTTTATACCAAAACTTTGCAATAAGTTATTAAAACTGTGCTCCCTACCTTACATTACATCTGTGCTGAAATTTTTATCTTTGGCTTCATCTGCTCACACAATGGCTATTGAAACTCTCTATGGCATCACCATTTCTATTCCTATTCAAGAGGTAATGTCGAGGGGCATCTTGCCCGTCTGCCGGCGAGGGCAGCAACAGGACCTCAGAAGTCCCTCGAACTCCTTCTCCGGGTAGAGTGGTCTAACAGCCACAGAGTCTATGTGGTACAACCTGCGTCGAGAGTAGTATGGCCTTGCAATCCTCTAGTGTTCAGGGTAGTACAGCCCAGTGACCTCAGAGTCAAACTACAGTTCCTCTGGGATCAGGGTAGAATGGCCCAACGGCCCCAAAGTCAACATATAGCATACAATGCTCTCTCATATAGGAGTATCTGAGGAAGTGGGTAGGGGGACCCAGGCCCTCCCTCTCCATTGGGTCCCAGCCCAGGGCTCTGTTATCAGTGATGAGGTCCACTGCTAGACCGGCGGGAAATCCTACCACAACATGCCAAGCTCTTGGGGAGCAATTCCCCACCCTGGACTACTTCCTACCCGGATCTTGTCAGAAGTTCTCTCCATCTTCATTCACTGCAGCTTCTACTGCAACCCCTGTCAGCCTGACTGCCCCTGTATGGTCCAGCTGTGCTTCCTCCCTTGGAGCTCCTGCAGCACCTCCTTCCCCTGTGGCAATTAGCCCTGACTGAGCAGATTCAGAGGCTTTTATAGCTAGCCTCCAGTTGGAGCATGCTCAGCAGGGCTGTAGGGGTGGGGCCTTCTCAGCCAGCTGGGCCAGGCTAACCCCTTCAGACCTAGTTCAGGGTTGATACACCCCATTACAGGTAATAAAAGCATTTGTTTTCCCCCAATGATTTCTGTTCAGATGCTTCCTCTCCCTTGCTTTGAGGAAAGGACCTGCACCGGAAAAAAAAAAAAAAAAAAACCTCAGCCCCAAATCCTCTAAGATTAAGGGCCAATATTATTGTTCCCTGAACAAAGCTCAACTTTTGGCTAACTGCAGTGGCCAAGAAACAGTGATGCTCCTACAGCTTCTTTGTGGGCAGCAGCTACAAAGCTTGGAAGTTGCCAGAGGAGCTTGAAAGGGGTAAATCTGGGCTCCTTTCTCTGTACTGGCCAGCAAAATGTGATGGGCACCGGGGACACTGAACCCAGTACTGGATTTATGCACATGCCAAGTAATATACATCTTAGAGCCATAGATCATGAGGGGACCTCTAAATACAAAAAATACTAAATTCTTTTTTTTTTTTTTTAGTAATGCTATGGAGCCTTTTAAACTTGACATAGGTCACAGCATGTTTTAATCTGGCCCTGACTGTACCCTGTGGCTCACTGGGAGATCTTTGTCTGAGAGATTTCCACTTTCAGGCTACGTCTACACTGTAGCCTTCTTCCAGAAAACATATTCGCAAATGAAGCGTGGAGTGGAATATCGCTGTGCTTCATTTGCATAATTAATTAGCAGCCGTTTTTGCACAAGAGGATTTTGCACAAAAAGGAGCTGTGTAGACATATTTTTTCAGGAAGAACGGCTCTTGTGCAAGAGGGGGGGTTTTGCGCAAAAAGGAGTTGTGGAGATGGCTCCTTTTTGCGCAAAAACCTCTTGTGCAAAAATGGAGCCTCATTAATTAGGCAAATGAGGTACGACGATATTCCACGCTTCGCCTCATTTATATATTTTTTGCGCAAAATGGGGGCAGTGTTGACATAGCAGTGAGTATTCAAGAGCAGCCTGATTCAGTGGGAGGAAAGGGCACTCTACACTAAAGCTGTATGAATAATTGATTTTCAAGTTTGCTGGCTGAACAGAAAAAAGTGTGTCATTTCGGTCAGCTCAAACAAAAAAATATGTCAAACCACATAAACAAAAAAGAAAAAATTCATTTAAGGTCAAATGAAATATTTTCTTTGATTCAAGCTATTTCATTTCATGAGCGTTTAATACTTTTTCAAATCAAATTGAAGCAATATTTGAAACAAATGTCCTTTTCTATTTGAAAAGTTCCGTTTTAATGTCAAAATGAATTTTTTCCAGCTGAAACAATTTGGTAAATTCAGCCAAAATTTGTGAAATGTAGCAGTTAACCAAATTCTGCATTTTTCTTCAAAAAAAAGTTCCAGTCAAAAAATGTGGCCGAACTGTACTTCATACCTTCGAGGATCAAGCCCACAATACAATTATACCGAATTGTTTTTGTAATTCCATCAATCTGTCTGTTTCTTTTACTGGTTTATGCCTGTCCTTGAAAGTTTCTCTATAATTTGGCTCTACTAGCACAGAAAGTCTTCTGGGATAGGGAGGGATTGGAGCTGGAGTGCAATGTTCTCTAGCAACCCTGGCCTGTGAAGTGGTTCCTTAAGGACTATTATATGCAGGCCCATCAACCTGGGGCATATCAATGCATCCAGAGCCCTGGGCCCTTTAAATCGCTGCTGGAGCACCATGACACATGCTCCAGGGCTGGGGGCTGGAGACTGGGTGCCGGGGAGTGCTACATCTGGGCAGCACTGAGTGCTGGAGGTGGGGGGAGTGGCAACAAAGCTAGGACAGCTCTAGCTTAGGTGGTATATAATCAGGTGTGCCACCAGCCCTGCCCTTTTTGCTCAAGGTCCCACACCTTCTGGGATCACGAAGCTGGCCTCCTCCACTTTGCCCAGTAGCCCACAGAGGCTGTCGGCGCCCCTGGTTATATACCACCTAAACTAGAGCTGTCCCAATGTTCCAGTGATTTTCTAGGTGCCTAACATTTGTGAGGTTGCAACACCTAAGTCCCTGTGTGGATCCTGGCTCACATAACTTGAGCTAGAGATTTTGCGATTAGATGGGAATCAGATTGGAGCAACACTTGAGATTTAGCTGAAGCTAAAACACACTGAGGAAAAGTCTGACATTTACTGTATTTTTCTTTAGATGTAATAGCAGACAATATATGAATTTCATTCAGCCTTCTGAATTTCATTTCAGTCCCAGGAATAATACATTTTACCATATCAATTTGGCTCAATATAATTAAATTAGAACATTTTTATAAAGGATAAAGAATAAGACAACAGGGTAAAATATAAAATATAACTGTTTACAACATTAGAAAATGAGTTTAAAAATTACATTTTTAGCTGCCCTTCCAAGAAAGGGTCTACACTATTTTTTTTTAAATCACCTCCATACAGAATGAAGTATTAATATTGTGAATGCAGTATTTGAGGGTGATTATTGTGGTACTTTACAATAAAAGGTATGTTTCTCTCTCTTACAAAATGTACATTTCAATTGTCCAAATGTTCATGAAGCACATTAACATCCAGTGTTTGTAACAATATCTCCATCTGAATGATTGGCAGAACAGATGTAATACCTATTGCAGCAGAAATCTTGGAAAGAGTATGTGGAATATTGAGTGAAATAAGTGATAGAGGAAATCAGAAAGCCATCTACAATGGTACTAATGCTAAGCTTGGTGCTTTTGAATAATTAACTTTATTAGCTCCCTAGAAATGAGAACATTACACGCAGAGCTGACTGCATTTACCATATGCTGGACAGCCATCTCATGTGAGGTTACTTCACTGCAGCAGAATGCTAAACAGCATACTGCAGGGAAACACAGTTTTACTGAATAGTATCAAAGGACTGAGCATGGTAATTGAGTCATTGAGAATGTGGCGCTATGGTAATGCTTTATTGCAGGTACTGTGAGAATGTGGGCCTCGCACAGAAAAGGCTCCTAGAATACAAATAGAAATGGTGAGGCCAGAGAGTAAGGAGTTTCAATAGTCATCACAGCAGCAGACAAAACCAAACATAAGCATTTCAGCAAAGATGAAATGTGATGCAGGGAGCACACTTTCAAAGACTTAAGGTATAAACAGTAGGATAGTTGGTGAGTGACCACTTAGGTGAGTAAAGACGGGCTTGAATCCTTAAAGTATGTACCCTACACTGCTCTCTCCATGCCCAATCAGAGCATCCCCCAGCTATACTTCTGTTTTTAGCAGTGTAGTATGCCACTGCTGGAATCTCCCCACCACTGTGATCTGCAAGAACCTTTTCCCTCTGCAAGGAGGACTTCAGCAGCTGGGAGGCAGTGGGAAAAAGCTCTGGCAGCACCCCAATACTGGAGCCTCTTGCTTTAGCAGGGAAAGGTTCCAACAGTTGCCTGAGGTGGGAATGGCTGTGGGACCAGGGAGCTGCTGAAGACTTACCCCACTCGGTAGCTGTGGATGCAGGCCGCTTTTCACTGCCACCTATGTAGCCTAATGGACTAGTTTGCTTCTGTTATATTCACTGCAGTTGTAGGCCAGCTCCATAATATTCACTGCTACATTATATTCTGCTTTGCAATAGATTCAGCAGTAATGCAAATAACCTGCAGGTTTGTATCCTTTAAGACATTAGCTTCAACAAGTTAATATAAGTCAGAGGTGGGCAAAACACAGTCCATGGGTCACATCTGGGCCACCCAGCTGATTAGCAGAGCATGCCAGGAGCTTGTGCTCAGCTGCCTCTCCCTCCACCTTGCTCCATTCTGCATCCAAGCTCCTCCCAGAACCTCCAACTAGCTGTGCAGAGGGGAAAGGAAAGGGGAGGGCAGTGCTGAAGTCAGGGTATCCCCCTGCACCTGCATGCCACATCCACAGAGTAGGGGTTAGGGAGAGGGACACACACAATGGAGCAGCTCCAGCCTGAAGTATGGTGAGTGACTGAGTGCCTGTTTTAAGAGGCAGTGCTCTATTCTAAAATTTCTCCAGCAGCCAGGGGCTCCCTCACTCTTTCGCGTGCATACACA
>CM057846.1:61856330-61886805 GCA_030068395.1 Apalone spinifera | reverse complement strand
TTGTGGAAAAGCGGCTGATTTTCTGCAAAAACTGGCCAGTCTAGACACAGCCTTCCTGTTTCCAGCTTTCATTGACATGAGGCTTCAGTAGCTATGTCTGAGTTAAAATTTGGTCAGCTGTTTTTAAATAGTTCCTTTCTCCCAGTGGAAAATAAAATTGTGTTTTCTGCTGGTATTCTACTGGTATTCTGACCATTGTACTCACTAAAGCTTTATAAACAAGCAATAAAAATGAACACATAAAAAGTATGCACTGATTATTGCCTTGCTTTCATTGATTCCTCTACAAGATTTTCTTAATGAGAAAGTTATATCAGGGCTGGATTTTTCTACATATTTAATTTCTTTTTAAACACATTTGAAAAATTTCACAACTCAGTACACCAGTCTGGGCTTTTTTAGAAGTTCTCATGTTTTTACAGTTTATTTAGTAACAGCAGAGTTGAAACATACATCATGTCTGAAGACTTAAAACAAATATTATCAGTTAAAGAAAGTATCTCCTCCCCCAAAACAGGCATAAACCTATATAAATTGGGAAAGGGGGAGGGGTCAAAGTCAATATGGATTTGTAAACGGCCTACACATTTTGGCTAAGAGAAGGTTAGATTGGCATCATTTGCTTGGTGAGCAAGGGGAGTCTAATACTGGCTCAGGAAAAGGTGGGCTGAGATTTTTGATGGAGTCATTTTAAACATGAAGGAGTAATTCTGACACACAGGGAAGATCTCTGCAGTAGGAGCGGTGCAAAAACAATAACAAAATGTTACAAGAGAGAATTTTTAGGTGGAGGAGGAGTCCAAATCCAGCTCAAATTAATAATGGCCAGAAGACTTTTAACATGTGCCAGTTGTTGCATGAGATTTACTTCAAACTCTAAATCATTACCACAAATTGCACCCTTATTTACAGTCTCAGCAAAGGGAGGATGGATTGTATTGGCAAAGCAACTGAATTATTCTCCCAGCCCAAAAGACAGCCCATTTCATTTTAAGGCTGGTACACACAGATTAGTCTGGCAATGACACTGTCAGGTTGTACATATTATGGGAATAAACAGAGGACTTCAGTCTTCATGACTATCATTCAAGCACCATTCACAAGCCTTATTTTCCCTAGAAATCTAAACTATTATAAAAGTAGAGGTGTCTGCTACACCATCTGTCATAGAGAACATTTGAGAATAAACTGGAAGACTTATCATAGAATCATAGAATACTAGGAAGGGACCTCGAGAGGTCATCGAGTCCAGTCACCTGCCCCCATGGGAAGTTTCTAGAAAATGCCAGAATGAGTGAGAAATGATGAATTGAGGGGAACCATGCACTGTGGCAGGAGCGGGCACAGCCACAAGTGGTCTGGGGAGCTGGGTTGGGCAAAGCATGGCTGGGGCCCCTGCCCTTGGTCTGCCACTGACGGGAGTTCAGGGCAGGGCTCGGCACCTCCCCAGGAAGTGTCTGGCAGGTGTGGTGAGGAGCTGGCAGCAGCGGTAGTACCGTACAGCTCTGTGCCCACTGGAGCAGAAGGCTCACAAGCTGGGGCCCCTCACTGCTCCAGCACCCCAGGGGCGGTCTGTCCAGTGGGGGAAGGGGAGCAGGGGCAGCAGAGTGCAGTGTGGGGGCAGCACACCGCAGCCCATCAAGCAGCTGTTGCCACAGCACGATGACTTCGCTGAGCAGCACATCGGGCCTAGGAACAAAGAGAAGCAAAAGATGCTGCTAGCGGTGGGTCTGGAGGTAAGTCCCTGACCGCTACACTCTGCTTCTCCTTCCGTTTACACCCCAAGCCGATGCCCCCTGGGACTTTCCACACCCTGTCTTCCCCCACACCTATCCCCTCCCTGCCAACTGCTCGCCTGCCCCACCACACTGCCACATCCATCCATCTCTGCCACTCTTCAGCCCACTGCACCACATCCGTGAGGCAGGGCTCACTGGGGCTCCACTGACAGCGCCATGACTCTAACAAAAGGTCCTGCTCAGGGATGCAGCGAGAGCCTGCAAAGTTTGTGCATGCGAGGGTGCAGGCACACACCAGACATAGAGCTGCAAAGTGCTGGGCAACATGCGGTGCTCACTGAATGCCCTGTTTTCAGAGTATTGATGAGCTGATTGATAAAGCCATCTCTGGCACATCCGCCTGAGAAGGCTCCTGAAGATGGATGACCATATGTGTACGTGACTCTTTCACCCCACATGCCAGGAGGAGCTTTGTGTAAAGTCTCTCCCCCCCTACCTCCCCAATGTGCTGGTGTTCACAGATGGACAAATGTATGTTGCTATGAGCAGAGCTGGAGACCCACAAAATGTCAGAGTATACTCTAATCAATGCACCTTTCATATTCTCAGAGCATCTGGGCAATAGATTACCTCAAATGAAGTAGTTGTCAGGAATGTTGTTTATACAGAGGTGACTTAGAAGTTGTTAATTTTGTGGTATATGCAAAATGCACGAGTCAATTTGTCTCTACAAGTATTTGGAAAGAAAGAAAGAAAGAAATTGATATAATGCCTATATAATTCTTCACATTCATTGAAATGTTACCCTGTTATGCAAGCACTGCCTAGCATAGAATCTGAACACAACTCTTGCAACCAAAGTTGCAACTCCAAACCAGGCCAACCTGAGTGTACATCTATCATCACAATGGGATGGATAATGCTAGCATTTATAAAAGATTATCCCCACAAATCAATCATGTATCTGACCCAAATCTGATGGCCTTATCACAAAGATTTGATTTAAACATAAAAGGTCTCTGTATGGACAGAGCAGCAACAGCCTACCAGAAAAAAAAGACTCTCTTTTTTAATGTCACTTTATTTTTATCTGACCTCAGTCCAGATACACTAGCTCCAAGGCATTTGTTATGATAGGAAAGTATTCAATTGGGTGGAAATGAAGGCAGCCATCCTCAGGTAAACTTTGAGTTACTATGCTTTGTAAAATATCTGTTTCGGAGCAAGCAGACCATGACACTGAATAAAATTGACATGGAAGCAGCTCACTAGGAATTAGGAACAAAGTCTGAACTTTATAACTCAAACTTTATTCAGAACTCATTTGCATCTGTCTTTGATATATGTACTGTGTATCCTTTTAGGCCCCCTGTGCTGCTGCAATTGTATCTGTACTGCAGATTGTTTTTATTTTTCAAGTTCACTGTATAGATTAGAGTTGATTCCATAATTCTGTTTAAGGCCATGAGTAAGCATGAAATAAAATTTGGCAAGCCTGTTTGCAAATGAAAATTAATACCATTGTAGGGAGATTCTAGTTATTACTATGACTATTGAAGTCAACACTAGAAACGATCACAGTATTTCATTGCCATGCCTAGAAATGTGTTTGGAGGAAAATACAATGTAAAGATCTTAATTAAATATCAACAAGTAGCTTTACCAACCTAGAACCCCAGTTCTGTCAGTATGTACTACCATACTCCACAAATTATCTCACTAGATCAATGACATAAGTAGCATTGAAATATATTACTCCACAGGAGTAAGGTTGACTTAATTGTACTTATAATATTTGAATGCTTGAGAACATAATTTGTATGGAGTAAATGTTTTTTATACCTATCTTTACCTTCCTTCTCTATTAAAAGTTAGTTACATGACCATAGTTATAGCTAGTGTGACCACCACATCAACATATATGCTTTATTTATATTTATTAATCAAAATTACTTCAATCTGAATAAATATATCAGATGAATAATTGGGAAGTTGCTGAAGATCATTAGATAAAAAGTAATGATAAATGGTAATGTAATGAGCTCTGGGCAGGAGTAATGGGCTACCTTCAATATCCATGTTAAATTTGATTTTGGTTGACATCCCTATTTATATTCTGCATGTTGGAGTAAAGCGAACATTAAGGAAACCAAACACTAAATTAGAATGGTTACAAAGACAAACCAAGATGGAAAAATAATACAAAGGCCAATAGATTAAAAACACTGCCCAAAAAATTAAAATGAGATTAAACCTGAAAAGTGTAAACCGATAAACTTGGAGATGAATAATGCTACCCTCCCAAAAAACTCATTGGATCTGACAAAATTAGAAAGTGTTAATCCCAAGAGAGATTTAGGTGGTGTTTTTATTGCATATGTAAAGGCAGTGGTCTAGCTGGGATCTTGTAAAGCATTCATCACCATGACATGTAGGCAATTTACAAAGGCATCATATTGGTGTACCTTATTGCAGTGTGTTATCACACTTTAAACACAACAGAGGCTATGTCTATACTGCACAGTTATTTCAGAATAAGCTATTCCATGCTTATTTGAAAATAGCACAACTACACTGCAGGGAAGCCTCAAAATTAGTTGAAGGCAGGCTTCCTAATGTAGACATGCTATTTTGATTTAGAGCCCCAGAATGAACAACTTAGAATGGCCCTGGTGAGGGGCTATTTTGAAATAGCAGAAGTGGAGCATCTACACATGCCTTATTTCAAAATAGCTATTTTGGATAGGTGTTATTCTTCATGGAATGAGGTTCACAGAAGTTGGAGTCAAAAAATCAAAGTCAATAGATAGATTCCTAAAACAGGAAGGAATCTATCTACTGACTTTGATTTTTATCTGCTTAGGTTTAAGTATCCATTCTCCAGATATTTAATGATGCTCTGTCTCCCACCCCGTCCCTTTTTTCTTTCTCTCCCCTCCCCTATTTATTTCTAGTTTTCATAACCCCAACTCATAACTCCGGTCATATAAAGAAGTGGGCTGTGCCCACGAAAGCTCATGATACCATCTACATGTTTCGTTAGTCTATAAAGTGCTACCAGACCATTTGTTGTTTTTCCACTGAGAAAGAAACACTATTGGCTCACTGTTTCTGTCACCAGTTTCTCTGCCTCTTACAATCTAGGGCTTCATTATTTGCTTCCTGTGAAGTGTCAACTAAGTCAGGCTGCAACAGGGAAACAAAACAACAGTACAGACAAGCAGTGCTTAACTTAAAAAAAAAGGCTCAGAGACACACTTACAAACTTCATTTCGGTTAAGAAATACGTGAAACATAATGCTGGGACCAGAGAAAACCTTCTGATATGTACTGCTTCAATATTATTTCTACTGCCTCAATCCAAAGTTTATTAACATTTTAAATATATTTTCTTCATAAAAACAATAAAAAAATGTGTTTAGTAGCTGGAAACTAGCAGAACTTCTCTCTGGCTATTCACATATCCCATAAATCTGCTTGCTACTTCTCCATTTGAAGCATGAGTCAGGCTGCACAGAGCTAACAAGGAGGAAGAAATGGCCTCTAGAAAGGCATTTTCATCTCCAGAGGG
The DNA here is from genome assembly GCA_030068395.1 of Apalone spinifera. Taxonomy (NCBI): domain Eukaryota; kingdom Metazoa; phylum Chordata; order Testudines; family Trionychidae; genus Apalone; species Apalone spinifera. The sequence goes on along the minus strand of CM057846.1, from coordinate 61,881,495 downwards.
TATGCTATGTTTATTCATAAAGACAATAATATAAGCTGTACTCAAAAAGGCAGGCAGACAGATTACTTTTGGTAGACGCATAATGCATGATCCTCCCTGCCCTTCAGTTGTCGCATGTATCCTCTCAGGGGAAATAACAACACACGTATAGGAAAGAGCAAATACCTGATCAAAATTCAAGTCACATTGGACAACCTGACTCCCAAAGGACTGCCAAAACTGGGCCTGGTTACATTTAGTCAAGACCTCTGGGGCAGACTCTGATCTCATTGGTTAATTGAAGTCAGTAGGGTTAATCTGGATTTACAATGGTGTCAAAAAATCAATCATCTAATTGCAGTTCATGCAAAGTTAATCTTCAGGCATCAAAACATAATGCAGCTCACCGTAACATTAAAAAAGCATGCTAAACAATTAAAAAATATATAAAATCAACTATATAGGAGTCAAACCTATATCTTCACAGGTTAAAAAAAGAGGTAAATATCCTAATAATGATATGCTTTGAAATATACAGTGTGCATATTAGTAGTTTAAAGATATCTTACATTAAATTTTACTATTCCACAATACATTGATAAGGTGACCGTGCTCCATTTTACTATGACCTTTAGAAATGTACTCTGTAACAGTAAGTGTTAAGAAGTAAGGATTTTAAACATGATTGGAAATTGAGAAATTAGCAAGAATTTCCATAGCAATTTTCCTGTATGTTCAGTATTAATAACCTGTGTATATATTTTTAGACTTAGACTTTTTTTTAGGAAGTACCTCAAGGAGTTTGTAAGTTTATTATTAAAAAGCATCTGAAAGTTCTGGTAGTTATTCAGTTTTTAAGAAAATTGGTCTGAGAGCCCTACAAAAATTGCCTTTTTCTTAAATTCTCTAATTTGTTCTTGTTCCAATAGGGTCAAAAAATTGATGAGAATCATCTCTCAACTGGAATGCCCATGATTCCAATTGCTAGTCCTGGCTAAAATCAGGAATTTGCAGAGGATGTGAGAATGGAAACAGAAAAGATAGCTGAACTTATTTAAACTCTAACCAGGCCTATTTGGATTTTAAGAAAAAGTCTAACTTTACCCAAACAATAGCTGCCATAATCTAGACCAATAAAGTTTTCCAACTGGCTATTGAATTCTGTTTACACCTCATCTCCTCATATTTAAAATCATTATTTGAGACTGACAATGGTTCAGAGCATTCAGATACACATTTGGTTTTAATACTCTTCAACATTTAAACATTATAATGGTAAAAAAGATTGCTTCCGAATCTCAATTAACATTACATTATGGCAGCTGGAACCTTCAACAGAACAACCAAATAATTAATGGTTAATTAGGACCCTGATGAAGGAAAGTTGCATGCTTTCACTGGAAACTTCCCTCCTGGAAGATAGAGTGCTATTGCTAGCCTTTTAAAGTGAAATGTATAAAAGCACAAGATCCCAACACTATTTTGCAGCTTTGTTTCTCATATGAATAATTTACCATTTGACCACTTCTGACAGCTTTGTCCAGGTTCAGATCAGGACAGAACTGCATTTTCTCTCAGTCACTTAAGCCCTTAACAAATCCTGTTTAAACTGATCTTAGAGGGAGTAGAGCAGGAGTTATTATGCTGTTACTAAAGCATACACTGCTAAAAGTCAGCCTGATGTTTATTCATCTGGTTAAACCTTATGATTCCACTAATTTCTACTTTGCTATAAAGCATTCATTAAATTTTGCTTTTACTTTTTCATAGTTTATTTTCCCATTAGCGCAAGTGACAAATTTCATCTGCCTCATCATTCAGATAAAAAATAAGGATGTTTACTTGTTCTTCTTGTTTACTTCCCAAGAGTAAACAAGAGTACTTGTTTGATCCCTATAGCGTCTTAGTGAAGTCATAGGCTCAGGTTGCTCAATATTTAACAATATATTTTTGCTGCTCAAATCCTTCCTTTATTGTCAGCATAAAAAGCACACAATTTCCCAGATTACTCAAGTAATAATGTAAATTCAACTTTGGAAGCATATAATGATATCTTTTTCAGAGTGTGTCTACATTGCACCCAGAGCTCGAAATAAGCTACACAATTTGAGCTACACAAATTGCGTAGCTTTTTTCAAGTTAATTTTGAAATAGCTTATTTTGAAATTTGGCACTGTCTACACAGCAGCAAATTTTGAAATAGAGTGCTATTCTGAAACGTTCCTTACTCTTTGTGGAATGAGATTTACAGGGACATTGCAATAGCAAGCCCATTATATTTTGAAATAATGGGATTGCTCACAAGACGTGCAATAGTTATTTCGGGTTACTTTCAGTATCCCGAAATAGGTCCTCAGTGTAGACATAGCCTCAGAGAGCTAGACAACCGATCAGCCTCTCTCATAAAAATGGACATTTATTGCAAGCATAACAACAATACAAGCCACAGTCACCAGCCTGACTGCCTTTCAATTCCTGAAGACTTACCGTTATCCTGAGGCTTGAGGGGAAATTTAATACCAAGTTTTATTATGGATTGCTTTTTCAGCCATCAAGACTGGGTTGTTGTACTACACAACTTAAGAGTGACAAAGTTCAACAGAATGCAGCGATCACTGTGATAAAAACAAATCAGTTTGAATGCTCCGCTGATATGAGACCATCTAAGAAGAAGTTAAAGAAAGGACTTTGGATTGTCTGTTAACCATTCCCCTTCTCCATACAACTGGAGGTTGCATCACACATCTGCTCTTAGGAGCACTGCTGTAGTAAAAAAACAAATCCCAAAAATGTGATAAATGGGAGATGAAGAAAGAGTACTAAGGAAAAATATTATTTAGTTGAAGGAAACCAACTCACTCAGAAATAAATATATGAATCCACAGGATTATTACTTGCACTTCCCCCTGACTTTCTCTAGATCATTACTAGAGCCACTATTTCCCTTTTCAGAGAGGTAAGAGTAGTTTATTTTCTTAAACTAAATTTGATGAGCAGTTTTTACAACACTTCCTGGAACATCTCAGCTTTAGAATGATTGCATAGTATTACCACATCCCCATTGATATAAAAATTATGATCCTCTGACTACCCAAAAAAGGCCAGATGAAGAGCAGAAATTCTGCAGAGCTACCCCATCAAGGCCCATCACCAATGTTACTGAATGAGGATGATTAACTAAAGACACCTCTTTTGTCTCTGATAAGCAGCAAGTTGTGCCAGTATTTAGATGCCTAATGTTTCAGGGTCAGTGGAGAGTTAAAAAAAAAACAGCTAGAGATAAATCTTTAATAAACATTGCCTGGCATTTTAAAAAATTCCTCATTTTTTAACAGCCTTGGGCCTGATTTTTGGAAACTGCTGAGAGCTTACAAATCCAACTGAAGTCTTTGGGCAATATAATAGCTCAATGTCTCTGAGAGTCTAGTGACTAGTCCAAAGTGCTACAAGTTGGACAAGCAAAATCAGAGCCTCCCAAAATCATTGGTCACTTTTGAAAAACATCATTCACTGTAGACCCAGCATCTTACAATCTAGGCAAATCAGCAGCACCAATTCATCCATTCACATAGCATATCATCAAATGAAAGCAAAGCAGAGAAGAACCTGTACAAACATCTCTGTTTTAAGCTGAAAGAGCAGTTCTGCTGGAACAGCTATTATGAAGAAACACATATGAGCTACTTCAATACTCTTTTTGTGTGTGTGTGGAGGGGGATCTTTTAATGGTTCATTCAATGAGCAGCGGAATGTGTTTCTTTCCTTGGTGCCAAGTAAGTGGAGCAAAGAGAGACAGACCTCTTCCACATACCCAAACAAAAAGCCCAAAAATTACAATTCTAAGCTATTTTTCAACTATAAAATCATAGAATACAAGAACTGTAAGGGACCTCAAGAGATCGTCAAGTCCAATCCCTGCCTTCACGGCAGGACCAAGTACCATCTAGATCAATGCTATTAATACTATTAATTAATATTACATAGTATTACTATAAATTACATTCTATTTATATACTATTACATACTATTAATGAATACTATCAATTACATAAACAATTTTAATTTTTCACTGGACATCAGATACTCAGCATGCTTCTCCAAGTCACAAACTAAATTGCCTGCAGGACAATCCTCACAAGTGACCCTCAGTTATTGATCTGTTTATGACATTTATAATGCATCATTCATGCCTTATAAAGACCCAAAAGAGATTATGAAAGGCCAAATGATCAATGTGCTGGACGTTCAGAGAACAAATGGCAGCAGGGATGCACGGGAGTGGAAGGCTCTATGACACCATAGGAGTATGATAAGTAAATTGTCACAGAAAGAGAACAATGGTTCAGGAGAATAATCATCACATTGGCCATGAGTATGTGACAGTCCCTACAGAAAACAGTAATACCACACAACTATGAGCAACTGCCCTACAGTTATCTGGAGTGTATGGATCATTTCACTACCACTCACAGCACTGTACTTGAGTGTAGCTAGCAAACATGATCCTGCATAGTCATAGATTTAAGGGCACCAAGTGATGGATCATGCATAATAGCTTTTAACTGACTTCTGTCAGAGTTGTATATCCGAGGCATCAGCAATTCATCCACTGGCCATAGATGTTCCCTCCTTGAGGTCTGTATTCTACCTACAATTATTCATTTCTATATAGACTTGGTTCTGCAACATTCATATCAAGGGAAATTTTTACATTAACTTAAATGATCAGGCTCTAATTGCCCAGGTCTCTGGAGCATAATAGAGCCCACCTCACTGTGTACATTACATACATACTTGCTTCTTGTATAGGTGCTCTTATTATATAGAGTTGTAATATGCATCACTGGTGAATACATTTTTTATTATTGTGAATTATTTATTTTAGGAAAACAGTATAGTAACAAGATGCGGGCGTTGGTTAGGTAGATGCTGTCCTATGCTGGGAAAACAGGTGATGTCAGAGTGTATTCAGGACCATTCACTGGCGTGTTAGATTAAAGTGATTATTAAATGCATAAGGGTTTTGGGTGTTTAAACTTCAGAAAACTAATGGGATGTGACATGCATTGTTTTTACTTATCTGTTTCCCATCATAATGTTTTAGCAAACATTTACAATAGAAATACCACAGTAACTAAATAACTCAGCAGACATCAAAGAAGACTGTGGAATGCTAATGAAGAACAGCTTCAGAATAGCCATCCTGTGTGATGAGTGTAGGTCAGAGACTCAAAGTGCATTCCTCATTGTCAACAAAGGAAAAAGCCTAAGGGATGAGAGCAGTGTTAGGCAACCTAGACTTGCAATGGGCCGCATGAGTGGCCCGCCATTTCAGTGCACCACAAGATTGTCATAAGCAAGATGGTTTCTCTGGACAGAATAGTTTTACTAACCACACTTACATAACTAGAATTTGTGGGTGACGATTGAACCGTAGCAGCACTTTGGATGGAAAGGGCGCGCACGACTCTCAAAGTCAATGTCGTGTGCAATCAGCACCCACTTCACTTCTCTTCACATGTTCACGATATCATATATTTGTTAGTCTCTAAAGTGCCACAGGACTCCTCCTTGTTTGTAAAGTTACAGATTAATATAGCTACTCCTCTGAGACTATTTTCTTATGAAAGTTTTAAACTGACCAACAATAACAGCACTGAATCACCCATCAAAGAGCGGTCTCTCAACTTGCAGTTTACACTGAGTGGGGCTGGGAGGGCGCTAGAGACCAGGAGTCCACGCTCAGCTGTGCCAATGACTTACTGTGTTTCTTTGCACAAATCACTTCACCTGTCTATTTCTCTCCTCAGCATTTTTCTATTTATATTGCAAGCTCTTGGGGGCAGATTATGTCTCTCCTTTGTGTACATTTATTGCCTTTTGTAATGGAGTACGGATCTAAGTTGATACTTCTTGGCACTATTATAAAATAAATATACTAATAATGCTCTTTACTGATCATTAACATTGAACCCTCTACTTTTAAATAGATAAAATTGGGCATTAGACCTTCTTCCTGTCATCTTTCTAACCTTCTAACAAGTGTACATTTATTGCAGTTACTATTCTCCTACCAACTGTATTACAGAAATAAAAACCTGGACACTTACCTTACAGAACTTCTTCTGTATCTGAGGAGAAACTAGCACTGTTTGCTCACTGTTGGACTACACCATCTTAAAATCATATATTTGCACATACCCAATATTGCTAATTTATATTTTCATACACAGCTTCCCATGGTGGCAGAAATGATGTATTTGTTGCTTCATATTGAGTTGCAATGAAGAAGTTGTAAAATATTTATTTGGGTTGTTTGTCTTCTTATCCTTTGTTTTTTCTTATGGGTGGGTTGTGTTTGAGTTCTCTTGATTCCTTCTGGCCATACAGGGATTAAGGGAGTGGGTTATTTCTTTAATGCTTTTTAAAAAATTATGTGGAGAAACAATGAAAAAACAATGTAGGCTGATTAGCTCCCAAAAGAAAGCCATTGTCCATTTTAGCAACAGAAAATATCCCTACACTAAATGGTCTGAAAATGTTTAGCCATAAAATTCTTGACTGAAAAATCTTCCTCCTTACACATCACCTTCCATCTCTGATATAGGGTTGCCACTTCAATGACATAGAAAACCAAACTATTGTCGACCCCTATCACCACCAACAAAAAATGGCACTGGCCATCCTCCCCCTACCAACAAAAATGTCACCGTGCCAACTGTTTCTAATTATAAAATGTTTTAGAAAGAGAACCATTTTCCACACACACACCCAAGAAACAAAAATTAAGCATATGTATTTTATATTATTTTATTTTATTTAACTTATGCTACCGTGGCACCACAGTTCAGACAACAGGAATAAGAACTGTAGAATGCACTAACATATTCCAAGTGAAAAACAAAACAACATCAAAAATTTTAAACAGCAAGACAGTACAGAAATTGGCCAGGCTGGTTAGAAGATAGCCAGGTGGCAATCCTAAGAATAAGAACTGCTGTGTTCAGTATTCACTTAAAATATCTATTACTAGTAACAATTTTTAGCTAAACTAGTTTAATAGGATGAAAGCCTTTAAAACCTATTTGGTGAGAAGAGATGGGTGGTTTTGGAAAGGGAGGAGTTCTGGGAGAAATGGGTCTAGTTCTGAGATTTGACTATTGACTTGATTGTGCACAGTGCTGTTGGAAGACACATTTTTTAGGAAATTTCATTAGGTCACTGTTGTTCTGGTGAGGCATTCACTTGCCTTTGAATCTCTAAGACAATGGTGGGCAATCTGCGGCCTGCAGCCCACTGGTGCTTCACGTGAGGCCCGGGGGGCCCCTGTCTGCTCCCCTGCATCATGCACCTCTTGCACACTGGGACACCAGAGCTCTATACTTCCTACTCCCCCACTCCCAGCACCTTCAGAGGGCCATGAATCACCTGATCCATGCCCTATCCCCCTCCTTCCACTCCCTCCCAAAGCTGGAATGCTGTGAATCAACTATTCATGGCTGTTCATGCTCTGGGAGGGAAGGGGAGCAGCAGAGATGGAGGAGCATGAATCAAGCTCTTCCTGGGTCTCTGAAAGTGCTGGGAGGAAGTAGGAGGAGTAGGAAATGAGGGGCTCCAGTGCCCCAGCAGGCCAGAGGTGTATGGGGGAGGGGAACAGACAGAGGACCAGTGGCCCACTGAAAGGAAGGAGGGCCTTTCATGCAGCCCAATCACTGTTCTTGGTTGCCCATTGCTGCTCTAAGACCCTGATGGAGCATGAGTCTGAAATTAAGCACAGAAGTAGTGCTAGCAAAGTCACTAGGCTAGGACTAGTCAGATGAGTAAAGTCAAGAATTTGCTGAAATGGGGCCTAAGACTGTTGAAGAGGAACTAAATATCACTTGTATTTACCTGTCTGCAGGATTTCTGGGGATAGTTTCTCTTTGCTGGAGTATTTTCTTGTAAAAATGTCCACCGTGACTTTAAAAAAAAAATTCATGCTGAAAATTTCTCAGTTTTGTGAATCTTTCTTCCCACCCTCCTTTGTCACTGAAAAAGGGAGGAAAAAGGAAACAAAAGGGGACAGGGCACTGGAGTTGTCTGATCCAAAAGAAATTTTTTGTCAAAATTTCATTTTTTGAAAAATAGGTCATTTTTAACAAAAACATTGACCGTCTCTACTAATGATCACTTTGACAGAAGAATAAAGAGGGACTATGGAATTTCATTTTAATTTTGATTGAAAGAATTAATCTTGGCCTTACCTGTTCATCTTCTTTCCTTGGCTGGATCTCTATAACAGCTATTGTCTTCCTGATCTAGGTCAAATAATTCCAGTAGAAAAAAAACATCCTTCTTCTCTGGCTGAATTATGATGTGAAGGCAAGTGTTCTCCTTTTAAGGGGAGAAGCTAGAATCTGTGAAAGGAGATCCAGATATGAAGTGCTTTTTGGCTTTTCTCCTCTGTTTTGTCACTTGTTTGATTTGCTTCTGCGTGATTGAGGAAGGGCAGCGCTCTCCATTGGCCTATTTTCTGGTCTGGTATTTGTTCATGGATCATCTTTCTCTAGAGCACCGTATCATTGCACGTATCATTGGTGAAGAAAAGGAGAGAAATATCTCACCCAGATCTTCCTCTTAAGAAGAAAGCATGCCAGAAGGGATGCCAGACTCCTTGCCATGTGGCTTCATTAAAAATCAGGAAGAGGACTCCAGAACTTTTATCATTAGAGATGGATTGGAACAGAGTGGTCAGAGGGATTTTAATATTTAACACCTGATAAGCCTTATTGATGAGTCTGGTTTTCTGAGTCTCAGGAACTGAAGAAGATTGACTTGACCTTATAATGGACACTTCTTGGCTAGTGCTGGAGGAGAGACTGTAGCTACCTGTGCAGACTCTAAGCCTTTTCTCAACATAGTGAGGAGTTGGGAGCAACTGGGGGCAGTGTACTCTTGTTAAGATAGTCTCCCCCCACAGATAAAACTCCTGGGGAAAAAAATGAAGAGTAGCTCAGGAGTAAGTCAATCTGGGGATAAGAGCTCCAGAAATCCTGACACTGTATGAGATGGAGAGAAAGTGGAGACCACTGCTGTTCTAAAATAAGCTATAACAGCTAAGATTGCAGTGCATAATATAGAGGGCTAAACTGCCATCCTCTTTGCCCTAAGAACTGCCTGAAATATTTGCAGAAAGACAAGCTGCCCAAATGTCTTGTACTGGGGGAAAAGGGAGGCCTAGAAAGCCCCTTTAGGTTATGCCTGGACCTGAGACTTATCCCATTCTACTATTTTTTATTTATATTCCAATGTGTTGAAGAGCTAATCAAATGCATTTTCATCTTCTCCACAAGGACCTACGTTTATTTTATTTACTCTGAATGTTTCTACTGTGAGACTGTTTTGCAAAAAGTATATGGTTTCTCAGAAAACTGAAAATATTCCCTGTATTTCTTCCTGAAGAGTTGAGTAGAAATCCGTGTTAACTCTTTAATTATGACTAAATTCTACTTTTATTGACTAAGACTCTCTGTGTTATTTCCTTCAGGATTGTCAATGTTAATCTATATTCCTATGCAAGTACATTTTTCAGGGTTTATGCTTTTCTCATTAACTTTGTTACCAATCTTTCAGGGGAACAAAATATATATAGCTTGCAGTAGCACAGGTAGATATTTTATATTATATGTACACACACAACTAAAATTAAAAAAAAGAAGAAGAAAATAGAAACCTGGATTTTGTTTTCTATAACTATTCCATATGCAAATATTCCTGCTAACCACTAAGCCAGGAGCAGTATTTCCATGACACAAATAAAAATATTTTAGGAAGATACATTTTTCACCACCTGAACTATGAAGAATATTTGCATAATTCAGGCTATAGGATCAAAATACTGACCTACAAACTTTGGAGTAATATCTTTATCCATTTCCTTATGATGAATATGGAAATATCTTGCTATATAATAAAACTGGGGCTTTCTTCCATCAAGAGGAAAAAATGTATCAGAGGGGAAAAAATGAAACACAAAAATCCACCAGGAGTTAGAAAGGAAACATTACTTGTGAGAGATGCAAAATTGTCCTGGGGATTGAAGTCTTATCTGTATCCTCAGAACTCACATCCACAGTACCACATACTCATTCATTACAAGCTAGCCCAGATTGTCTAGTCAATGTGCCTGTCCTCTCTTCTGGATCATTTTCTAGGGAATGAGAGTGTAGTTTAGCCTTCATACTTATTAAATCGCTGACTCTGCAGAGACTGCCAAGAGAATGTCTATTAGCGTCAACTTCATGGCTTTTGTATTATGGAACATTTGCCCACTGGGATCTAGAGTGAAACCAAAACTTATTTCACAGACCTTTGAACAGTCATGCGGCAGTTATTACTTTAGTTCAGTATTACTAGGTCTAACGGAATAGGGCGCAATGAAATAGAAGCCCTCTGAAAGCTCCAAGCTGATTGATCTCTTTAGGGTACATCAACACTACAGAGGAAGATTGAAGCTGATGCTGTCAATCTTCCCAGGTTTGAATTAGCAATCTAGTTAAGACAGCATGAAGTGAGAGGGGCACTCCAGTCGATACCGGTAACCCTTCTTTCACAAGGAGTAAGGGAAGTCGAAGGAAGAGTGTTCTCCCTTCAACTTCCTGCAGTGTAGACAGCTCCAAAACCTGAGTTAAGCCACTTTGACTTCAGCTACACAATTAACGTAGCTGAAGTTGCGTATCTTAACTCGACTTTGTCCCGTAGTGTAGACATACCCTAAAAGTTTTAGAAGACTTTTCATTGCCACCATAAGTCCACCTTGTGGCATCAACTTTCAGATGTTGTTCTGAATGTACGGTTTGTGGATTTGATCCTATTTCTCTTGAAGTCAATTGCAGGTTTCTCATTGCAGGGAGTAGACTCAGACACTACAGCAGAAATATATATCACCAATCAGTATAAGAAACATGATTATTCTGTTCTTGTGCATGTACTGGATTCAAAATCTTGGAGTGCACTACCATTAGTTTTCATGTACCTTTTGAAAATATGTTTACAAAGAAAAAGGTATTGCTCCATCATATATGACTAGTCCTTTTAGTTCAAATTCATTTCTGGAACAGGCTCCTATTCAGAACAGAATTTATATTCAACAAATTACATTTGATTCTATTGAAGCAGATAAATAAAGTTGAGCACTTACTTTTGGAAACATTTCAAACCCCACATTGGTTAACAACAAATGTTGGATGTGCATATACTTCTTTTAATTGAAAATTTCACCCAAATACAAAGATATACTTTTCAGACTTTTGTTGCAAAATATAGCCAAAACAAACAGGAAAATCCCTCTCTCCAGACATTTTAAATCAATTATGTAAATACACTGTTGTGACTGTTAAGTTATGAACAATTACAAACAAATTCAATATTTTGAAATAAAGTAAAAGAGGAAATCAACAAAAAAGTATTTTTTTAAAACTAAGGGCATGTCTACACAGCAGCGCTATTTTGGAATAACGTCCATTATCCCGAAATAGCATTCTGTGCATCTTAACAGCAAGTTTGTTATTTTGAAATACATTTGAAATAACAGGCTTTTTATTCTGATGTCCTGTGAACCTTGTTGCATGAGGATTAAGGAACTCATTGGAATAGTACTCTATTTCGAAATTAGTCAGTGCCAAATTTTGAAATAGGCTATCTTGAAATAAGCTGTGCCATTTACATACCTCAAATTGCATAGCTTATTTCAAGCTACGTGCTACTGTGTAGATGTACTCTTAGGAAAGAGTGGCATTATAAAAAAGTATGTAACTGAATAATAATTTGCTTCTTCTTTCACAAATATAATTGCACTATAGCATTTTATACATGGCACCATAAAAGTTTGAAAGTATTTTTTATTGCGTTGGTGAACACTGGCAATAAGTATATTGACATTTTCTCATATTAAGTATATTGAAATTTTCTCATATTAAAACAGCACCATTTTTCAGTGCAGCATTTGCAAAAAGACACAAAAATAGATTAGCAAAGTTTTAGTTATTATGTGTTAAGTCCTTTTTCCAGTTTTGCTGATGATATCTATTTCTATTTCTATATTGTGAAATCTATAAATGCAAAAGCCATCTCTAGAATCTCAAATACAAATGTTACTCATTCACAGGCTATATTATCTCAAGTCAGCATCTCAACTGAGAGATGGATGAATTGGTCTGAATACAGTAACACCAGCTCCCTGGATCAAGAACCAAACTAATATTGAGTTTTTGAAATGACTGTGTGCTTTCCACCCTACCATTCATTTCTGCTATCTGTGCCCTGGAGTGGAAAAAACAGAGGAAGGGTTTTTCTTTTTGCCATGATTGCCATGATCCAATTCCCTTTGAATTCAGGTTCTGAAATTTATCTCGTGCACCATTGTAACTTCATTGGCTTCAGTAGAGTTGATTTATCCCTGTAAAGATGTGATCTGAAACAGGATCCTATTGCTGTCAAGAAGTTTGAATCAGGATTTAGATTACACGAGTTCAAAGAAGAATCCAAACAGGCAGGGTCTGTCTACACTACAGAGTTTTTTTTCAGAAAAACGGCCATTTTTTCAAAAAAAACTTCAATTATGTCCACACTGCAATCACATTCTTTCAAAAAAAAATTGAAAGAACAGAGAGGTTTTTCCGACACTGGTAAAGCACTTTCTACGACGAAGAAGCCTTTTTTCCGAAAGAACTCTTTAGGAAAAAGGCATGTGTGGATGGGGAAGAGGGAGTTAGTTCAGAAGAAGAGGAAAGAGGAAAAAGCACAGGTGCCTTGGTGGCCACTCCATCCACAGTAATCATAATTTAAATGTGAACTAGCATCCATTCAGGCTGGACGCTACCTTTTGAAAAAAGCAGATCACTTTTTCGATGCGTTTTGGCAGTGGGGACAGGCTTTTTCGGAAGAAGTTTTTTCAGAATATCTCTTCCAGAAAAGCTTCTTCTGAAAGAAGACTGCAATCTAGACATAGCTCCAGACAGACACCTGAACCTGAATTCAGATTTTACATTTCCTCCATCTCCAATCACAGTAACAAGTTTGTATTGTAGCCATGACATAATGTATGTATGTAAGTTCTAGCCCAGTGTTTCTCAACCATTTTTTTTATAAAGTACCCCTTTGAAAAAAAAATATCCCAGTACCTACAGTTTTCAGACATACAATTTTTTTCTACCATTGCAACACATTTGTTTAAACAACTTAATTGTAGCCAGGTGAGTGATGAAATGTTTGGGTGCAAAAAGTACAAAAATAATAAAGCACTGTAAAAATTAAAACAAAAATTCAGTTTTCTCCACATTTTAGTTGTGTTGACGTACCCCCCCCAGACTTCTCTCAAGTACCCCTAAAGGTACTCGTACCACTGGTTGAGAAACACTGTTCTAGCCTACTTCCAAAACCAGAGTGAATGCTTAAACACACACACGGACAAACCCAGATTATTTTGGAAAATATATACCATGAAATCATATTTCAGGCACAACATTTAGTACCATGTATATTTAAAAATATCCCTGGTTTTGTATATTAATGAGGTACAAATATGTCGTATATGAATTTTACCACAGACTTTGCTTACAGCGCTTGTATTTAATTGTTACATTTGTCCTAAAATTTCAGTAGTGATAGAGGCTTGTATATGGCTTTCAATAATGAAAATTAATTACAAGCTTGAAGCTAAAATTCTGAATGCAAGCTACACAATATTTTTTTTTACCTTATTGACATATGGGGACCAATTTATAGGACAAAATTCAGTTCACTGTAACTGAAACTTTTCTATTGCTTTTGTCAAGGACTTTCAAAATACATAATTTATTAGTCTTCTGATTGTTCTTAGACTACACACTATTCATAGTTATATCTGAATATATATTGTTGAAATGCTATTGAACGTTTTAATGTATCAGCTTCAATACAAATTTACAAAATGCATTACAATAATGTGAGTAACTATTGAATGTAATCTAAAGAAGAATTATGTTGTATAGAAGCTTAAAACATTTTCAAACCAGCTTTCAATTTACTTTCTGGTGCTTTTTGTAGTATGCACAGGCTGACTAGTTGTGTTGTGATTAACTTTTCATGTCAGTCTGGATATGTGATATTTGGTTTATCAACCAAATTATCATTTCAGTCATTTTTGTCCCTGCTCCTTATTAAATATCAACCAATAGTTATAGAAGATATTGATTAAGAACCTTTTATATAACAATGTATTTGTTCAAATGTATGCCCCATTTCTATTAATTGTATATGCAAGACAGACTACTGACAACTCACCATTATTAGTTCCCCTGAACTTCCATGGCGCAATATGGAGAACAGAGGAATTATTTTTAAGTGAAATTCGGCTCTGTGGAGCTAGCCAATACAAGGCATATGTAGCACTTACATTCCACTCAGATACAGCCTTAAGTGGTGAATAGGGGTTAATTTCATTCTCCATCTTTCTTATGACTACAAAAAGTGTCTTTCATAAATGAAGATGATACTATTTTCAGTTTAATTAAAATGTATCCTACAAAATCATCAATATTCATAAAAATGATCTTCATAAGTCACTGATTGAAATATACTGCACTCATAGAACTAGGGAGTTAAGATTCCGGAAGGTTACCTGGCTGTGAACTTTGATGCAGCCATTCTATAACAATGTTGTAACTGAATCAAGACAGTGAAGTGCATTAAAGAATATTGGTCAAATAGTCTCTGTGTAGCTGAGTAGAATAAAAAATTAACATATATGTGGCTTTATAAGTAGAATAAGGATATAAATTACCAAGGTTTGATCCAGATTTCAAGGTACGTATGATCTTGTTAAATCATCTCTACAGCATTCACTGATTTTACAGAATATTGAACATGATGACATGCTTATTTGTGCATCTAAGGTTAAATGTAACCCCAAAGAAGAATGATAGGGCTCTGTCCTACTCAGTTTTTATACAGATTTTCACATTGTTTTCAATAGCAAGTTCTGAATATGACTTGTCAGAAAGAATTTCCTTCACAGGAGAGATGTTTTTCTTTCCATTCTGATTTCAGTATCTTCTTTACCATGCTATCACTACATGAGTCCAGATTTTAAAATGCCCTCTTTCTGAACTGCTGTTGCTCCTATAAAATCAGATGTTCCTTAGAGCTAAGCATCTATCGTTTGTGAATCCGTCCTAATGACCCACCATTTGTGCATATAGTTTCAGGCATGTGAGAAATTCCATGCACAACATTATTAGATGACCTATTGTTGGTTAACAGACAATGACAAACAAGATAAGATGTAATGAAGTAGGTGGGATGCACAGGTTTTATGAATTAAGGGTATGCGCAGGTCAGCGATCTCCCTTTTCAAACTTTTAATTCAAGACTATGTTCCAAAACAGAATCAGTTTCTAAGCCGTGGCTGCAAAAAATGTACATGTACAAGTAAATATGCATGTCCAGCTTCTGCTTTCATGTCTAAATCAGCTAATTCCACATGAAAATGAACATTTGTGTTCAGGCATTTTTGAAGATTCAGCTTAGGACCCAGGTTTTGAAAATGTGTTCCATTATTTTAATAATTGCATCTTGAAAAAAAATTCTCAACTCTCTCGTGAATGATCACAATATCACAATAACATACAGTAAGGGATTTGCATAACATTCTACATGCCGGGAATTTGAACAGATTAGTCCATTCTCTCTATCTGTTCTACTGATGTCAGTCAGAGATACATGCAGAACGGAAAAAGAAGTAAAATAACTTCCTGGCAAATTACATTGCACTCATATATTCTTTATCCCCTATTGAAGACATGTGCATACATGGAAAGATACCTGAGATGTGCTTTACATTTCCAATCAGAGTCTAAACATGATGAGATTGCAAAGAACTGTTCTATGCTTCTTTTTCATTTTGCTTTTGCGAAAAACCAAGCTCTATAAAGCGAACATGGCATCAGAATATAGTTTTGTAAAAGGAAACCAAATTGTTTCCCATAGTATAATACCACTCAGAACAAAAACAACAACTAAAAACAGAACCATGCAGGTCAAGTGCAAATGTTTTTTCTATAACTCTTTTATTTAAAACAATGTGATTATTAAAACATTTCTCATTACAGTATTAAAAGGTGTATAAATTTTAAAAGAAACCCTTTGCCAGTGGCTGAATTATAAGGTTTAAAGAAATGCCATGTTTTTATATCTTTTTCCCCCTGACTCTTGAAAAAGAGGATAACAAATTTAAAGTTGAATTTATGAATCTAACATTTAACAATTTCCTATGTCAGACTACAAAATATAATAAACTATAAATAGCTTTCAGTAGAATCTTTCTTCGCCTTGCTCATCTTTACATTAGATCTAGCAATGTTGAAAGGTAATTGTATAGAATATGCCCACCACAGTAAAAAGCTTAAAGTGACTTGATTGTTCCATCAGTGTTTTTACATCAAACAATTTGTGCATGTATTGTAGTCAGCAATGCTTGTAACTTTTGAATGTGGAAGCTACATTTCTTTAGTAGATCCAAAAGGCAGCTCCTTTTCAGATGAATCATGTTTAAGTTCTAATGGTGATTCCATGGGGTTTTCATTGTCTATGCAGACTGGACAGCATTTTCCTTCCAATGTTGTGGGGATCGAACACTCTACCGAGAGACGTGTCTCTACAGTACAGATTATTTGGCCATTCTGAAAGGTAATGTTAAAGTATTATCTCCTTTCTCAAAAAAACAAAACAAAACAAAACAAAACAAAAACCACCACCACACATGCACACACACACCAGAACAGCACAGTATCAATATTTCTTACTGTGCTATTTTCTAGTACATCATATAAAATATAGTTCATAAAAATAGACGGTATCTGTCATGCAGACTTGTACAGAATAAAATGATGTACATATGCACACAAATAAGTGATCATTTTCCTAGTTGTAAGATCAACTTGACAGGTTTCTGAGGTTAATTAGAATGCTCAGAGCAAAAATAATTGTTCAACAGTTCTAGCTATTATAAAAGTTTTCTAATCAAATTGCCTTTCTTTATAAAAAAAATGACTTGCACTAGACAAAGGTTTGATTTGCACACTGCTATGCAAAAGACAAGATTTCCATTCAGATTAATTATACAATAGTTTAATATCTAAGGGTATGTCTACACTAGCCTCCTAGTTCGAACTAGGGAGGCTAATGTAGGCATTCAAAATTGCAAATGAAGCCCAGGATTTAAATATCCCGGGCTTTATTTGCATGTTCCCATCCAGTCGACATTTTTAAATTCCACTCGGCTACACGCGTCAGTGAAACAGTAATTCAAACTAAATCCTTAGTTCGAATTAACTGTTACTCCTCATGGAATAAGGATATTTAAATCCCGGGCGTCATTTGCTATTTCAAATGCCTACATTAGCCTCCATAGTTCGAAATAGGGGGCTAGTGTAGACGTACCCTAAGTTCACTGTAAGTCACTATAAGTGAGTTCCACTCTGTGCTATTTCTTAAGGGAAGCCAATGCTAATAATTAAAATACCTTTTATTGTCTGTTATATTTCACAACTGAGTTTGCTATAAGACAAAAAAAATGGGATGTGGTAAAAGGGTTATAAAAGGATCATAGCATAACATTGCTATGAGTTGCTGTCAAAGGGCAATCACTCCTGGGTGCCTTTTGTGATGGCCCTGAAAGCAATTCCTTGCCTCAGTTTCCCTCTTCTAGACACTGACAGTTGTTCCCCTCTTCCCAGGGGCCAATCACCTTCCCACATTGTATGTGCTGCCAGCAGCACTTACTCTGGGAATAGCAGAAATCCTCACAGCCTGTCTGGGATTTTATCAATTCACCTCTCACTCCCTCGGGGCCAACATTATGACCATAGTAGGTAAGTCCATTTGCTGCTCCCATGCTGTCAGTCCACAGCTTTGCTGCTCTGATTTGGCCAGAAAAATCCTCTTCTGCCCTCACTGCCTTCCCTCAGGAACACTTACACTCCACTGGTTCTGGCCGCTCTCACCTGGTGACCTCTCACTCCCAGACAGTTCTTACCTGCCTTTTTCCTGATGACTCCTCATTATATTCAAAGTAGAGCACACCTGACCTACTGCATTTTCACTTAAGAGGCCAGTTATCCTGTTAAAGTAACAAAATAAGCATTTATCTGTATTGGTTATATTTAAGTCCATATTAGATCTTGGGTGAGACATGCAAAGGTACATGATGCCTAAAGATGCAGATAATCACCTAAGCAGGGCACGTACCTAATGTCTATAAGTTAGGTAAAGTCCAGGAAAAAATGATGCCCCCAATCCTGCAAAGACTTATCATTTTTATGCAGCAGTCAGTTGAGCTGAAGTAGTCCCATTCACATATGTGTATATATCTTTTACAAGATCAAGGCCTATGGAATCATTCCATGCAATGAATTCAGTACACAAAGATGGAAGAGCTGAAGTTTTGTATCCATATATGGAGTGAAATTCAACCTTATAAAGATGGCCCTTGTTGTACATAGGCACCGTGAATTCCACTGAAGCTGTCTTATGCACAGAACCTGCAGAAATATCAGTGTACAACTTTAGCGTTATCTTGTGGGAGTAACTCTTGAGTAGAATGTAGGCCATATGCGCATTGTAAATTTGAGTACATGGAAGCAATATGTGCATACCAATGGCAGAGCTAAAGTGGATGAAGTCAAAGATTACGCAATGGAATTTAGCATTTCTCTGAGGGTTGCAGACATGACCTCACTCGTGAACAGAAATTGATGGTGGGCTGTTGCTGGACCATACATAAAAGACCTACCAGCCATTGAGTGTGGCCAAAACACACCTCTTTTCAGGTGGGAGAATGATGAGAACTGAATATGATTCAGAATGATATGGAACTGTTTATGTTAGAATAAACAAATCTATACATAAAGGAAGTAACCCCCTGTTAGTAGGCCAATTTGTGAATTTGTCACAAAAATAGAACCACATTAAATCTGCCTCACATCTTCTGTAACTGATTTCTACCTATTCAGTGATGGAGTTAAGTTAGTGTAAAATGCTATCACTAACATCAGATTTCTTCCATGGTATGCATATTTAAGATGAGGAGTAGAAGAGACTCCATCTGAAATATTCTGTCCTTTTGTTTAGTGGTGGTTATGGCAAGTGTTCACTGAATTTCCCCAGAAGATTTATATTCCCTATTATCACTAAGCTACGGGCACTTGTGAGGCACAGTTTTCTTTCGTAGTTCATCATTGCAGCATGCTTCAGCTGGCATGATACTAGAGGAAAGAGAGAATTAGATAGCAGAGAGAACTTTCAGCAATACACACCTCACAGCTACTGCTAATGCAGTCTTCCTTCATCCACTGTTCATTTTCCTTCCCGGAATCCCAGCATCATCCATGCAACCTTCCTGCCACAGGCGAGCCTCCAGCTTGTTTATCTGCAAAAGGGGGCGGGGGAGAAGGAAGAGGTGAGATAGGAAAAGGTGAACACTAAGCTGAGGAATAATGCAGCTGAGTGAATCATTATTCTTGAATATATATGAAAGCTTCAAAAAACCTTCAGACATTTGTTCATTTTCTTACCAGCAGGCTTTTGTCTTGGCTTAATCTGCATTTCTATTTTTGCTCAGAACAAATTTGTGATCCAAAATCTACTTGATAATTTAAATATTTTATTTTCCACCTGTCCTGTAACCAATTGCCTCTGTTCAGATCTCACTGCTCTGACGCTCCCTGGCTGCATCTAGATTGGCAAGATTTTGCACAAATACTTTTAATGGAAAAGTTTTTCGTTAAAAGTATTTCCACAAAAAAGCATCTATACTGGCATGTGCCTTTGCGCAAAAGATTTGCTTTTATGCAAAAGCATCCGTGCCCGGTATAGACGCTCTCTTGTGCAAGAAAGCTCCGATGGCCATTTTAGCCATCGGGCTTTCTTGCACAAGAAATTAACGTTCCTGTCTACACTGGCCCTCTTGCACAAGTATTCTCGTGCAAGAGGGCTTATGCCTGAGTGGGAGCATCAAAGTATTTGTGCAAGAAGCACTGATTTTGTACATTACAAAGTAATGCTTTTGCGCAAAATCTTGCCAGTCTAGACGCACCCCCCTAGGAACTGATTTGTTGATGTAATTTGGACCTGTGATTCATAAGGGATGAACGTCCAGCAATACAGCTACATAGAACAATGCGTCTTCTACTCTCTGGAAACTTGGGGTGGAGGAAGGCAAACTGGGCTTGAGCTTACAAAACAAATGTATCTCGGTCTTATCTAGTCTATGACTGCAAATTAACACATCTATTCTACTCACATTTTGAACATTTTACTCCTATTACTTGTAATAATTCACCACTGCAATCTGTGCCTCTGACAAAGGGTGGACAAGGGAGCAGCTGCCCCAAGGGCCTGGAAATTTAAAAGGGTCTGGGGCTCCCAGCCACCACGGCTGCTCTAGCAACCGTGGCAATCGCTGGAGCTCTGGGACCTCTTAAATCACTGCTGGAGCCCCCATCCATGCAGTCTGGGCATTGCAGAAGGGCTGGCCAGGGGAGGCTAACCCTCAGCTCAGTCCTTCTGCTTGAGTCCCCTCCCCTTTTCCCAGGGGTTTAGCATTTCTGTCCTGAGCCCTGGCTGGCTACTATCTGAGACAGGAAAGGAGAAACCATGCTACACACTCTCAGTATACATTTCTCAAACACAGTAAAGGAATTGATATTTTTCCTTTACCATAAGGCCCTGATTCTGTAGTTGGTCCATGCTAGCTAATCACAGCATCAGATCATGGTTACATTTTCTATTTTAGGCATGCGCAAGCAGTCCAAAGGAACTAGTTCCCTTGTAAATGAATGACCCAGAGGTCTGCTTTCTGGCAACACCTCTGCAGGTTATTGCTTTGAAACAAATGCCTGAAAGCCTCCTAACATTTAAAACAGACTATTTGGAAAAGGCACCAACCAGGTCCAGAGCCATTGGTATGCAGGCTCTGCCAGGCAACCTGCCTTACTGATATGCACTTGTTTCAGAAATGTCAGCTGTTCTTTAGTAGGAGATTGCCTGAGGAAGGGCCAGATACAAAATGAAGTACAGGCTATGCCAAGGCAATCTGGTTACAGAAAGGATCCTCTGTTTCGATAGTTGTTCCCCCCTACATGGAGGAAAACATGGGGAAGCCAGGCAACATGGGGTCCTCTCAGGGATTGGAATCCTAATGTGGGGCAAAGGCTAGAACAGGAGAAACCCCTATCAAAGGGAAGCCATTGCCTCAGGAAGCACTTGTAAAGCAGTTCAATTGGACAAGAGAGAACACCTATAAATTGCAGAGATTGCCTGGGGACAATAGATGATCCCATGGAATGTGTGGGTTCAGGTGAGAGGGATTACACTGCAGCCCTTTAAATGAGTTAGGAATCTAACGCACAATGTTTTCCTTAACCTCATGCACATGTTGTTGAGTGGGGTGATTGAGGTCTGAATCAGGACTTAGGGATTGAGCTTGAAGTATTAAATAGGGATGTAATATCCTACTTAATTGGCTGATCAGTTAAACAATATTATTTAATTGGCTAACTAATCCATGGACAGAGACTGGTCCTCAGGATGTGTCCCTGCCTATAACAGGCTTAGGCACTCCACAGGCAGGGGCTGCTCTGGCGCAAGGGCACCATTTACCAGGTAGTAGCCTCTCTGAAGTTGGAAACCCTGGATTTCATACTTGAGGTCTGATTAAAGCTGCATGCCTTGACTCCAGAAGGAGGTCTTAAATGCAACAGAGTTTGAGCTACTTGCAGCTATGCCTTTGGGACAGGGGAGTTTGTTATAAAAAGAGGGAGGCAGGGCAATTAACAAAAAGCTAGGCATTCATGCAATTGAAGGATTGTTAGATCATCATGAAAACATTGCTGGGTACTCCACTTAAAGATAGGAGAAAAAAAAAGTAGGAATGAGTGTTGTGCTGCTGGGATTTGCATTTGGATCACTGCTGTAAAACTTATAAATGTTCTTGAAAAAGGAGTGAACAATCACTACTCCAAAGCTGCGTGCAAAGAGTTACAAAGGGATCTCACAAAACCAGATGGGCAGATGGAATTTAGTGTTGATAAGTGCAAAGTAGTGCACATGGAAAAATATAATCATAACTATAGAAACAAAAATGATGAGGTCTAAAAGAGCTGTTACCATTCAAGAAAGGGATCTTGGAATCATTGCAGATAGTTCCCTGAAAACATCTTCTCAATGTGGAGTGGCAGTCTAAAACTAAAAAGCTAACAGACTATTGGGGATCATTAGGAAAGTAATGGATAAGAAGACAAATGCATGACTCTATATAAAGTCATGGCATGCCCACATCTTCAGTACTATATGCAGATATGGTCACCACATCTAAGAAAAGATATTAAACTGATAAGAACAGATTGTATTTGAAAAAGGTACAGAAAGGGCAAGAGAAATGATTAGAGAAATGATTAATATGAGGAGAAATTAACAAGACTGGGATTTTTCAGCTTGGAAAAGAAATGACTAAAGGGTGGGGGGATATGTTAGAGGTCTAAAAATCATGAATGGTGTGGAAAAATAGAGTAAGGAAATGTTAGTCATTCCTTTACTAACAGAACACAAGAAGCTGACCCAATTAATTTTAAAACAAACAAAATAAATTATTTTTTCACAGTCAACTTGTGGAACTCTTTGCCAGAAGAGGGTGGAAAGGCCCAAACCATAACAGGGTTCCAGTGAGAACAAAATAAGTTCAAGGAGGATAGGTCCATGAATGGCTAGTAGCCAGAATGCGCAGGGATGGTGTCTCTAGCCTCTGTTTGCCAAAAGACAGGAATGGATGACAGGAGATCATGATGATTGCCTCTTTTGTTTATTCCTTCTGAAGCATCTGGCATTGGCCACTGTTGGAAGACAGGATACAGGGCCAGAAGGACCATCGGTCTGACTAAGTATGGCCATTCTGATGTTCTTATATATAGCTGAAATGTATCTGCCCTCTTGCTACATCCCACTAGACTCCACTCCCCTTCCAGAGCTGAGAGAGAGTCCAGGAGTCCTGACAGGGTCTGTCTCTCTCTCCACAGAGTTAGTATCAAAGTAAGAATATACAGTACATTACATTTTTAAGGCTAACCAATGTCCCATAAGTAATTTGCAACAAGATGTCAGAATATGTTCGTGTTAGAGCTGAGTGGGTCTAATATTTATTTAATTTTCTTTCTTTTATGTAGGAATGAGATTTAGTGCTCCTGTCAGCTAACTGCTAAGTTGTCTAGCAAAAAAGTAGAGTTTTCCAGTGCCTTCGTAGCCCCTGGATAGAGGTGATGTGTATGGTGGGGGGAGGGCAGATGGGGTTGGTTCCCCCCCCCACACACACACACGGTGTCTGGCTTGTACTGAGCATGCACAGTAACACTGCTGAAGCCTCTATCCTCAGTCTGCCCCCTATGCTCTCACCCTCGTCCCCTCCACCCATAATGGTGTGCACAGGTCAGCTCACCAACCAAAGATCTTAACTCAGGGCTGACCATGAGGCGAACTGAGGCGGCTGCCAGACCATGGGGGAGGGGGGAATAAGGAGGGGGAGAGAAAATTATGTCTGCTGCTGGTGCATATGTATTCTCTCTGCAGTGCTATGAGAAGAGTAGAACAGGAAGAAGACAGAATTGAGACCTTTCAAAGTTTTGGCCCAAGCGAAGGGGCATGAGGGTGTCATTTGAGCTCCCCACCTCAGGCGCCAAAATGTTATGGGCCGGCCCTGCCCCTACTCCAGATTCCTGGCCAGAGAAGCCCCTGCCTGCAGGGCATGCAGCTGCACTGGAGCAGCCCCAGCAATTAACCTTAAGGGTGAGGCTTATCTGTTAACTGGTTAAACCTTCACATCCCTAATAATAAAACATAAAACAATTTGGTTAAAGCCAGAAGTAGTAGCACACTAATCACTGGGAGGCAAGGTAGTGACTTTCAACTTTGAGGATGTACAATTCCAGTTTCAACCCAAACTCAGAGAACATGGATGTAGGAGGAAATATAATTCTTACTCGTGGAGAATTATTCTTCACTTTTGATTAAATAAGATTAAATAAACAGACCCCATCAGGTCAAACTCTTCTGCGTCTATATGCCTCCAGAACAGTAGGGCCTCAATCATGATTAAAGGCTATGGATGATAATAATATACAAATAAATAGATGAATACATTTGAAGTCCAAAAGAGACCATTGTGATCTTCTAGTCTCACCTGACTACCACAAATTAATTCCTGTTTGAATCAGAAAATCTCTTTAGAAAAAATAATTGCCTTCTGTAATAGGCTGGACCAGGCCCTGAGACACCCTTCCAGAGGCCCTATGGTCCTGCTACACCCCAACCCAGAAAAGGGCCATAGATAAGTCTTCCGGGAGGCTGAAGTAGCTGTGGAGGAACTGGCCAATCAGGGGCCAGAAAGGCCTACAAATGGAGATGCAAAGCAAAGCAGCCATGCAGATCTCATGGAACGAAGCCCACAGGTGACTGGCTGACTGAGGGAACAGCAGCAGCAGCAGCAGCACCACAGACCGCTCTCAGTGGAGCTGGTGAGAGATTATGGACTATAGTGAAAATGATGAACTAAGGTAAAGTCCTGAGATAGGAGCAAGGAGCTGTCTCCTGGAGGCACCAAACTGATCCAGAGTGGGGAAAGAGACAGAAAGACTATACAGAGCGCACTGAGATAGGCCCCTGGAAAGGTGTATCTCAGAAGGGGGTGCAGGTATTTCACACTGAGGTGTAACTTGGCCAGAGGGATGAGTAGCCAAACAGGCTGACAAACTTGGGGAGTGTAGCACATGCACTCGGCTACCTCGGGGGGCTCATGGAAGGTGAGTGCCACTCTGTTAGAACTTCACTGTTTAAAATGTATACCTTATTTCCAGTCAGTTTGCCCACCTTCACCTTAAGACTAATTTCAGTCAAACACATAACTTCTCTTTATTTAAAGGAGAAAACATGTTTTTATTTAGCTGTACCAAGGTTTCACATATATGATCCAATTGTTTGTATAATTGCTGTGAAACTACTGCAAATCACTCTTCTACCATGACGTCTTTCAGAAAAAAGAGGGGTTGTTATCAGAGTGCAAGATTAGGGAAATAAATCTCTACGCCATAATTACTTCTGTAATAATTATCATAAAATCATAGAA
>CM057846.1:61821983-61832858 GCA_030068395.1 Apalone spinifera | reverse complement strand
ATAATCCCAACTATACATACAATATGATGGGGACTAATGTAGCTACAACTACTCGAGAAAAAGATCTTGGAGTCATTCTGGATAGTTCTCTGAAAACATCCACTAAATGTGCAGTGGCAGTCCAAAAAGCAAACAAAATGTTAGGAGTCATTTTTAAAAAGGGATAGAGAATAAGACAGACAACATCTTATTGCCTCTATATAAAACCATGGTATGCCACCCACGTCTTGAATACTGCATAAAGATGTGGTCACCTCATCTCAAAAAAGATATATTGGCATTGGAAAAGGTTCAGAAAAACACAACAAAAATTATTAGGAGTTTAGAACAGGTCCCATATGAAGAGAAATTAAAAAGACTGGGACTTTTCAGCGTAGAAGAGAGGAGACTAAAGGGGGATATGATAGAGATCTATAACATTATGACTGGTGTGGAAAAAGTGAATAAGGTAAAGTTATTTACTTGTTCCCGTAACATAAAAACATGAGGTCACCAAATGAAATTAATAGGTAGACGATTTTAAACAAACAAAAGGAAGTTTTTCTTCACACAGTTCATGGTTGGCCTGTGGAACTCCTTGACAAGAGGAGTTATGAAGACCAGGACTGTGGCGGGGGGAAGCAACCCCGCCCCTGCCACATGTCAGCTGAGGCGCGGGAAGCTAAAAACGCCGGCACCTTCCCAGAGCAAGAAGCGGTGGAGCCGGCTTTGCAATCCCTGAACAGGGGAGGGAGACAAGCCACGCAGGGAGGTCATACCCTAAGGGAGGCCCCAGACGCAGCACAGGAGAATGACGTTATGTGCCGGGGTGGTGTGACATCAGGCCAGCACCAGAGAACCTACAAAGGAGAGGGGACAGGCGATGGGGGAGGGGTGATGTCATCTGACGTACTCAGGGGACGGGGGTAAAATGGAGGAGGTGTGGAAGAAGAGAGCAGAAGGACAGGCAGAAGTGGAGAGGGTAGAAGCTGAGGCATCCTTGGAAAGCTGAACCCAGGACCTCCGGGTAAGGACTCAGACGGTGGAGTTAGGAAGCAGCCCGGGGCGGGGTCGCGAAGCCCGCGAGCAGACGTGTTTAGGGGCAACACCCCCATTTGCTATATTATGGAGCCTAGCTCCCGAAGTTAAGGCCCTGGGCTGGGGGCTGGGAGACTGGGTGGGCCCGGGCCCCCCTCTCTGCCGTCGGAAGGCAATCCTAGAGACTCCAGTCGGGGCAGTTATTCATCGCAAGCAGCGATCTAACCGCGTTTGGTCACGAAAATAGACTGTAACTGGGGAATAGGGGGAGCACAATTAAATAAAAGGGTAGAATTTACATAAGCTACGAGCGTGGACTCATGACATGAACTTTCAGGGTATGTCTACACAGCAGCATTATTTCAGAATAACTAATGTTATTCCAGAATAACAAAGTGTGTGTAGTATAGACTACAAACCTTTATTTCAAAATAATGTTGAGTTGGAGGACTTCTTACTCTAACTCATGGTAGGAGTTTCACTAGGAGAAAGGGAAGTTGAAGGAGGAGTGTCCTTAAACTTCCTGCTTTGTAGACAGTGCCAAAAGCCAAATTAAGCTATTTTGACTTAAACTACGCACTTGACATTGCTGAAGTTGTGTAGCTTAATTTGACATTAGCCCTGCTGCGTAGACATACCCTAACAGGGTTCAAGAAAGAACTAGATAAATTCATGGAGGTTAGGTCCATCAATGTCTATTAACCAGGATAGATAGGAATGGTGTCCCTAGCCTCTGTCAGAGGCTGGGAATGGGTGACAGGAGAGGGATCACATGATGATTACCTATTTCTGTTCATTCCCTCAGGGGCATCTGGGATTGGCACTATCAAAAGACAGGATACTGGACTAGATGGACCTTTGGGCTGACCCAGTATGGCAGTCCTTATATTCTTATGTTTTCTGATCTTTTCTAGTCCCTGATCTTTCTCGTCTCAGAGAGAGGAGTCCCCCTCTTACAGGGAGCTCCTCCCTTAGAGTATCATCATAGGATTCCTGGTCACCTGATCCCAGAGCCCAAACTCAAGCTCAAGCAAGATGGCTGATTAGATGCAGGTGATGCTGAGCCAACTCCCCCTAAATAGCCTGCTCACTCTGTGACCATGACCTTTACACTTAACGGTCTTGTCGTCTAAAGGGGGCTCTTTTGATGTAAATCAGAGCAACCCATGGTGTAAATGGACAATATATGCCCCTTAAAGGAGCCATTCTATTGGTTCAGGATTCCAATGATCTCTGTCCATAGTCTCCCTCCCTACACCATCCCCTATGCTTCTTCCATGCCCCTAAAACACCCTGGATGGTTTTGCTGAATCAAGCCTCTTCTCGGCTTGAGAGAACGAGGCAGGATTTGCCCCACTGTGCATTGAGTGTACTGTTTGCTTTGTGAAGTTCATGGGCTCACTCCAGATACTCTTACTGTGAGGAAGACATGAGCCTCTACAGACAACATGGTTCCTCATTCTTACCATTGCCCTATGTTACTTCTGAGCATAAGTTCTCTGCGTGGTCTCAAATTGTCATTACCTTTTTCTGCCCTTTGGAGTTTAAAAGCTATTCACAGGGCTCCTTTATTTTTGCCCTGCATAGACTTTACAAAGCATCATCCAGCCTTGTAGACCTTAAACAATTGCCTATTAAGTGAGCTTTCACTAGACCAATCAGTATATCTACTGAGTACCCTCATATTCAGGGTAATGACCTGTAGCTCCAAAACAGCTTGACTAATTTTCTTCTTACTTAGCAGAAAAACACAGTTGGGAGTCATCCTGCAATGAAATCCATTGTAACAACCCATTATTAGATAAAACATGCAACCCTGTAAAGCTAAGACTACAACTTGGTCTTTTATCTCTAAAGACTATGGCTTCAATTACCTTTTATAATCTCTCTAAATTCCCACCAATGGACAAATTGCTCATATTCAATTTGTGCAGTAATGATGGCTCTTTGAGATATGTGTCCCTAATGGATACTCTACTGTAGGTGTATGTGTACTTCAGCACCTTTAATCAGAGATTTTTGGGAGCAGTGTTGAGCCTCCACATGTGCGCTCCTTCCCTTGTGGTTTCCCGCAAGATTATCTAGCACTGCACATGTGAACCTCTAGAGCCCTTTTTAAATATTGGTGTCACATTAGTTATCTTCCAATCATTAGGTACAGAAGCTGATTTAAAAGATTGGTTACAAACCGTAGTTAATAGTTCAGCAATTTCCCATATGAGTTCTTTCAGAACTCTTGGGTGAATGTCATCTGGTCCCGGTAACTTGTTACTATTAAATTTATCAATTCATTTCAAAACCTCCTCTAATGACACCTCAATCTGGGACAATTCCTCAGATTTGTCACCTAAAAAGAATGGCTCAGGTTTGGCAGTCTCCCCAATATCCTCAGCTGTGAAGACTGAAGCAAAGAATTAATTTAGCTTCTCGGCTATGACTTTATCAGCTTTGAGTGCTCCTTTAGCATCTCAATCATCAAATGGGTTTGTCACTGGTTGTTTAGCAGGCTTCGTGCTTCTGATGTACTTAAACATTTTACTATTACTTTTTGAATTGTTGGCTGGCTGTTCTTCAAACTCCTTTTATTTTTACATTTAATTTGACAAAGTTTATAGTCCTTTCTATTTTCCTCACTAGGATTTGACTTCCACTTTTTAAAAGATATCTTTTTATCTGTCATTGCTTCTTTTACCTGGTTGTTAAGCCACTGTGGCACTTTTTAGGTTCTCTTACTGTATTTTTTAATTTGCGGTATACATTTAAGTTGGCCTTCTATTATGGTGTCTTTGAAAAGTTTCCATGCAGCTTGCAGAGATTTTACTTTTGTCACTGTACCTTTTAATTTCTGTTTAACTAACTTCCTCATTTTTGTGTAGTTCCCCTTAGTCTGGGTGAGAGCTGGGAGCTGCAAGTCAGGCAAAGGAGCAGGATACTCAGGTACCAGAGGAAAGGTACTGGGAGGGGTCATTTGGGGAAGTGGCCCAGGGAAGTAGTTGCCAGATGGGGAGTAGAACAAACCCCATCTGTGGCCGCTGACTTAGGGTTCCTGGGCCAGAATCTGGAGTAGTCGACAGAGCCATGTAGTCTAGACACATCCATAGAGTATAGAGTAGCCAGTGATGAGTATGGCTCAGTAGGCTGTGGACCTTGCCTCTAGTAAAGAGAAAGAGGCTGTATAATGGAACACAGTGAGCCTGAGGCTGAACACTATCCGCCAGAAGTGCAAGACCCACAGGTACAACCAGAGCTCTGCCACAGTCTGTAATTTCCTGGGTTGTCCTTATTTCCCTTTTTATAGATGGGCACTATATTTGCCCTTTTTCCAGTCTTCTGGAATCTCTCCTGTATTCCATATCTTTTTCAAAGATAATTGCTAATGACTCAGATATCTCCTTGGTTAACTTCTTGAGGATGTATTGCATCAGGCCCTGGTGACTTGAAATCTAACTTGTTTAAGTCATTTTACCTTGTTCTTTCTCTATTTGAGCTTCTTAATCTAATTCATTTTCACTGATATCCAATTGCCACCAACCTTCTTGGGGAAAACTTAAACAAGAGAGTCATTAAGCACCTTTGCCATTTACACATTTTCTGTTATTGTTTTTTCCCACTTAATTGAGAAATGGGCCTACCCTTCCCTTGTCTTTCTCCTGCTTCTAATGTGTTTGTAGAATGTTTTGTTACCTTTTATGTCACTAGCTAGTTTGAACTTATTTTCTGCCTTGGCCTTTCTAATTCTGCCACTACTTACTTGTGTTATTTCTTTAAACTCATCCTTTGTAATGTGACCTACTTTCCACTTTTTCTAGGACTCTTTTTTTTCTTACATTTTTAGATCATTCGAGGTCTCCTGGTTAAGCCAGGTGGTCTCTCACCATACTCCCTATTTTTCCTGTTCAGTGGAATAGTTTGCTTTTGTGTCTTAATAATGTGTCTTTGAAAAACTGCCACTGTCATCAATTGTTTTTCCTTGTAGACTTGCTTCCCATAGGATCTTACCTACCGATTTCCTGAGTTTGCTAAAATCTGCCTTC
The DNA here is from genome assembly GCA_030068395.1 of Apalone spinifera. NCBI lineage: Eukaryota > Metazoa > Chordata > Testudines > Trionychidae > Apalone > Apalone spinifera. The sequence continues at coordinate 61,827,807 of CM057846.1, read as the reverse complement.
TTAAAAGCAACTGTCTTTATTTTCATGTTCATTCTCTTACCATCCCTCCCTATTTGTCCTATTTGTCCAAACAGCCTCCTCTCAGGAGCTTTCTCCACCTTCTGAAATAAAAAAGTGCTTTCCAATACTTTCTAAGAACTTGTTGGATAATCTGTGTCCTGCTGTGTTATTTTCCCAACAGACGTTGAAATCTCCCATCATCGCCACGTCCTGTGCTGTGGATGATTTTGTTAGCTGTCTATAAAAAAGCCTCATTCACCTCTTCTGCCTGGTTAGGTGGCCTGTAGCAGGGGTTTCTAAACTTGGGTCATAGACCTGCCAGGGAAAGCCTGCAACAACTTTGTTTACTCTGCAGTTACTGAGCCTCGCACCCTGCAGTTTGCCATTTCCAGCCAAGGGAAGCTATGGGAAGCTAGTGTTGAAATAAGGACTGGAGGACTGCTTGCTCAGCTTGAAGCCAAAGGCAGTTAGTATGTAACTGTGGGTTGGGAGGAGGAGGAGGAAGGGTTTGACCTCCCAACCCTAGAGGCAGATCACAAGGACAGGAGAGCACATGTGGGTTCAGTCACTACGGCTACCAAAAAATCTCCAATTAGAGGCAAAAGGGAGTACATACACATACAGTGAAGCACCCATACAGACATTACTGGAAGAAGAACCATTATAGTTAGTGATAGTCATTAATAACTTTGCTTAATTAAAAGCATTGTTTCTTCAAATATAGCCAACACCTCTGTTCTCGAGGAGATGTAACTATATGGATGGTTTGAAGGCACAGTAGCAAGTCATTTTTTTTCCCCCAACGGGACACAAAAATTAGACACAAATCAAAACTTCAAATCAGAATACTTAATGACTTACAAGTCAAAACCAGCTTGACCAATTTCTTCACAAACATAGCACAAAAATCCTCTTTAATCTCCAAAGTAATTTTAGCAAAATTAGCAGTCAGTAATGCCTCATCTGGAGATAAACATGAGAGTTATTTCTATACATGACTAGTTTAATTTTACTATATACAATAAACTGTGTTCAAACTGAAATAATCCTTTCAAAAATTGTTTTCTTTTCTTCTTTTTAATTGAAAAGCTTGCCACTATTCATACTGTAAAATTAACAAAAATGAAAACACAGTTTTGGCATATAGAAGTTATCTGAGAGTTATTATTAGTGGTAGTTTTTCCACCTGCTACTCTTTTTATTACTGGCCTTCAAAGCTGTCCTGCCACAATCTCAAATCAATCTCCGGTATCTCGCTACAGCTCATGTATCCCTGAAGGTAATCTGCCTTTAAGAAGACATCAGCCTGGACCTGCTGGATGTTGTCCCCATTGTCACAGAGTGCCCGGGCCAAAGAAGCTTGCTTCAGATGAGTGAGTTGTGCCATTGTAAACGCTCCAGGATTTTCATACGAAAACCTAGTCAGCAGGCAAAAAGATAGGGCATCAGGGATCTAGCAGCATGTCAAATAGAGATAATGAGGCACAGATAAGAGCAGACAGAGAAAGCACATATGGAACAGATCGTATTTGCTCTCCAATTTAATTTACTTTAATGGCTTTCACGTTTTATCAAATTCAGAAATTTTATGAACTGAAATGTTACCTGGGGTACCTCTACAACACTGCAACCAGAGGTGTGACTGCATGTACAGGCCTATTGAGCTCGCTTTGCTCTGGCTAGTTTGAATAACAACCACACTGAGGCCATGCCCACACTGACAGTAGCACAAGCTGACACAACATCCCACTCCACCTGGGAACCATAGTAAGTATTCAAGTGAGTAGCCAGTGCTGCTGCAGCAGCTTCACTGCTGCTGTTTTTCCAGCTAACTAGATAAGCGTAAGGTATGTCTACATATGCTGCAGTGTTGATATACCCAGAGGTTGGACATATATAATGATGAAGATTTTCAAAACTAGAATTCCCAGTATTTCCTGCATCATAAACATGTTTCAAATCAGATACTGACATTTTTAGGTTTTTCAATTATTAAACACATCAACATGCAACTCTCCCTCCCGTCCCCCCTCCAAACTTCCCCCTCAACAAATTAGAGTTGTTTCTGCCCTTTTTGCCTTGGCTGGACTGTTTCATTGGACCAATAGAATACTGCCTTCAGTTTCAAGATCTTCAAGCATGCTCCATCAAGGAAATGTCTGAAACTCTGGAATCCAGAGGAGTGTATTTCCAGAAGTGGTTGTAGAAGGTGGCAGTGTAAACACAAATTAGACAAGTTTCCCTCTACTTCTATAAATTATGTTTAACTGATTTACTGAACTGCCCCTGTTGATTTAAATTACTTGTAACATTCAATCTTTGTTATGCCGTGTTTCCTTAAATGGTTACATTAAGGTGAGTTAACTTTAATCTAACTGTATAATGGGTATATATTGTTTGCTATTTTTGAGTTAGACCCATTGCACAGATTAGCTCAAGTTTATTCCTGGAGGCTCCCAGAGCACACCAACAAGTTTGTTCAGGGCCCAGCCAGGTGGAAGCAGCACCAATTTTAATTTCCTTTTCAAGTAAAAGAACTGTAGCAGAGGGGTGGACAGAGGATTCCCACCTAACAATATTACCACTGGGAGACTCAAGAGTTCCTTATCTGTCACCAACAGGGGACACATAGGTGCCGATTGTCTGCCCCAGAGTAACCAGGGAAGAAAGAGGGGATGGTATACAACTAGATTAGCATTTTTTGGACAAAGCTATCATGCAAAGCTGATTACCTGTCTCCATCCTGGAGTCATTGAAACTGAGTGACAAAAAGATACATTAGGATTGGTCCCACTCTTGTACCCAGGCATCAGTTCTTCCCCTATCAGAGCAGGCCAAAATCAGGCCTCAATGTTCAGAGGAAACAAAAGACAGAATTAGGTAGCACTTTAAAGACTAACAAGATGGTTTATTAGGTGATGAGCTTTTGTGGGCCAGACCCACTTCCTCAGGTCTGGCCCACGAAAGCTCATCACCTAATAAACCATCTTGTTCATCTTTAAAGTGCTACATAGTTCTGTCTTTTGTTTCAGCTAGACCAGACTAACACGGCTGCATCTCTATCACTGTTCTCAATGTTCAGAGGTGTGCCATACAGCCTAGACAAAGAATCAGATAAAACGTTACAAACATGGACCTAAATTGGCATTTTGCTTCAGGCTCATTTTCTTTGGAATGTAGGTGTTTTTACAGAGGCAACAATCATTGCAAATCTTCTTGGAAGTCAAAACCAAAACAGTGATTTCTAATCAAAAGGATTCTTATGATTCCAAAAATGTTTATGAAATGGTCACCACTATAGTTTAGAAATAAATCTGAATGTTGAATATTAACTAGGGCTGTCAACTGATGTGCGTTAATGCCTGCAATTAACACAGAGCAGGATTAACGCATTAATTTTTTTAATGTGTTAATTGCAGGCGTTAATGTTGCACTGTGCTGTCCTGCCCAGAGCCGGGGTCAGCTGGGGACTCCAGATGACCCTGGGCTCCCATGGTGTTGCCTGTTGGAAACTCCGGGGTGGCCTTTCCAAGAGGCAGTGCTGCACCAACCCTGGGGTCAGCTGAGGACTCCAGCTGATCCTGGGTTTCCATAGCGCTGCACCTTTGAAATGCTGCTGCAGCATTAATTTTTTTAATCATTTGTCAGCCCTAATATTAACCTGTTCACTAGGCAGTCTCAGAGTTAAGCTACCTAATGCATCAGAGACGCAGCTGAAAAAATATATTGGGGTGAATAGGTCCAGCTCCCACCCAACATTAATTTTCTTTTTGAATACCAAAAAAATAATAAAATGAATATACATTTTTCAGTTGTTATTTTAGTGAAGAAAATAGCAGTTTTGGTGGGTTTTGATATTTGTTTACATAGGCACTGACTCTGGAGGTACTCTGAGGCTGGAGCACCCACACGGAAAAATTAGTAGGTGCAAAGAACCCACCAACACCAAGTCCACTGTTTCCCCTTTCTTTCCCCCCATCTTCCTCCTCCCCACCCATTCCTCTTGTAAGCCAGAGGCCCCACTGACCCTTCCTCCCTCTCAGAGCTTCTGGAGCACCATAAACAGCTGATTTGCAGTGTTCCAAGTTCCAGAAGACAAGGGGAGAAGTAGGGGTGGGCTTGCAGAAGGTAGTGGTGAAGAGGCAGAGTGGAGATGGAACAGGCAGTACAGTGGTTTGGGAAAAGGAGTGTAGAGGGGGCAGGGATGAATACCCCCCAACAAGAAGAGAAGCCAAACATGACTAATACCTGAGTGATGTTCAAACAATCCAAATGCCAGGATCCACTGGGTAGTTAGAGCACAACACATTAGGGTGCTTTTCACAACACACCTCTGGTGCACTCTGACATGCTGTGTAGACATATCCTAATTGTTATTATGAAATTAGGCCTCGACTGACACTAACTTTTGGACCATGAAATAGCTCAAATGAAGGTTTATAAAATATCTCCATTGACTTTTCAAGATCTAAATAGTCACTGGAAAAGCAACATTTCATGGTTATTTCAAGGTCCTGCAGAGCTAGAAATGGGAGCTCCGGATGACTGGAAAAGTAGCTCTTCTCCTTCATAACAGGACCCAGAATTTGCTTTTGCTCCCAGCAAGGTTTGAGATTTCAATCTCTAGCATCCCGTCATTATTTGGCACAGAAGAAAATTGATTTCAACCAGACTATTACTAAAAAATTATCTTTTATATTCTTTTTACATTAAACCCTTATGATTTCTTTACTGTTTTCTTTGAGGGTAATTGAATGTCTTTGTCCTCGTAGGCCTGTACTTTATTAGCCAGTCTCCTTTTATACTGAACTTTAGCCAACCGTACTGTGTTTTCAATTAGCTCAATTTAGCTGGACTGAAACATATTATTTAATAATGGATTTTGTGTCCTTTTTTACTGAAAACTTTTGACCCTTCAGGAAATGCCTGATTGTATTACTTTAAATAAAACTTCCACTGAGTTAATTATTAGACATCATGACTATTAAATCTGAACTCTGCTGCGCTGCTTAGGGTTAAGTTGTGTTAAGTTGAGAACAGCTGTAAATCTTCACAGGTTATGGACTTAAGTAATTAAGAAAACTCTATTAATGGAAAGAAGATACAAAACAATGGAAGAATGGAAGTGAATCTTGGGAAAGGGAGGGAATAGATAATATAATGTTCACCCTATAGATTAAATTCTATTTTTTAAAGTTTCTTTAGTGGGGCTTCTGTGAATCCCTTGTCTCTTAAAGCACAAAACATAGGTGTACTATGCAGCTTCACAGGATTTGCAAGGGCAAATAACAAAAAGATGAGATTAGACTAGAAGGATTTCAAAGTTCAAATTTTTAAATGCTAGCCAAAATGTAGGAAAAATTAAACACTCATTGTGGATCAAATTGCTATCAAACACCAATGGTATCACAACCAGAATACCAAATGATGCAGGCATATGGCTTGCTGAAATATAATAGCAAATTAATAATAGGTGCAATTTCCTTTAATATTACAGATCAAATGGAGTTGACATTTCCCTTATAAAGGCCCCAGTGCTGTCAAATTATTAATTCCCAAGGGCGCCATGGGAACACAAGCTTTTCCCCAAAGGGATCAAATTTCAGGATCAGAGCTTTAAAATGGAAATATTTCATTTGCTTCTGAATAGGTAAAATGGAAAACTTGTACAATTTACTATTTGGTCTGAAAATCATTATTATTATTATTATTATTACTAGTATTAAGAAAAATGGTAGAAAAGTCTATGAAACTTAAGCTTGTCCAAAAATACCTCCCTCATTCCCACCAGAAATGTAAATATTTTTATTACTATTTTTATTAT
>CM057846.1:61801039-61821789 GCA_030068395.1 Apalone spinifera | reverse complement strand
TTTTTTTTTTTTTTTTTTTTTTTTTTTTTTAAGTACAAAAGCTCTCAGGAAATAGATTCTGTCAGGAAATAAATGCTTCACTGAAAAAAATTAAAATAGTTCTAATTTAAATGGTTTTACTTTTTTAATTTCTGGTAATCTAATTTCCACCTACATTGTTACAAATACTAAACATTACACATGCAGGACCATTTCTCAAAGATCAGGGCTGTGGTGGAGACATTTTATAAAAACGAGCCTTGCGGCAGTCCTGTGCACAGGTTCAGGAGTCTGCTTACATGGAACTCATAGCAGAACTGAAATCGACTTCAGAATATTAATAAGGGTTACCATTTTGTATCCAGATCAAAGACATAATATTTCTAGTCTGTAAAACTGGAAAGCCGATTCCCCCTTAATCTTTAGTTTCAACCTGACTGATTATTTTAATGAAACTCTCTGGGCTTTGATTTTTTTTATTATATGAAATCCTATAAAGGAATTGGGAACACTGAAATGTAATGATTAATATTTTTCATTAACACAGATAATAAAAACATGAGCAAAGTAGTTGCCAAATGATCAGGAATAGAATTTATGCAGGAGACTTTCTATGTCCTAGTCAAAGTGAATATATTTCTAAAGAGTTCCTAAAAAAAGTCAATGTGGATTTCTAGAAATAAAAATCGGCAAAATAAAGGTATCAACTATCTGCTATTTATCTTGATGCAAAGAAGAACAGCAATAGAGAAATCTGAGACTTATTATTATTTTTATTTGTACTGGTTAAACCTCCTAAATCTGGGGATCTCTGGTCAGGCAACATCCATAGTCCTTCTGAAGCATGGATGTTGCCGGGCCAGAGAGCCCTGGTGCTGGGAGTATGGATCAGCCAGGAGTCCGGTAGCAGGGAGCCCCACCAGCAGAGCCAGCAGTGGCTGGGGACCGTGTCCCCAGGGAGCCCCATTGGGGTGGGTCAGCAGGAGAACTGGTGAGCTCCATCCCTGAGTAGTCCTGGCTGCGTGGGGCAGCAGAGGGGTCACAGGCAGCTGGCAAGCCCCGTCTCCGGGGAACCCCAGCTAGGTGGGGCAGAAGTGGGGCCACAGCAGCTAGAGAGCTCAATCCTGAGGGAACCCCAGCCAGCCAGCTGCACCTGAGACCAAGCCATGCAGCAGCAGAGCTACAGCCCTGTGGCAGTGTGGCTGGAGCAGAGCCAGCTAACGGAGGGGCAGTGGGCTGGACACATATTTCAACTCCCACTTCTCACAAATGTACTTCTAGGGACAACATGCCTGACAGATACTCTTCTTTGTTATGCAGCCTGAGGTTAATCTTCCATTCCTATAGATATATTATGATATTTCTATTTGTAAAATTTTCTGTTATAGGACTTGTTCTCACTTCTGACTGTTAGCGAGTTAGTTTTCTGTAACAAAGCCAATTTCTGGACTCAGTTTTCATCATGTTCATCTGCCTAAGAAAAACAAATCTCTACTGTCACAGCACATGAGCAGTACAATATTATATATTTACATGGAGTTTTTTCTTCCCTCAAGCTTCATTTTCTATCTTTGAGGATCCTTTTGTTTCCCTATCCTGTCCTCAATTCACCCATCTCAATGCATTTATGCTCTTACCCCTCTATGATAACTACTAAGTTTCTCATTGAAGACTGGAAGGATTCCACAGATTCCATTGATAATATACCTAGTTGGAGAGAATCACTCTTCAGTGACTCATAACAACCCATCCCTTCCTCCTCTGGGAAGCACTGCAGAGCACTGAGTCTGTATTAGTCCCAAGAAATGAGACCAGAGAATAGTAGTGTTCTTTATGCAAAATAATGACTGTAAAATCTGTTCTGAATCAGCTTAATAACAAAGCTGTAAGGATTTCTAGCATTAAGGTATTTGTTCGAGATAAGAATATTAATAAGGGTTACCATTTTGAATCTAGTTCAAGTGAGGAGAATAGTATGGGGATACACACTGTTTCATAACTCAATAAGATAACTGACTCTTCAGGTCTTTTCTTAAGCTACAAAACTAAATGAAGCTCTGAAGTCACACTGTATAAATGAATGTGTCTGCAGGAAAAAATGGAGAGAGGATTGAAAAAGAAATGAACAAATAGTTAAAGGACATGTAAAGTTTCTGGGCCAAGATTGTAATAATTGGGTATGTGACTGAAATCAATGAGATTTGCTAGGTCCTCAGCACTTTTAAAAGTCAGACTCACTTATTTATGAATTCAAAGTCTATGTTTAGGAATCTCTTTTTCAAAATCTTGGCACAAAAGACTACTTAATTGAGAGAGTAATGTTCATAGTACAGAGTCTATAGCACAGTTCCAAAGTAACAGAAACACAAACATGAATACAAATACAACTCAGAAATAACAAAAGCCAAGGGAAGAGTAAGCTAGAGAATAAAAGATAAAATGATTACGGATTACTAAAAAATACAAATTTTATCGGGGATAAACGTGTAATAATTGGCAAACACCTTTTGGGCTGAAAGTTTGCCAAGGGAGTTATACAAATCGTACTTGCTGCTAAAACTGACACCATTCCCCCATGCAAATTTAATGGACTTACATGTAAATGTTTCTGAATGTCAGTGTGTGAAAGTGAAAATCTATAGATCGAGTTATAAAAATGAGTCTTAATGAAAACTCCACTTCTGAACACTGAATCGATCAAATTATGCATCTGAATTTTGCAGCCCCAGTTCCATTTTCAAGAGCCACAAAAAATGGGCCTGTTGTTGCTACATGTTGACTGACTTTGCTCTTAGCAGGTGATTCTCAGATGATCTAATCTTCTTCAGGCTCCTTTACTGGAAAAAGTGATTGTACTGCCTTCATCTTGCTCAGAAGTCTGCTATCTTAGGATTCTGAATCTTGCAACCACTGTGTGCATGTGTTAGCATCCTGACACTGGCTGCTCAACAAAAGTATAAGTTTATATTTTGGTTTTTGACCTGTCCAGTGTGTTTCTGACATCTAGGCACATTTCAATCAGGTTAATATGTTCCAAATTGTCACTTTTTTAAGTTTCAAATTTTTAGTCACAGAATCACTGAGAGACATATTTCTCTGCCAATGGTCTTTTTACTGTTTGGAATGAATAGCTTATCTCAAACTGCAAACCAAAAAGCCTTACCTGCTTTTAAGTCATGTCTTAAAGCTTTCTTGTTTACTGTTTCTTGTTTACTGTTGCATTTTTATCAGTAAATATAATTGTTTTTGTTTTATACAGTTTTCTGCACTTTGAAACCAATGATGTGTACAGTGCTACATAAAAAGCAAGTGGTATGTATTTTTGTGCATGATTATGCTATTTTACATTCCATTTGCAGTAAAACAAATTACTTACATATTCAATATGAATATTCTGAGTACATTTTGTTTGCCCAGTAGGGAATACATGCATAGTATTGATTCTCATAGCATTTGAATATTTTGTTCATGAAAAATAAATACACTGCTAAAAGCTGAATCTGGGCCCTTTTATGGAACCTGTGAGCAGAACTGTGAAAGGGTCAGAAACATGTCCTGTTAATCTGGAGACAAGGTGTCAATAACCTACACATACCTTGATTAGCAGTTTCTTCAGTTTTAGGCATGGCAATATGTGAGGGGGTAGAGGGCTGAATCTGAGAGAAAGACCCGATGGTGAAAGTCCACGACTGAAAGAAGGGGAATCCAGACCCTCCCTGCTCCACCAGGCTCTGACCCAGGCCTCTCTGAACAACAGTTCCAATATTTGACCTACAGTGGGTGCCCATATACCTATTCCTGAGCCCCAGCTTTGGCTCTGCTTTCACTAATGGTTTCTGGAATTCCCTTGGAGTCCTCTCTGACTGCAGGCTGAAGGGCCTTCCTCTAGTGGCATGGTTTGTGGTTTCCTGCCTTTGTAGAGTAAAGGGCTTGTGGCAGCTTTGCAGTGGAGCCTGGCGGAGCTGCAGAAGCTTCTCTGCAGGAGCTCATAGTGCATGACTGCTCCTCTGCTCTACCTGCCCAGACTGAGCTCAGTTGCTCCCTATTGAACCCCATCTCCAATGTGAACTTGCCGAGCAGGAGTGACTGTGCAGGGTCTTCAAGGCCCAAGGCTGCTCTTTAACCTTGGTTCATTGATGTGAGGCTCGTATGTCCCCTCAGACAACACCTGAACTGGGCTTGAGGAGACATGCCTGCAGTAGCACTGATCAAGCAAGCTTGCTAATAGCAGCAGTGTAGTGTGTATTCAGGACATCTAGACTGTCCCACCACCTGAATACACACTAGGATTAGTACTTCAAGTGGGGCTGCATTCAAGGCGGATAGCTACACTGCTATTTTTAAACCACTAGCTGAATCAGAGATAGGTACAGGTAGTGAGACTTTATTTTAGTAAGAAGGGTTACATACATTTTCTTGGAAATGCTCAAAGCCTTCATAAAAAATGTAAATCAAATCTCTGTATTTCTCCATAAACATAAGCAAAAGGATAGAGAGCCAGTCACCTTGAGTCAACAGATTGAATCTAGCTTAAGTAAAAAATGACAGAAAATCATTACCATCTGACTACTTCTTGTTAGGCTACGTAGAATGAGTTCATCATCACAGTCCACTTCTAAATGCACAAGTGTTTACATTAGAAAAACCAATAGTGGTTAATCATAATGGCACTAATCGGCGTTGTTGGGAGTCCAGCGGAGAAACAAATGGGCATGAAAAAAGACCTATTGTCTCACTCTTACTTATGATCCCTCCAAATTAGGGTTGAGACACGTTAGGAAAAACAGAACCACATTAACATGGGAAAATGCTTTCTGTTGCACTCCTTCTGCAACAGATCTTCCGTAAGGTAATCTCGGAGCCATTACATAAAGATAAAATTAAATTTAAATTTGTATTACTTATACCATATATCCAAAAAGCTTTCTGTTGTTGCTTGACTAAACAGTATTAGACACAATACCACCCAGCTGGGGGGACATGAAACAGTAAGTAGGAGACTGCATGAGGAAAGGCAGGAGCAACTCATCAGTAAGATAATGTTTTAACTCAGAGGCTAATGTACTATTCGGTGAAAATTGTTCCATTACCAAACCATCAGAAATTAATATCTCTGCTGACTCATTTGTTGACTAGGCCTCATAACAGATGCAGGTTCTGAGGAGCGATTACACTGATCAGACCGGTTTCCTTGTGAACTAGCTTAGGAAGAGGATTCCTCATTCAAAGAGTTCAGTATGGAATTAGTGTGGAAACAGTAATGGAAGAAACAGATAAGCCAGGCAATCAGTCCTACATTACCTGAAAACAGATAAGGCAGGAAGAAGTGATAATAAAAGAGACACTGACATTTAAGCAAGGGTGGAGCACAAATGGGTAGGACCCTAAAGAAAAGACAAGTAGCTTGAACCTGATATGGTAGACATGAGGGAGACAGTGCAGAGATTCAAAGAAGGTGATGTAATCAGATTGATAGGCATGGAGTATGATCAGGGAGTGAGGTCTGTGTTAGGGAAGACTAAGAGAAGAAAGTTATAGTAATCTAGGAGTGAAAGGAGGAGAGCATAGACTAGAATTTTTGTAAAAGAAAAGAATATATTGTAAAGAGATTACAGAAGAAGCAGCTGCAAGATCTGGCTATAGCCTGGATGGATGAAATAATGGTATGTTTGACAGTAAGTGAAGAAAGTGGAGATTTCAGAGGACAGATAAGGAGCTTTTTTTGGTCCATATTAAATGTAAGTTGATGACCACACATCAGAACCAGATGTGAGATAAACCATGTGAGATGCTGGAATGGGTGAGGAGCATTAAGTAAAAAGTAGAAAGATAGTGGTAGTATGTGTGCAGGTGAGATCACCCACAGAAAATGAGCATACAAATTAGAAGACACAGCAGGCACCAAAACAGAGCTCTGCAAGACTCCACAGTAAAAGGGAGAATATAGGAGAAGTCACCAAAAGGACATTGAAAAAATTATTACAGAAGAAGGAAAAGCAGTAGAAGACTATATATATATAAAAAACAAAGATAAGATGCTGAGAAAGAGGATATGATTAACATTGTCAACCACAGCTAAAAATCAAGGAGGATGAGGATAGAGTAGAGGTCTCCAGATTAGGTCAAGCAAAGCTTGCTAGAAATCTTGTATGAGAAGTTTTGGTGGTGCAGAAAGGGTGGAAGCCAGACTGGCAGGGGGAGGGAAAGTGATCCAAGATTGGAATGATGGAAAGGAACTCATGTAAAGAGCTATAAATGACTCTTGCAGTGTGTTTAGAGGTGAGGAAGGAAGAAAGGAAACAGATGGAGAGATAGATAGGACTGAGAATGACAAACTCTGGGGTCAGCGGGGACGGAAAGACTCTGAGTCCCCCGCTGACCCCAGCTCCATGAGGGCTCTGCCACTTTGAAATGCACAAGAGCCCCCACTGGGGACTTTCGTACATTTCAAACCTGGCACGCCGCATGTAGCCTGGAGTCAGTGGGACTTCCCACTGGCCCCGGGCTGCACGTGGAGTTCTGCATTCCTCTGTTGAAATGTACAAGAACACCAGGAGAAGCTGTATGCTCCCTCTCTGCTGTGTTGTGTGCTGTACCCTCTGCCCCCAGCAGGGTCTCATCAGGGACTGAGCTAGAAGCAGCACACAGGCTGCATGCTGAGAGGAAGGGCTGCTCAACTGTGATCCTGTTCTACATTTTTTGTACAGAAAAAAGCCTGTTCCTGGTGGTTTGTCTGAGTAGGTCTGGTCTAAGATGCACACACACAATACACAATGCAGAGCACACCAAGGAGCCTCAACCTAGCCTCTCACAGTGGTGTAAGAAGTCACAAGGCTTACCGTACGCTGAATAACCTCACACTGGGCTAGTGAACAGGAGGGGTTACACCTATAAGCAGCAGTTGCAAAGGCATTAATAATCCCGGCATTCACATTGGGATTACAGCCTTTGTAGTCATCCATCATCTTCATGCCGTAGTCACCAAGGATCTTAGGCAGCCAATGGCTGTAGGTAATTTGTTGCATCTGTGCACCAACAATCTTTCTGGCTTCACTGTAAAAAGTATCTCCATCCCAGTGTGGATTCATTTTCAACATGTGGCTATATTCTCAGAACCGCAAAGTGTGCATGGCTGTGAGGCCAAGGTGCTCATTGGCTCTGTGATCTCCTGCAAGGAAGCATGGCATAGAGCTTTCATTTTCATCTCATGTGCATTCAGTTGGGGGACCTGTGGCAAATGGTAATAAGTGTTTTCCAGATGAGGCCTTCCTGGAGGAGACCATGTTGATTTGTATTATCCCTTAACTTTTCCGAGTCCCTGTCAGAGCTTGCATAAACATTAGAAGCATTGATATAGGATGTTAGGTGGTTTAATCTGCTCTCTTGAATGCACTGAGTTTATTATTAAAGAGGTTATCCCACTACCACAAACTGGGCTTGAGCAAACAAAGAATATGCATTTAGACTTTTTCACTCAGGGATCATTCTCAGAAATAGTGATGGGGAAGCAAGGTGGATCATTAGCACACACTGAGCTACAAGACTGTCCATCAGAAAAACAAGACATACCTATGCAGGCACTGTCTCATCCAAATCATGGTCTAAAAACTGGCCCCTCTGCATGTGACTGTACCTATCATCAGGAGTTATGACCTCTGTGCCAATCATTTCTGCTGAGATAAGCCTTAGTAGCGGAAGAGGATAGCCATTATACAAAGGATCAAGACTGACACTTCTGGGTAAGATAAACCCATTTTTATACACAGTTTCAAGGATCCATTCGAAAGCAGTCAATGAGGTGCCCCACACTGGGTAGATGAGATTGTTGCATGTTCCATCGTAGCATCTGTTTCTTTCATGGAAACAGATGTTAGAGCGGTTTGGGAAATGCCCGTGAGCTGTACATCCAGACAGATGTACAATCAGACTGAGGTAATGTGGGGAAACCAGGTAATTGTAGTGAAACTCTGCAACACACATTTGAAGAAATTAATTGATCTCATATAAAAAAGAAGTGTAGGAATCCATGTAAGATTCTTAAGGTCAATAGAAATAATGGTGTTTATACCTGGACAAAAGTCTCCTTATCAAAAAGTGTTTGTTGTGATACAGACCTTACTAAATTTCTGATAGTCTGATCCTGCTCCTGGAAAAGTTAATGGCAAATGTGCTATTGACTTAAACAGAGGCAGGTTTAGCTGTGGAAGAAACACTGAAGTGATAGCAACAACAGCTAAAGTGGGAGGTGATGTGAATGCCAGAGAGGGCTAAAAAATAAATATACAGAAACTGTAAAAATAGGTTTGAAATATGGGCAGGCAACAACCAACTGATATTTAAAATGGAAAATGTAAGCCAATATAGCTAGAAGTTGAGGGAAGAGAGAGAGAGAAGTCTTATCAATGGGAGGCAGATACTTGGAAGGCAGTAATGCTGAAAAAGGACTAAGTGATAGTGAAAATTGAATTTGAGCTAGTAATGCAACATGAGAGCAAAAAAAAAGTTTTTGTTGTTTTTAAAGCAGAGACGTTGTGTCATAGACTAAGGAGATAATAAACCTTGAAAAACTCAGACCTGGAATATTGCATTCAGTTCTTGAACATGAATGACAGAAAGTTTTAGATAAACTGGAGACAACTCAGAGAAGAACAACCGACAATATTTAAAGGGCTGAAGGGACTGACTTATGAAGATAGATTAAAAGAAATGTAATAGCTTAGCCAAACAAAGAGTGGGGGAATATTAGAACTGTCTATAAGTATTTGGAATCTAGAAACATAAAAAAGGAAGAATTCAGCAGGGGATGAGAGTAAACTGATAGGAAGAAATTGGGAAAGGGAACACATATACTAAATATTAGGAAACAGTTTTAAATATACTAGTCTATTGAGACACTGTCAGGGAAAAAGGTGGATGATCTGAAGTTTGACCTGAATAAAGCCCTTGAAAGTATGCTGTAGGAATCAATCTGGGATTAGCATGGAATAGAATACTGGTAGGAGCTTTATATCTTCTTCATCTCTAATTTCTCCAGTTCCATAAACCACACAAAAATATCCTGCATAAATCAGAATATTCTTTCAGTCATTTATAATATTTTCACTACTGAAAATAGTACTCAAGAGCTCTGTTGAAAATGTCCCGTCTAAACTGTTGGGTTTTTTTGAAAAGCCCCATTTCGAAAAAAAGCGGCAGCTGCCGTTATGCAAATGAAGCGCAGGATATTTAAATCCCCGCTTCATTTGCACTTTTGATGTGTCTAATTTACATCCCTCTGCCGACAGAGGGGTGTAGGTTAGACACACCCTAAGACTATCAGAACCATGTGGAGAGAAAAACTTTACTTTGAATTTAACTTAGTTTGTTAAGTTAGGCATTAATTGCATTTTATCTTTATTTTTCTTGTAACAATTTCTGACTTCATGCATCATTACTAGTAGTCACTTAAAATCCTATCACTTTTTACTTAATTATCTTGTTTTACTGTTTTATCTAATCCAATGTGTTTAAATTGAAATGTCTGAAGAACTAATAAGAATGCACAGTATTATTTTAAAAGAAATAATGGACTTAACGTACTCATATTGTCCTGGAAAGGGCTCTGTGCAGACATACATTTCTGTGGGGACATCGAAGACTGTCAGTGTATTAGGGTCATCCTGCTGTATAATCAAGTCTGATAAGAGCGAAGGTGTGGCTGGCTGGTTGCAACAACACACAGGGTGTGTCTAGACTACAGGGTTTTGTCGACAAAAGTGGGCTTCTGTCGACAAAATTATACCTGCGTCTACACTACCGCCGCATTCTGTCGACAGTAAGTTGACAGAACATGGCAGTTTTGTCGACGGTGGTAAACCTCATTCTACGAGGAATAACGCCTTTTTTTCGATAGTACTCTGTTGAAAAAAGGCGCTATGGCATGCAAACTGTGCTTTTTCGAAAGAGAGCGTCTAGACTCTCTTTCGAAAAAGCGGCTTGCTTTGTTGACAGTACTGGTTGTAGTCTAGATGCTCTTTTTCAACAGAGGCTTTGTCGACGGTATTTGTCGATAAAGCCTCTGTCGAAAAAGGTGTGCAGTCTAGATGTACCCACACACACATATAGACATAGCTGGATGCTGTTTGTGGGAAGTCCAAACTGGAGATTACTGCGCAAATGAATGTAAAGAGAATCTTAAATGACATGGGTGATAGGTCTACTAATTAGTCTGAACTATAACCTAGGTATGTCACAGTTATAGTCTGCTATAAGATGAGGATGTACTAGCTAGAAGCAACACAGGAGAAGAAAGTCTTGGGTGCGTTGACTGATGTCAGGATGTCTATGAGCTGCTAATGTGATACGGCTGTGAACAAAGCTAATGAAATCCTGGGATGCATCAAGTGAGGTATTTTCAGCAGAGAAATGGAAGTATTATTGGCTTTCTTTGCCTCTGATTAACTCTAAATTATGATATAATGGAGTGACAACATACAACCAATAGTTATCTATTGGGACCCATCCTTTTAAAACACAGTAGTGATTACATGGATCCATTCCTACTGTATATGAATGGGAACAATGTAGATGAACTACATTTAAATTACAGTTTAAAACATAATAGCAGAAAAGATTAAATTCTAACATACAGAAGAGGAAGGGTGCTTTGGAGCAAATTAACTGGAAGAAAATGATAAAATAATAAATGATTATTTTAATAATTATGGTGTATGAAAAAAGATGCATAATCTCTGAACTAGAAGTTCTGATTCCATCAGCCCATACAAAGTCATTACCTTCTCTGAATCTTTTATATTTAAGATAAAATTAACACAAAACCAAACTCAAGACAGAGATTGGTTTTGGTTTTGTAGTATGTAAAATTGTCATTTAGCTCTGAGAAAAACTTAACTGGAATTTCTTCTTATTGGAGGAAAAAAAAACAGGTGCTGAACATCTGACTCCTGAACTAAAGCATTTCATGAGGACTTTCACTCACTTCAGATACCAAACAGCCATACTCACATGCACATGGAAGACAATAATTCCTTTCGAAGTTTACCTATACCTTTGTGGAATTGGGTGTGCCTAGTTCTGGCGGGTAACAAGGTGGAAAGTCTCCCGCTGGAAACCCAAAGAGTTTTTTATGATGGAACTTTCAAACAAGTTGGAGAAGCAGCTAAGAAGCTGAGCCCTGAAGGAGAGGGAAGACTTATGAGCTTCAGAGAAACAGATTGTAAGATGGCCCAAGTTACTAAGGCCCTAGGGATGAGTGAAGACCTACCTAAATTTTCAAGGAACAGACAAATGTATGTAAAAAAAGATCCATGTAGGCTTTTCTTATGTTTATGTATTTCTGTCTGCTTCTTATGTTCTTACGGACAAATAAACACTCTGGCTGTGTCTAGACTGGCAAGTTTTTCCTCAAAAGCAGTTGCTTTTGCGCAAAAATTTGCCAGCTGTCTACACTGGCCGCTTGAATTTGCGCAAGAACATTGACTTCGTAATGTACAAAATCAATGCTTCTTGCGCAAATACAATGACGCTCCCGCTCGGGCAAAAGCCCTCTTGCACAAATGCTTTTGCGCAAGAGGACCAGTGTAGACAACCCGGAATTGTTTTGCGCAAAAAAGCCCTGATGGCTAAAATGGCAATGAGGGCTTTCTTGCGCAAAACCGCGTCTAGATTGGCACGGATGCTTTTCCACAAAAAGTGCTTTTGCGCAAAAGCATCCGTGCCAATCTAGACGCTCTTTTCCACAAATGCTTTTAACGGAAAAACTTTTCCGTTAAAAGCATTTGTGGAAAATCATGTCAGTCTAGACGTAGCCTCTGAGTGATTTGAACAAACTTTTTTCCTTATCACCATGTATATCAGCTGAATACAACCTTCCTGAGGAGATTCTAGAACAAATGCCAAACCCAGGTGGACAAGGGATGCTGTAACTTAGTGGTCCAGTAAAAACAGATTTGAATCGTGAAATTAAAATCTGAGAGAAGTGTATCAAAGATGGCCACAGCTGGAGACAGGACACTGGAGAAGATGAGCCAATACTCTGAGGAGGTTCTGAGAATTCACTCTCTGACAACCCTGGATAGCTGGTTCGTACTTGCTTGTAGTTGATAGCGATATGTAGGGTTGGGAAGGAATTTTCTCACATTTCAGACCAGTAGTGGGGATTATTCATCTCATTAGGTGCAGGTTGATTGCCAAGATCATCTAGGTCTAAATCACTTAAATAATGCCCTGCCATTGCAGCGGTCTCAGTCTCTCCTAGTCTCTGCCTGTCACATATAATAGTTGAGTCTCCTGAAGGTGGTGAAACTTTGGACTAACTTCAATTGTTGCAGTTGCTGGATGGTGTTGGTGGCCTGTGATGTACAGGAGGCCAGACAAGATGATATGGTGTAATTTTCTGGCCTTGAATTCTGAGACTCTGTTTCAGGCCTGTCGCAGACAAGGAAGTGCCCACAGACTGATCGCAATTACAGCTCACACACCCTCCCCCCCATCCAGAACAATATAATAAAATGTTATAATATCATATATATATAAATCAAATACACAGAGTCAATGACAGCAGGACTTTTAAAGAAGTGCCTTTGCAGTGGGAAAGGAGGGACAGAGGAACAACGAAAAGGACCAGTTGCTCATGTCAGAAAGAGCCAGTCTCCATGGATGTCAAGAGCTCTATCCTTCATGGACTCTTAGAATTAACAGGATTAGGAATGCCTGTCCCCTCCTCACTCTGAAGCCCTGTAAGCCCATATCCCCGCAAGAGGCAAAAGGGACAATCATGCCTTTAATTTTGAAATTGATTTCACATTTTTTTACATAGCATTAATAGCATGTTTATTTCGACATAGAACATAGGCTGTCTAGACTACACCTCTCTGTCGACAGAGAGATGTAGATTAGGCAAGTCAAAATTGCTAATGAAGCAGGGATTTAAATACCCCGTGCTTCATTAGCATAAACATGGCCACCGCTTTTTTTCAAAACAGAGCTTTTTCCAAAAAAAATGGCAATCTAGACGGGGAACTTTCAAAAAATAAAGCGTTTTTCAAGTGATCCCTTATCCCTCATAAAATGAGGTTTACAGGATCTTTCAAAAAAGGCTTTATTTTCCGAAAGATCCCCATCTAAACTGCCGTTTTTTTTTAAAAAAGCTCCATTAAAAAAAAAAGCAGTGGCCATTTTTATGCTAATGAAGCACGGGATATTTAAATCCCTGCTTCATTAGCAATTTTGACGTGCCTAATCTAAATTTTTCTGTCGATAGAGAGATATAGACTAGACACAGCCATACAGTCAACCTGTGAAGTGTGTTGCCAGAAGATGTTGAAGCCCAAAGGTAAATTTGGGTTCAAAATAGAAGTCAGAGGATAGATCCATCAATGGCTATATGAGGAGCTTATCACAAATTCTGTATTGTATTGTGTATTAACTCCATATTAAAGAATAGCAAAAGAGGGATTTTTATTAACTGTTCCACCTTTCAGAGCTTTTCATTACTATACTGAAAGAAGAGACAAAGCATTATCAATTTGTAATTTTATTCTAAGCAGTAGTGAAGATATAGATATGGACTGTTACACTTCAAGAGATACTGCAGTGCTATCAAAGTCCTCCAATTTAGGCCCAAGCATGGAAGCCCTGAGGTCCTTCAGATAAGAACATAAGAATGGACATACTGGGTTAGACCAAAGGTCCATCTAGCCCAATATCCTGTGTCCCAACAGTGGCCAATGCCAGATGTCCCAGAGAGAGTGAACATGGTCTCTGAAACTCAGGAACAAAGTCACACAGTTAAATCCTCTACTTCTTCTTCTTTGATTTGGCTAGGGTACAGCAGAAACTGTAATTTCACCTGAAATTCATTGAGTCAAATGACTACAATAGAAACAGCAGAATTAATTGTAGTGACGCCTTCTTCATATTCGTAAATTGGTCAGTAAGTGATAATATGTTTGATGATCTGTTGCAGGGAGCCACATTCAGGTGCCAGGAAGTCCTTGATTTTCCATTTGTGTGATTTTCATGTCTGCATCTATCAGAGTTGGTCTGGATTTGGTTCAGAATTGACCAAGATGACTTTGGAGGATTGAACCCAGGAGCCCTCCTGATGGGATCTGGCACAAAGTGCTTCTTTTTAAAGTCTTGTTTAGCCCAATCTGCCTTCCAGACCTCCTTCTAATCATAGTCTGATTGCACGAGGTAATGCAGATGATATCAGGAAGGCTTTGAAGAGTTGAGAAACTGGGGAAAGGATGCACTCTTGAGGTCTCGGTGGCTAGGAAGACATCTGTTTTCCTGGATTCACTGAGCTTAATGGAGCGTTGCAGCAATTTGGCAGATCAGTGGGGGAGCGAAGACAAACAGAACAGATAGTTTTGGTGCTGGTGTCATTTTAAGGGTTCCAGTGATGCACTGCATCTCTGTATTAAGTGGGGTGTCAACAAGTCTATGGCTCCATCTATGGCTCCATCTGCTCCATATTCAGCTACTGAATACACAACTGCTACTTCACGAGGCATAAGGGAGTGGTCAACAAAGGCGTTCCCTGTCGACCGATCCGCGTCTTGACTACCGCGCTGTGCTGATGATCAGCTGAGCCGGCACAGCACGGTGGCCATTTTTATTTTAATGAAGCGGGGCATATTTAAATCCCTGCTTCATTGACTATGTCAGGTAATCTAATTTACATGCCTCTGTCGGCAGAGGCATGTAGTCTAGACATACCCTATGAGTCCAGAATTGCACTCTAAGATGGATAAAGGCAAGATGCTTTGTCTATATATGCAGGCTGCGTCTAGACTGGCATGATTTTGCGCAAATACTTTTAATGGAAAAGTTTTTCCGTTAAAAGTATTTGCACAGGAGAGCGTCTATACTGGCATGTGCCTTTGCGCAAAAGATTTGCTTTTGCGGAAAAGCATCCATGCCAGTGTTAATACTCTCTTGTGCAAGAAAGCTCCAATGACCATTTTAGCTATCAGGCTTTCTTTTGCAAGAAATTAACGTGGCTGTCTCCACTGGCCCTCTTGTGCAAGAATACTTGCGCAAGAGGGTTTATCCCTGAGTGGGAACGTTGGAGTATTTGCACAAGAACCACTGATTTTGTACATTACAAAGTCAGTGTACTTGCGCAAATACTCGCTGCCAGTGTAGACAGGCGGTAAGATTTTGCGCAAAAGCGTCCGCTTTAGCGCAAAATCATGCCAGTCTAGACGCAGCCCTACATTTAAATCACAGACAAAACAGCACTTTAACGGGGCAATGTAATTATGGCCAGTGTTCCCTCTAACATGGGAGGTAGCATAGATTCACAGGTGAATTAATTAGCCCCGCCCAGTCAATCAGCTCTCTGCATGGAGTCCTGAGCCTCTGACTGGATATGGCTGATTAATCACCTGTGACGCTGTGCTGCCCCCACAGCTTAGCAGGAACACTGGTTATGATACCAGCATTGTAAGAGAGTTCAAGACCTGGGTATGCTAAAAGAAATCAGGAAAGAGGGCAGTTAGCTCTGTAACAATTACTGTGAAAAAAGAACATACCATTTTAGTCATGTAAGAGCTGAAAAGGAATGTTGCATATAACACTTCTTTCACTCATTCTTCATAAGGAATTCCAGGCATAACCATACTCAATGCCCAAAGAAAAAAACAAACTGAAGTAGAGAGAACAGAAATTGGGTTTTGAGTGAGCAAATCAAATACCAGAAACAAGAGACATCATTATTTACAGAGAGAAGCAGATTACAAGTTTCCTAAAAGGATTCCATTAGTCAAGTATTTGCAGTAGCTATCATGTTTCTGCATTTCTTGGACTAGAACAAGCTTTTAGCAGAGAGAACAACTGCCTCATTAAACACATGCCAGCTCCCTCATGTATTCTGCCACCCAGATGTAGTTTTATCACCTTTTACATTATTCACAAAATGCCTTGATTTGTTACAATGACTTCTAAGTGTTCTTCAGTACTCACAGTGAGTCCAAGTGATAAAATTCACAGAACGTTTAATGTACCCTAAGGTGAGTATTTTTCTACTCAGCTCCATATGGATGAAATTCACCTAAAAACCCCCTTTGTAAGTTTCTTTGTATGGTGAAGGAAAAAACACCATGGAGAGCTTCAGTCAGGGGGATGCATCTTTCCTGCACAAAGTGGAGACAAGCTCTGTACCAGGTCCATGCAGCCCCCAATGGGCTAAGGGAATGTCAGAAAATATGTGGATACAGTAATCACAAACATCTAAACCCTGGCTGGTACAGAAGGGTCACAACACAGATTGTAGACAAAGGACTAGGGCAGCAGCCAAGGAGGAGTTGTGGTGCTACCTTATCTCCCCCTGGCCCTCACATAGGCCTTGTCTACACAGCCAATTTACTAAGTTGTAACATAGTCGCACAGGGGTGTGAAAAAACACCTCCCTGCTCTGGGTGCAGCAAGCTACAGCTATTGTAAAGTGTCAGTGTCAGGCTCCCAGCACTGTTAGCTACTCCCCTTGTGATTTCCTACAGCACTGGGAAAGCTTTCTCCCAGTGACAACACTGCCATGTTAAAGCACGACCACAGCTGTGCTTTAAACTAAGAACTGTAGACAAAGCCTTAGCTACTAAGCAAAGCCAATCATGGGGGATTTGTATGGGAAGATATATTTGAGCAAGTGCATCTGTCAATGTTATACTCTAAAGAACCATTTGTAAAATGAAATTCAAAACAAAATCTATATACTTTCAGGTAGTCTGAATCCTTGCTCATTGACTCCTCTGATCATCCTCTGGGTTATCATCTTATTTCCATTTTCCTCTTGGTATGGGCTTTATCCCTTTCTGTGAAGATAATGTAAGGCTGAATATAGAGCTAAAAATAAATGTGAATGTTTTGCCTTTTTAGGGCATGTCTCTATTGCAGAGCAAAAGGCAAATTAAGCTACTCACCTTCAGCTACATCAATTGCATAGCTGAAGTCAAAATAGCTTAATTTGGCTTTTGGCACTGTCTACACAGCAGGAAGTTGAAGGACGAAGACTCTTTCTTCAATATCCCTTACTCCTCATGAAATGAGGGTTACAAGAATTGGAGTAAGAAGTCCTCCATCTCCAAATTATTTCAAAATAATGGCTTGTTGTGTAGACGCGCATTTTGTTATTTCAAAGTAGCATCAGTTATTTTGAAATAATGCTGCAGTGTAGATGTACCCTTTGATTGCAGCAGTGCTTTTAAGCAATATCTGTTACTTCGTTCAAATTTCAGCTCTAAATTTTTAGCATCGCTCCTGGTTGGGCTCTCATTCAAACACTGGGAAACAAGTAGAGTTTTTCTAGAGTTTTATGACGGAAAGAAATTTGGTGGCATGGACAAAAGTCTGGGGATACTGTGATATCTCATACTTCCTAAATTCTAGTTCTAATTTGTTTGTGTTACTGTGAATAGTTA
The DNA here is from genome assembly GCA_030068395.1 of Apalone spinifera. Taxonomy (NCBI): domain Eukaryota; kingdom Metazoa; phylum Chordata; order Testudines; family Trionychidae; genus Apalone; species Apalone spinifera. Next base: position 61,804,387 of record CM057846.1, on the reverse strand, counting down.
TGTAGTTAGAATTTTACATTATACATATCATCAGATTTCAAGAGGCAAACAAAATGTTGAAAATAAGATGTAGACAAATGCATCTATAATATTCTAAGAGGAATCTGTTTAATAAATGCTTTGGATTTTGGCTCATCTTAGCTCAATTAGGCAAAGGGGCTCTTTGAGCATAGGATTTTCCTTCAGGTACGGATTGTGAAGAACATAAAAACAGTTATATCATAGGTACCACACACAAACAATAAAAACACAGCAATATCTCCATGAACAATTTTGGATTTTTTAACCAGCAGTACATAAAATTGGAAACAACCAATTTTGGACACAGCTGAGTTTACAAACCCAAAGACAGAATCTGGCTCTTTTCATTCTTCTCTGCCTCTTTTTAGAGGAATAAACAATTTTTGTTAGTCTGTGATAGTGTCATAATTAATTCTAAAATGTAGTCACCACCAATGTTCCCTCTAACTCTTTCCATCTGTGTGTGGAATAATTTTTTTATGTTCTCTGAGTCATGTGTGGATGTGTACCACCTGTACAAATGCATGCTGCTGGCTGCTGCTAGCTGTGGACATTCTGCTAACCAGGTGGGTGGTAGCTGAATCTCTCCTGAATGGCCACTCAAGTGCACAGCTTACAGGATACACTGGTCACAGCTATTCTTAGTAAAAGTCATGACAGATCACAGGCAATAAACAAAAAATTACATCATGTGAACATTAATTATAAACACCCCTGACTAAATCTTAGCTTCCTCAGGTTCCCCACATTGGGGGCCCTTTGGGTCCAGCCCCTCTGGCTGCTGTTATGGTGGGGCTGCAAGGAAAGCAATGCCAAATGCTTCTCCAGCCTAGGGCCAGATGTCCAGGGCCACCAAGCAGTGGTTGGTGTGACTGCCCCGAGCCATGCTGCAGCTGCCCCCCATGGCCACCTGAGCTATTGCTTCAGCTGCCTATGGGGTCATTCGAAATGCTGCTCTGGCTGCCCTGGAAGCCAGATTCACGAGTTGGTCCCCAAGCCAGCTGCCCAAGGCTGCCAAGCCATGTCTGATGTACCTGCCTGCAAGGGCCTGTCCAGCAGCGGCTGGTGCAACTTACTGCAGGGCCATCATGGGGTGTGTCTAGACTACACCTCTCTGTCAACAGATGTAGATTAGGCACATCGAAATTGATAATGAAGCAGGGATTTAAATATCTCGCGTATCATTAGCATAAACATGGACACCGCTTTTTTTCGAAACGGAGCTTTTTCGAAAAAAATGGCAATCTAGATGTGGATCTTTCAAAAATACAACCCTTTTTCAAAAGATCCCTTATCCCTCATAAAATGAGGTTTACAGGGTTTTTCGAAAAAGGATTGTATTTTCCTTCATTAGCAATTTCAACATGCCTAATCTACATCTCTCTGTCGACAGAGAGGTGTAGTCTAGACACACCCTGAATGGCTGGCTGGGGGCTACTCCAGCAGCAGCCAGTGTGGCTGGCCCCTGGGCTGCCTGAGGAGTTAGCCCTGGGGCCAACTGTTCAAATGGCCTTGGGGGATCAGCAACAGTGGTCACTGCAGCTGTGGAATTTAATGGAATTTGTGAAATTCCATTAACAGAACCTATGCCATCTGGGGCAACTGTAACAAGCACGTGGCCTTAGTCATGATTTATATTATTGCTGATTTTTGATATTGCAATGAACTGAAATATTTAAATAGAAGACCTTTATGTAATAATAGTTTTTTTATTTTTTTTTAATAAATATAATATATAGTAACATTATAGTGGTCACATTCCTTCACTGAGGAGACAAGATGGATTTAATAATATGAAATAAGTAAATGTGAGTGACTATTATAGAGAGAAGAATGCAACTGCCATTAAAGAGAAAGAAATGGAATTCTGAAGAAAAACAAAGAAACACACTAGAAAATACTTGACAATATAAAAAAGAGGATTAGAAAATGTAACAGTAGACAAAGAAATATAGGTATGAGAATACAAAGAATACCATTTGTTCCAATCACTGTAAACACATTAATGCAAAAGTTGGGTAGGAATGTTTCCTTGTCCTTATAATTCCTGATCTGAAAGGTGTTTCCTCTGCTCATGCTATTCTCTGATGCATCATGAGCATTGTGTAGAAAGTCAGTAAATATCACCTTTCCCTGTAAGAGAACTCAGAACCAGAGCCCCTGATATGAAGGGAAACTATGCCTGCAGAGAAGGCATCTTTCAGAAGAGCAAAAGAAAGGCCCTGATTTTTTGTGGGAACTAAAGCACTTTTCACAACATAGAACTGTTAAGGCCAGTGTCACAGTATATTTACAGCTCTAATAATTTTTTTTATCCAAAATCACCCAATAGTTTCAACTAGATAAATGGCTTTTCACTTCTCAACCTAAGTTGTACAGCAGTGCTGGAATAGAATGGAATAACTATTTCCCAGTTCTAGGTGCACTGTGCTATGCATAAACCCAATATACAATCCACTATATATTAATGCTTTTGTGATCTTGAGTTCCTTCTCAATGAAATCCACAATAAATGTAAGATATTATTGCAGGTCACCGGTGAGATACAGCAATACATTACACACTGAAAAGATACTAGCTTTTATTCATACTCACCTATTCCATCCAAATCAACTTTCAGACCCTGTTTAACATGCTTCTGTACCAGCTGAAGTGTTTTCTCAAAAAAAATCTCCTGTTCTTGCAATCTCTATGGTGAAAGCGTCCCATAGATAGTGGGAAATGAGCCAACAGATCATTTGGAGTGCATGGATGCCTGAAAAAATGAAAAAGATTGGTCGAAAGTCTATTGAAATCTAGATACTAAAACTAATTTCTCAGCAGAAATGAGATTAGAATTTCTTTGTAGACATTCAACATCTAAAAATAATACTGGTCTACAATTTTTTAGAAGTCGTCTGCTCAGAGATAAAATGTGCTATTTATTATGTATTTTGATGTGCTAAATTCAAATATGACAATTAAAACAACTGATTGGCTACTGTTTCCAAGATATTTAAGTTTTTACATATCACATCTATGTAAATTGTGTAGATAGTAGAGTTTTAATCATAAATTGTAAACCTAGGTCTTTCATGTGTTTATGGTTGCTTTACATGATAATATTTCACCTGTCCTGTTTATGTAACACTTTAAAAATCAGCAAAAGGGTTATAGAAATAAAATTTATTATGAAACAAAAGGCAAAAAACTATTATGTACATAGTTTAGTCCTATTCAGTGTCTCCTCAGCACATCTTGGCTTGTCTCTTGTATTCATTAAATGGAGCAATCGTCTGCAAGCATTGATGGGCTCCATTTGCCCTGATAGTGTTTCTCCATTGTTGC
>CM057846.1:61778686-61795669 GCA_030068395.1 Apalone spinifera | reverse complement strand
AATAAATGTGGCTTTTTGTCTTATCCCCCTCATAAGATCCTGCTTGCTTTTATTAGTACAACAAGCACCTATCATATACATTAGTTTTACAGATACAATGGAAAATTGTTGAACAGTCCTGTGATATCTTAGAGACTAACACATGTATTAAGTTATGGGCTTTTGTGCGTAAAAACCCATGATCTAATACATTTGTTAGTATTTAAGGTGTCATAGGACGGTTTGTTGTTTTTACGGTTACAGACTAACATGGCTACCACTCTGAGATTTTTACGATGCAAAAATCTTTAATTTTTCTTCAGTCCTTACTCAGTTGAAACTATCTCTGACTTCAATGTATATCATTCTTATTGCTTTTTATATATAAAGTGAAATATATTCTCATCCTTAACTTTCTGAATTAGGTTGTCTTTCCAGGATAGTACCACTGTGTGTTAAATTCATGTTTATTTTTTTTAAATTACATTTGCTAACAGGACAGGAGATAGCTGGCTCCCTGGCATGACAGTAACTTTCATAGCTAGGGCTGAGGTCCCACAGTAACTGCAAGTTTTCCTCTTCATTTGAGAAAGATTTCAGGGAACGGCTTTTTCCTTAAACCAGCAGTGAGGAGAGGACTACTTCCTTACGGATTTACAAGATCCTTTGATAGTACTCTGACTTATGTGAAATTCCCAGTGAAAGTTACAAATTGCTCCAGGCAAAGACTAACTTGTGTGAGAGTCCTGTAGCCCTTTTACAATGTCCTTTTCCCAATCAGTTCATAATCACCCCATTGTGTTGTCCTTCCAATATATTACTAGCTTTAGATTCTTGGCAGTCCCAACTTCCATTTCATACAGCAACTAATGACAATGTCTGCTGTGTATGTGAAGTGAGTTCTGAGATGGAATCAAAGCTGGTGAAGGAAATGACTTTGAATGTCCTTACTTTTGAGAGATTTGGGAGGTATAAACCATAAATAATTTATTAACTTTTATTAAGTGAGTGGAATACATTCTTAAGCTTAATTATCCCTCAGTTCAATTTTGGGTGTTGGATTAATTCTACTTCTTCAAAGATATTATAAATGTAACAAACTCTTTTTTAAAAAGATATTTGCTAACATTATAGAATAAGGCAGCCAACACAGATGTCATATTTAAATTCCAAGGCAAAATAATAATCAGCATGTACCTGGTTTACACTATGCAAATTGTACCTGGTTTACACTATGCAGAAAATTCAAAGGCTATTGTTTGCCAGGCTGAAGCAATTATTCTGAGTCTCTCCCTTCTTGTTTTTGAACCTCTCATATTTGCAGTCTGGGACAGGAACTTCAAATTGTGCTAATTTACTTCTCAGTTCAGTTTAATTTTAAAAAACTCACAGGACATAATAGGGCAGTAGTGTTAAATTTAAAATACATGGTGAGGATGCTTTTTTTTTAGTGTGAGAATATTACTCTATTTTTAAAGGTTTGGTTTTTTTTATTTGATGTTTGTTTCTTGTCAAGTTCTCTGAAGATCTATGGACTGGCCGTGAATTTAAGTGACCAGAGGATTTTTTACTGATTTTTGTCCAAAATGTCCTGTAATGTGATTTTTATCACCACATTTTGTGTACTATATCCAACTATCTGTCTATATATAGACATATAAAAATAAATGGCTCTTCGCACTCTATCCACCACTATTTTGGATCTTCATCTCTAACTGGTTGGCCACTTCTGCTTTATCTGTTCCCAGAAATTTGCATTACAAAAGTGACCTGTGAGGACACTGTGGAGGTAGAGGAGGTCTTGTGGTAACTAACTGAAAGGCTGAGTACAAAGGACTATTTGGGCAAAACATTTTTTTTCAGAGCATCTGGAAATCCTTATTGATGCTATCACCTTCTGAGAATGAACCAATGAGAATTAGGAGATTAACATATTTGTTTCACAAAGTGGCTTCTTGGCTTATTTCGTAGTTGACAGGAATAATACAATCAGTTCATAATTAAATAAAAACTGATATTGTTTCATTATCTTTGATAGAAAAAAGTTATAGTGAAGTGTTAGAGATATACAATAAACATAATTCTTGAATATATTGAAATCAGAAGGCTTTTTAACAATAAAGTAAAAGGAAATATATAGTCTCCAATATTGTAGGAGGGATTCTTGTGTATGTTAAAAAATTCCTAGCAAGAATTCCATCAGGACAAGTACTGTTTAGTGTATGGTGTCTCACACTAAGCCCCAACATGGGAGAATGCCAGGAGTGGGGCAAAAGGAGGAAAGGGACACCCTGGGTTAGGAGTAGGATCTCCTTTGCACAGAGTACTCTGGAAATTCTAGGGTGGGAAGGTGAGCTCTGATGGTTTGGTCATGTAAAGTGCAGTCCTGACAACTATGTGGGTAAGAGAGTCCCACAGATCAAGATTGAAGGAAAAAAGACGGAGGGCAAAGAAGGAATACAGATAATACAAGACAGCGCCTGATATAAAAATAATAAGGTCACTGCTTTTACACAGATAATTAGCTTTGTTGTTAGGTAGATTAAGATAGTTTAAAAGGAGCTGGTTTTGTGTTAGTTAAATCCACAAACTAGTTTAAGCTCACTGAAACCTCTCTAAGAGCAACGGTTTCAATAACTGCTACAGGAAGTGTCTGAGAGAATCAGACACTAGATGACAAAAATAAGTGGAGCTCAAACCTAGGCCCAGGATATAAAAGGGGGTGTTGAACAATGAGCAATGAATACCGCAAACACCTGGGTGATATAAGTGGGCCCTTCTTCTCACTCTATGTAATAACTCAGTTGCTTATTGTATGAGGGAAGCTTTGTTGCAGAAGGGGATTATATTTCTATTGAGTACAGTGAATGGAATGTATTTTCTCTGATAAAAAGCCAGTCAGCTCTTGGGAAATACAGCTACTTCCAATTAATTGCCTTATTTTTGGAACCAGATCCCAAAATTACAGCAGCCAGAATTAATGGACACAAATCAGATATCTGAAAAGGCAATACACAAAAACCTGTTGAAGAACACTGCCTGAACACTCATTAATGGATCTCCAAGTCACCTTGTTGCTTCAGGCCAATTTCACAAGCCAAATACACATGGAAGGATCCGAGCTTAACTTCATTTACAAGTTTAATTCTTAGGCAAATGGAATGAACAGGGATATCAGCTGGCTGGCAACTACTTTACACATCCTAATGACTTAACCAAACAAACAAACAAACAATGGAGGTGCTAATTGTTCTTATCAGCCTCTTGTAACTACTTGAACCATCTACTCAATGTCTCTCATTTTTCTTCTTCTTCCCCCACCCCTCCTGTTTTCTTTCTTTTTTTCCTCACCCTTCCTCCTTAATTACTCTTGGATCTGGACTTTTAATACTCCAGTCATCTGAAGAAGTGGGTTGCACCCACAAAAGCTCATGATACCTTCTACATGTTTTGTTAGTCTTTAAAGTGCTACTAGACTATTTGTTTTTTTAAGTTTTTCCTGGATTGATTGTTAGCCATGGTTAACAAGATCCTCAGCTAGGGTAAACTATTATAGCATCATTGACCTCACTAGAAGTATGACAATTACATCAATAAAAGATCTGCCCCCTCAGAGTTTAGTTACTGGAATGAGAATAACAAAGCCATGGTATCCCACATAATAAGAGAAAAATAGACATTCTTACTGAGCTTTGGAAAGGTCTTATTCCATTTACATTCATGCTGCAACATGGACTAGACCTACTTATTCCCAGATACGCGCCATCTTCCTAAAATCGTATAAAGTTCCTTTGTTAGCTTTTCCATTTCTGTAGTTTTGAGCATGGATATTCATATGTTCAGGAAAAATAACGGTAGTAAGAAAAATACCAATAATGGTACAAAATTACAAGACTCATAAAGAATATGTTTGAAAGGGACCTGTCAGTTTATTTCAAGATGTTGCATAAAAAAAGAAAAGCACTATCTTGGGCAATAATTTCCCTAAATGGTCCTAATTTTGATTTAATTGACTCTACTGCATTTGGGATGAGTACATCATTCAGTAAAATGGGTCACTTCCATTGCCTTAACCTATTCTATTTTATATTATTTTTAAAATTAAATTTGACATTTAATAGCATAACCTCTTGCTTCCTGTTTTACAACTGGTATTTGATGGAAACAATCATTTTCTTCTATCATTGCCCATATTTATATGAAGTAATAATCCCACTTTATACATTGGGGACATATCCTTATATCTTCACAAGTAATAATGTTGGAATTAATTTGTCTACTATCCCCAAAAGTGAAAAGTGAAAATGAAGTTTCTATATACACATTTATCGTTAAAACTCTGACTACCTGATAAGTTTCTAGGCATACTGACAACTTTAAAAACAACAGAAATACATCTCCTCTGTTACTTTGGGATGCACGTTAAGTTGGACGGTCACTCTCCTTACTCCACAAAGCACTGACTGCTTGGCATTCATACTGGCCTTGATCATGCTGGGTCACATGTACAATACACAATGTTCCAGGAGACAGAGCAGCGTGGCATCCATCAGGAGGGAGCTGATTTCCTGCAATGTGTCAAACAACTGAGACATAACTTTAGTAAATTGCACTTATTTGTGCACTTATCATACCTTTATTTTAATTAACATCTTGGGAGGCAATATATATTAAAAGACATTCCCTTAAAAATACTCAACATGGTTAATTGTGAACATTTTATTCTTTCCCTTCAAATTCCACCACTGGTGGCCTTTTTCTATTTTTCTTTTTAATTTAGTCATACTTTTAAAAAATTGAAATTTTTAGCAACTTAGCATACAACTCAAAGAACATTTGATCACATTTTATTATGCCAATTTTGGCAGGGCTAATATTCATTATTTAGACTTTATTATGAAAAAAGATTCAGTCCACTAAATGAGAAACTGAAAGATCAAGCAGTCCAATGAATTGTTACAGTGGTTTTTCACTTCTTAAAAATGTAAATGGTTTAATTTTAGTATCTGCTGAGAGCACTTGAGTGAAGAACAATGGGATATTGAGCAATATGAGTTGCTTGCTTCAATGTCATAGACAGATAATGAGCTATTCATCATCTTGCTAATAATGTTGCTTTTTACTGAGGAGTGTGCCAACAGAGAGATCACTCTGGTGATCTGAAGGAGAGCCAGAGTAGATAGGTGTTGGACTACAATAATAATAATAATTAGTTGCCATATAATGCTTTTACTCCATGTGTCTCCAAATGCACTTTAGACACAGGAGGTAAGCGTTACGATAATTATTGTTTTACAGATGAGGAAACTGAGCACAGAAAGGTGAACTAATTTGAACAAAGTCAGTTTAAATAGGACAGTGTCATAGCCAGGAACAGAATGCAAGTCCACTGCTCTGTTGGCTAGGAAACACCCCACATCAATAAACCTGAATATTTGGTAAGGATTCAAACGATTTGAGGAAGCAATACAAATGTGCCTTATGAAAAAAGTAATAAGAAACTAGTTACAAAGTGAGCCTTTTTTTCTTTAACTTCAATATTTCCACTAGTATAGCTAGTGCCGGAAGAAATGAAGTTATCTGACATTAAGGTTTTTGTATAATAGGATAAAATTCCATATTTACTAAATAAATAAACTCATCCATTTAATCCCAGGGTGATTATATCAGTATTATTTCTAACATGTAAAGAAGAAAGAAAGAAACATAGGTCAAACAAAGTTAGCTGTCTCTAACATCAGCATCCAACCTTTCCATGCATGTGTCTCATACCTCCTTACACTTTTGCTTGTTTTTATCAACATACAGTTAATACAGATCTCACTTTATGGAGATAAGTAATTCATCATGTAATTCATCATGTGCTGCACCACCTCAAGAAGTGAATACGAATGCCATGTTTCTTTGTCTTCCCTCAGTACCCATTTCACTGGGTGTTTTGATTCCTGGCTTATACTCAGGAAGAAGATTTTCAGCATGTTTCTTTTATCTTCTATTGTATAGGGTTTTTTAAATAAAAATATTTCTACCAATATTTATTTCAAGTAAATATGAGGATTTCATGATTGTGAGGTATGTGAATAACATATTCTATTTTTTTTAAAGAAATCTGTTTTCCCCCAATCACTTTTTTCGAAAATTTACACAAACTTTGGCTGTTTGTGTTCCATTTTCAACATATTACATATTTATTTTCCCTCTTCAACCTAGATACATGTATAAAAAACTATAAGTACCAAAATATATATGCTGAAGAAATACAAAAACAAAAGTCAAGAGGTAGTGTTCTGTGTGTGTGTGTGTGTGTGTGTGTGTGTGTATTGAATAAAACATGAAACAGAGCATAATCATATGATTACTGCATGCAAAGTTAGGCATTCAAACCATCTTATCTCTATCCTATAGTGATACCATGCACTGAGATTATCATTCAACCATTTTAGTGAATGTGGTGCCAGATTATCTTTTAAAATTTAGTTTAATCTAAATTTTTAACTCCCTGCCCTCTCCATTTATGGTCTAACTAAAAGCAGAGAGAATCTTAAGTGTCCATATTCCCACAACAATATCAAAAGTGCTATAGAGAGAATATTTTCCTCTATCACTTTCTGTGTAAGCCACCCAACCACTCTTTCCTGCCCAAACAAATTTGTGCTAGGTTTGGCTACGTCTAGACTACACCTCTCTGTCGACAGAGAGATATAGATTAGGCACGTTGAAATTGCCAATGAAGCAGGGATTTAAATATCCTGCACTTCATTAACATAAACATGGTCACCACTTTTTTACGACACGGAGCTTTTACAAAAAAACCTGCAGTCTATATACAGATCTGTCGAAAATAAACCCTTTTTCGATAGATCTTGTAAACTTCATTTTTTGAGGACCTGCCCACACAAATCAAATTCTATTTGCCTTCTACATGCCAAATGCTAACTTGTGACATTTTTTAAACAAATCAATTCCAGAATAGTGATATAAAAAAACGAATAAAAATATTAACCATGTAAGGAGTAAAAATATTAACCACCAATAAAAATTCTATCAATTAACAGCCCCGGGTTAACAGCTCCCAGACTGGTGGCTCCCAGTCCCATGGGGATGTTGGAGCTGTTAGCTCAGCCCTGAAAGGCTGCTCACGCCCTGCGGGGGCCATCATTACTGCTGGCTGCCCCATGCAAAGTTTAACTTTTAGCAGTAACCAGTAAGCATCAATTTATAGATTAAGCAGTTAACCAGTTAAACACTTAGGCTGCATCTAGACTGGTGCGATTTTGCGCAAATGCTTTTAACGGAAAAGTTTTTCCGTTAAAAGCATTTGCGCAAGAGAGCATCTATATTGGCAGGTGCCTTTGCGCAAGAGCATCCCATGCCAGTATAGATGCTCTCTTGCGCAAGAAAGCCCCGATCATCATTTTGCGCATCGGGGCTTTCTTGCGCAAGCGTTGTCTACACTGTCCTCTTGTGCAAGAAGCCTTGCGCAAGAGGCACTTATCCCTGAGCAGGAGTGTCATAGTTCTTGCACAAGGACACTGACGATCTTACATGAGATCATCAGTGTTCTAGCGCAAGAACTTGCGGCCAGTTTAGACAGCTGACAAGATTTTGCGCAAAAGCAAGTGCAATCTGGCCAGTCTAGACATAGCCTTAGGGTACATCTACACAACAACATTATTTTGAAATAACTAGCATCAAGGTATAGCTGTGCCTGTCAACGTTTGTCTACCTTGACTTTATACAGGGAGGCTACGTCTACACAGGCACCCTTTTCTAAAGGGAATAAGAGATCTTGCGGAAAAGGGTTTTTTTTCCGCAAAATCCCTGTCTACACAGGCGCTTTTTTCCGGAAAAGCTCCGCAACGGAAAAAAGCGGCAGCCATGTAAATGCAAATGCAGCGGGGAAAATGCAAATCCCCGCTGCATTTGCAATTCCGACTTTCTTCATTTGCATCCCTTTTCCGGAAAAGGGTGCCTGTGTAGACGTAGCCCCAGTGTATAATATTCTCATATAAACTAACCAGATTCATCCCTTGTTTACCTCTGCTAAATTCAATGGACTTAATTCACTAGGAATGAATTTGGCCCAGTGTTTTACTAGTAAACATTGAATGCTTGAAACACCAATATACGGTTCTAATAAATTTGCTCCTGAAGGTTCTGTTTCCCCTCAGATATATACATACCTCTACTGTTCAGTCAGTAAGTACTGCGTGCATGGTGCATCTGAGGCAAAATTTGACTATGGCATATTTATTGGTATAGACAAGAGATTATAAGACAATAAAGAGCCCACATTTTCATCATACAGTTCAAGTCACACATTTTAACAAACATGAATTGAAAGCTATATTTCAGACTTGAACCATGGAAATCTCAAAAGCAGCTCCATGATTTGCTTACCTTGTACAATAATATTTGCTGATGCTTGGATAGAGCCCTGGTTGTTATGAGAGTGGCAGATAAACTGACTGTGGTCCTGCAGTGTGATGTTCTGAATGAAATGTCCTCAGGAAGAAGTGATGCTGTATCTGCATTCATCCAGCAAATCTCTATCTCCTCTCATCCATCTGTTATGAGATTGGGGGTGGCCTATGGCCATGCGTTCCAAAGTGGTGCTGGTGCCAACTAGGATCTCTGTGTCCTGGGGTTATAATAATAATAATTAATAATAATAAAAAAACTGGGCTTTGCTAGTGAAGAAAGAGAAAAACTAGATGAAAAGGGGGTTTAATTTCCACCTTTGCAAACTGAATGGCTAGGCTACTCTTTGAGTAAGAATGATCTTAAAACATAAGGCACTGTTTTAAGGCTCAGAAGATCAAAGTTCAATTTCCAAGTCTGCCGCAGACTCCCTAAGTGGCCTTGGAAAAAATCACATAATGTCTTTCAACCTCAGATCCCCATCTATAAAATGGGAATGACAACAGTTCTTTGTCCCATTTCTAGTCTCCTTAAATTTTAATCTCTTCCTGCAGAGATTCCCTTACTATGTTTTTGTAGAGTGCCAAACAAGATGGGGTTGATCTTGATCAGGGCAATACTGTAATTAATACTATGAAAAATTATAAAAATGTAAGTGAGTACTTACTAAACCTCAAGCAGAGGTTTGAGGATGTTTCAAGGATTAAATATAGAAAGATATACTTGGGACATGGAGTAAATGAGGAAAGCACTTTGTGTCTTGATTTCGCCTGCCACATTCCAGGCCATAAACTAATAGATGCTTTGGTCAGATTCTCATGTGTTCTGGATCAGGAGGGTCCCATTTTCAAGCAAATTCAACCATCTATCATCTTTCATATCCAACGAGTGGCTGAAAATAGAGATGAACTCTGACAAGTTATCTTGGTCAAATCTGCACATTTTGGAACACTCTGTCTTCTTACACATTAAGAAAAAGACACTGAAGAGCAGATCCTGATGACAAACAAGATCTCCTCAATATTATGTAATTGGGATTTTATGCTTGGGCTGGAGGATAAATTAATGACTCTGAAACCATGTATATGTTTCAATGCAATGTTCAGCTTCTAATTAGGTGTCCAGCAGAGTGAAGTACTGAATCTCTCAATGAAGTCAATAACAGAGGAGGGCTCTCAGTATCTTGCTAGGACAAGCCCTCTGCAACATCCTATATTTACTTTGATTTTGTTTAAAGAATGTATATAAATTGACTCCAGTTCTAAGAGGAGAAAGAAGTCAGATTCCATCCCCTGTATGTGGTCTCATCACAGTTACCTGGGTTTGGGTCTAGGTCCTGTGCAGAGCACAGGTGTTATACATCCATTACTCCCCTCTGTGGACAAGTGGAGAGGAGAGGAGTGGTTTACAACTCTGCCTTTCCATTCCCCAGGGGAGCTATCTAGATACATGAAGATAAATAAACAACCTTTACAAAGCTGCAGTCAATTATTTTACCCTAATGTGAGAGGGATAAGATACTTGGGATAAACTGTGAGACATGTACATGCTACCTTTTTCTCAGAGCTGTCATTAAATATCTCATTCTAGCATGCATTTTATTTTTAAATTAAATGGCAATTGTTCTTTTAATTTTGCTGTTACCATGCTGGTTTTGAGTTTGCAAACCAGAAGAGCCTTTGTTTATTAATTTGGGGGCATCAGTATTGTTTGCTCAAGACAAAATTTCTTTTTTCCGACTGATGCAGTATGACACTTTCTTATGAAAGTAACTTGCAAAATGGTCCCCACCAAATTAAATTTTTAGTTTGCTTAGGCAGATAGGAATAATATGGTTTTAACAAGGATCTTCAGTGTTTGTAAACAATTACCCATCTATGTGGGCTCCTGTCAATTTGCAAAAGGCCATAATACACTAGACAGCAGCTTCTTCTGAAACAACTTCCCTTCTGGGCAATATGCTTTGACTATGATATAACCAGCGTAAACATATTGAGAGACTCCTCTGGAACAGTTTGCATCTTGGGCGAGCATTTTTTCCACAAAGCTTCAGTTATCGCTGAATTAAAGAGGGCTTAAAAACACTATCTGAGTTTCATATAACACTTAAGTATACTAAGTGACATCTATAACATTTTTACAAAAACACCCAAATAAACAAACACCCTAGCACTTAAAATAAGGAATAATATGTATTCAGGAGCAAGGAATTTTAAAGACAACAGGTCATGATAAATCTTACATGTCTTACATTATGAACAAAGACATTATTTTTTCAAATATAAAGAAATGCATATTTTATCGCAACATCTTCGATTTTTTAAAATGTGAATATTTTTGTTATCTTGTTTGCAGTATCTAAATATTATAGGGATTATTTTAAATGGGGAAAAATGTCAGTTAATCTATCAATTGCTAGCATAATTTTGGGTAAAGTACTTTTATAATTACCGATTCTTGAGCATAATGAGAGATGTATGGTTTGAAGTGTGCTGACATTCAATTAGGCTACTGAAAATCATTTCATAACCATTAGGATTAAGGTGAAAACAATTTCAGTCTTTTTTGAGGGAAATTATTGTTTTATACATACAGGGACTGTCAGCTGAATCTCAACCTTCGCCTTTATTAAATCAGGTAGAAGCCCAGCCCCTCCTGTCTTCACATCCTTTCAAGCCACCCTAAAAGCAGGGAAAGGGAAATGAAAAACCTGTGTCCCCCAACACACACAAGGACTTGGTGTATTTTAAGGATTGAATAATCTACCCAAAGAAGGGAGGTAGTTGGCAGGAAGCGAGCAGGTTGAAATGGGAAGGGAGAGGCAGAAGTGTCACAGATCAGGAACAGTAAAGTCAGAAATGCCCTGCATTCAGCAATAGTGGTCACGGATTGAGTGATGAAAGTAGTGGGAAATGTGAGTAAGGTGTGTGCAGGAATATTTGTGACAACCCTCACCCTCATTCCTTTAAGAAGATGGAACTGCCTGCTGGAGAAGAAACCTGTCTTTCCTAGAAAGATGAGGCTTTGCTAAAGAGGATCTTAAGTCAAGGAGGCAGCTACTGAACCCCATATCGAACTTTAAGCAGTTCTTTCTACTGGCTACCTCTGGGCTCCCTTCTCAGTCAGCAGCTCTTTGGCTGGCCACTGAAAGGAAAGGGAAAGGAGAGGGGACTGTGAGTCTCCTCTATGGTACGCCTCATGGTGTGAAGTATTTGTACATCAGACCCCAGAAACCAGTCATTGATTTACCCTGAGGCTTTACAAAGAGCATCTCCTCTCCATTTGGTGTTTGGCTTGTACCAAGCATGCTCAGTAACACTGCTGAAGCCTCTGTCCTCAGTCCAACGCCCCATGCTCTCACTTCCCCCCGTCCCCATTATGGCCTGCACAGGTTGCCCCTCCCCACCAAAATTCTGAAATGGTGCCCCTGTGACTGGGAAAAGGACTGTATTAAGTCAGATTAAAGCTGTTGTGAAGGAATATGCATGTCTTTATACGCAATAAGACCATTTATTTATTATATGTGGTGATGTTATTAACTATTCATCCTTCATCTTTTTTAGTTCTTAGTTTTGTAAATGTTGTGATAGGTGACAATATGGTTGTTACTTAACAAGCTTTGTTTGTAAATGTAAGTTTTTGCTTTAGTTACTTGTTCCCCACCCCCACCCTCACCCCCGCCCTTAATATATACATGTTAATTTTTTAATAACTAGGATGTATGCAGCAACAGATTATTAAATTAAAGGTATAAAAGAAATTAACCAATCTAATAACAGTCTAACTTCATTCAGGCCTGAATTCGGAAAAGTACTGTGTTTTTCTCATCTGTAGGTCTCAGAGCACTCCCAGTAAGCAAGCATGATTAGTCTGATTTTGCAGTTGGCTTCACTAAGTACAGATATATGATGCTATTTCTGTGAGACATTATGGTCTAGTACATAACACATGGATAAAATGCCTCAGGGTATGTCTACACTGCAACTGGGAATACCTGAGCTAGCTTTGACTGAGCTGGCTTGCCTAAAAATAGCAAGGTAGTGATATGACACTTGGTCTAGCCACCTGTATACAAAGCTAAAGTCCCGGGTGGGCTTGTACTTGAACACAAGCCTGTGCTACCAGTTCTGCTGTTATAGCAACTGGAATATGTGCTGCAGTCATGCCCGATTGCTCCGTAGACCTACCCTTAGAGATGAGAGTTCTGTGTATGGCTCTCTCTCACAAGCATCCCGTGAAACTGCTAGCAAGTAATTTTAACTTTTTGTTCCTCAGCTAGCTCATCCGGAAAATGAATCTGTACACTTTGCACCTTAGATATGTGGAAGTTTTGATGAAAATGCAAGGGAGATAGCATTTTAAAGGACCCTGGAGTGTCCTCTCATTTTCTATTAAATAGGCCAAGAGTTCAGTGAAAAAAGCATTAAGTAACTCTTTCACCATGAGTTTTATTGAAAATGAATTCTGTTGAATTTTCATAACTAGTCTCCTACAAAGTGATGTAGAAAAAATACACATACACATGTGCGCGTGCACACACACACACACACACACACACACACACTATATTGCTAGCCCACAAATGCTGCAATTCATAATAATTAGTACCTGAAAACAGACTAGTACACATGTACAAGGATTGGTTAATATTTACTTGTTATGTATCCAAACGACCTTGGGTTTAGGATTTCCTTCTGCCTTGCA
Source organism: Apalone spinifera (assembly GCA_030068395.1). Lineage (NCBI taxonomy): Eukaryota > Metazoa > Chordata > Testudines > Trionychidae > Apalone > Apalone spinifera. The sequence continues at coordinate 61,782,565 of CM057846.1, read as the reverse complement.
GGTAAAGTAGGCAGTATTCCCTAGGGTAACATCTATATCCTGTGGCTCAGAAGTAATACAAGGTTTTTCTGTAAGAAAAAGAAAAGGTAAGAACAAAAAAGTCACCAACATTTTAACATGGACTTTTGGAGGGAAAACAATTTTTCAACATGATCTAAAAATGTTGGTGAACATAAATAATCTTTCTTAGAAATTCAAAAAATGCTGTTTGTCTAAAACACTCCACATCATTTGCATCCAAGAACTCATACTAATGTGAGAACTGATGTAATGTGAGAACAGAGTGGGAGGGAGGAAGTAGCAGCTGAGAACTGCAGGGTATAACCTTTAGATACATCTCTAGCACCCAGTGGTGACCTGCAACCAGGCTGATACACGTAGGGATACAGATGGTTTAGGATACAGCCATGTACATCAAGAGAGATGACTGGGGTATCGCTCTTGAGTGCACCCTCAAAATGGGTGTTTCTGGCCCCCTGGATGCTTTTCTGGATTAGACTATGCAGGTGAGTGGGAGAAGAAAGAGCATCAACAATTAAAGCTTGCGTTGCCTTCTCTTTTCCTGTCAAGACTGTCAAGGCCTTGGCTGCAGGGCTGGCCAGAACTACTTTCTTGCAGGCTGTGGTATGTGCATACCCAGTTAGCAAAGGGTGGCCTGAGTATCTTTCAATCCATTCAGCCTCATGTCCATTTGCTCTGCAGAGAGTCCATTCCCATCAAATAGGAGGTCCTGGATGAGGTTAGTGTTCCCTCTAAGCTGGGCGGCAGCTCAGCTTCACAGGTGATGAATCAGCCCTACCCACTTAGAGGCTCAGGGCTCCATGTACAGAGCTAACTGACTGGGCGGGACTGATTAATCATCTATGAAGCTGTGCTGCCCCGCAGCTTAGACGGAACACTGACTGAGGTCTGCATTTCTTGGGAGAGGCCAGTAGCCTGAAGCCAGAGCTGCACCTTGTGACCACTGTCAATGAGACTACCCTAGCCACCACGTCAGCCACGTCCCACACCATTTGAAGAGAGCATCTTGCTTCCCCAGTACTCTCCTCTTTCAGGCTGCCGAATTCCTGGGCCAGAACTTGGGGTAGGGACTCCCTGAATATATGGAGGGAGTCCCATGAGTTAAAATTGTACATGCCCAAAAAACCCCTGGTGGTTCACATGGAATTGCAGGCGTCTGAATGAATTTTCCTGTTGAAAAGGTCTTGTCTTTTGTCTTCTTTATTTCTGGGGGTTGAGCTAGTGTGCTCCTGATTGTACTTTTTGTTTGCTGTGGACATGACCAGTGAACCCGTAGGTAGGTGGGCATATAGGTATTTGAACCTTTGGCCAGGACAAAATACTTCTTTTTGGCCCTTTTGGATGTATAAATGATGGATGGATGGAATTTGCCCGAGGGCATTGGTAATTTTCAGGACCTCATCATGTAGGGGTAGGGGCCAAGAGCACATAGAACAAGGTGTCCACCTGCAAGGCCACCTCCTTCACCTTTAGGCCCAAGTTCTCAGCCACCCTTCAAAGAAGGGCCTGGTGTTCTTTAAAATTATCCAGTAGGATGCCTCTTAAGGGTCCCACCATCTCCTTGCCCGTGGTGAAGGATGATGATTGTACTGCCAGTGGAGGCCCCAAGCCATTACTCCCCCATGAGAGAAGGAGATTTTGGGGTGGGAACTGGCTCTTCTATACCAACCTCTGAGTGCATTTCCCATATCAAGCATTGTGCCACTGGCATCATCAATTGTTCGGAGATGGTGGCTAATAAGTGATATGAAGAGGGCATTGTAATCACAGGCATGTCCCATGTGCTCTGTAACAGGTTCAGTCCTGTCAGCAAGTGCCCCTTAGCGGCTACAAGGGGGCTCACAACAATGACGTCGCCCACTCAGGGTGAGATACAGTCCAATTGGCAGTTAAAGTCCAGGGTTCCACCTTTGCCCGGGGTTCTTCCATGTCGCAATAGGCTAGCTTCCTTTTGCAGGATCTAGCCTTGGTTCATTGAAAAGATCCAGCTCCCACTCGGAGCTGGCCCAGGTGCTGATGCTCCCAGCCAGCCCAGAGTTCTGGACAGGTTAAGCTCCAGGAAGGAACTAACTGACCGTCACCCAGCAGTTCCTTATATATCAGGCTGCTGAACCCTGATTGGCTGCAGGGTCGGCTGCCCTTCTGCCCTGCTTGGAGGCCTTCTCCGCTGTCCCCGCTGTTGGCCAGGGTGCTGAATGGCCTCCAGTGGAAGATGGGGCTCTGTCCACCCCCTCACAGGCTCCAATAGGGCCACTGCACTGACCATTGGTGATGTTGCCAAAGTGGAATGGTAGAAGTCAACTCAGCTGTTGGTTCCCAATAATGCCCATGATACCTAAGGCTCAAAGTCAGCTGGCCCATGCTATGCAAGGAAAGGCACTCTGACTAACTGCCACAGGCAGTAAGAAAAAACTGAGATGCCATAGGGCTAGTGGCACCTGATACACTGCTGCATGAGCACAATACTCAAAGAGGCACCATCGCTAACCCTATTGGTACTGCAAAGGAAAAAATCTTTGACGACATGTGCACATAGGCATGTGCACCCCTAGAATGGGATTGACATGAGCAAGTACTCAAAGAGGAACGTTGCCATGTTCATTTTCCTCTGGCTGTGATATCTGTTTCCATGTCATCGTGTGATAGTTCACAATGATAGAAAAACTCTCTCTCTCTCTCTCTCCTTCTTGAATTACATATTTCAGTGCATGCAAGAAAAGGTGGATAGAAAAATATGCTTTGGAAGCAGAAATTTTAATTAACGTTTTAATATCCTGAAATAGTAAGTACCTTAAAACTCTCATAATAAAACTGGGATGTTTGGTCACCTTAATCTACCATAAAAGCACATAGAAGTAATGGATATTAAATTAGACTACACTGCCAATCATCTAATACTTGACATTAATTTAATTTGAACATAATTGAGTTTCTGATTAAAGGTTTCAGTTATCAATTAAAATCTAGAAGTGACAGATGTTCAGACAGACGTTACAACTTTCACAGTAAATGGCATATTTTTCTGTAGCTTTCTCTGCTGCCTATAAACCTTCAATTCTTTTTAATCTCTTAATCACATCATTTCAGCCACACAGATTCCCAAACTCGACTAGATAAATACATCATTAAAAGATTGTTAGTTAGATATATTTAATTCAAAATAGATACATCTAGTTATCTTGGTTTTCATAAATAAGTTTTTATAGCTCCAGAAGAGCATCCTACAGGAATCACAGAGTTGAACTGGATCATTCAGATTCTGCCTTCTGTAAAGAGTTAGAGAGATCATTCTACAGGACACAAGAACAGTGTGTGCTCCTGGAGGAATTCTGTACCGCGATGTGTACACAGAATTCATGTCTCCTGCAGATTTCTTTGCTTCCCCACAGAAAACTGACCTTCTGATTGAAAAGCAAAGGAAAGCTGAATAAGTGCAAATGCATTGTTTCAGGCACCCAGAGCAGCTAGTGGAGGGGTAAATCATCTAGGGGGAGAGCTGGGGAAACCCCAGCCATTGGTCCCTTCTCTGTGCTGGACTCTGTTCTTTTTCTCCTATATGGAGCATCCGCAGCCAAGTAAGACTCAACCCCACAACTGGAGGAAGTTCTGCACCTTCCTCCCATCTCTTGATTCCTGACCTCATTACTCTCTCAGCCTTGGGGGGAGGGCTCGCTGCATGGGAAACTACTCCCCATCTGTCCAACTCCCATGAATATGAAACACTCACACATCGAGACCACTCATTGAGACTCACCCCACTTTCCACCTGAATCCCACCCTGCAAATCTTCATTCTCTGCATCCAGACCCTGTAGCCAGACAGGAACCCCCCTGTAACATCCATTTTTACTTGCTTGAA
>CM057846.1:61746026-61759603 GCA_030068395.1 Apalone spinifera | reverse complement strand
TTTTTAAAGTGCTTGTACACAAATGCTAGAAGTCTAAAAAATAAGGTGGGTGAATTAGGGTGCCTCATGTTAAAGGAGGATATTGATATAAAAGGCATCACAGAAACCTGGTGGAGTGAGGACAATCAATGGGACATAATCATTCCAGGGTACAAAATATATCAGAAAGACAGAACAGGTCGTGCATGTGGGGAAGAGGCACTATATGTGAAAGAGAATTTAGAATCAAATGAAGTAAAAATCTTAAATGAATCAACATGTTCCATAGAATCGCTATGGATAGTAATTCCCTGCTCTAATAAGAATATAACAGTAGAGATCTATTATCGACTACCTGACCAGAACAGTAATAGTGAATATGAAATGTTAAGGGAGATTAGAGAGGCTATCAAAATAAAGAACTTAATAATAGTGGGGGATTTCAACTATCCCCATATTGACTGGGTACGTGTCACCTCAGGACGAGATGCAGAGACAAAATTTCTTGATACCTTAAATGACTGCTTCTTGGAGCAACTGGTACAGGAACCCACAGGAGGAGAGGCAATTCTCAATTTAGTCCTGAGTGGCGCACAGGATCTGGTCCAAGAGGTAACTATAACAGGACCGCTTGGAAACAGTGACCATAATATAACAACATTTAACATTCCTGTGGTGGGAACACTGTGGCATTTAATTTAAAAAAGGGGAACTATACAAAAATGAGGAGGTTAGTTAAACAGAAATTAAAAGGTACAGTGACTAAAGTAAAATCCCTGCAAGCTGCAAGCACACTTTTCAAAGACACCATAATAGAGGTCCAAATTAAATGTATACCCCAAATTAAAAAACATAGTAGAAGAACTAAAAAAGAGCCACCGTGGCTTAACAACCATGTAAAAGAAGCAGTGAGAGATAAAAAGATACCTTTTAAAAAGTGGAAGTCAAATCCTAGTGAGGTAAATAGAAAGGAGCATAAACACTGCCAAATTAAGTGTAAAAAGGTAATAAAAAAGCCAAAAAGGAGTTTGATGAACAGCTAGCCAAAAACTGTAATAACAAAATGTTTTTTTTAAGTACAACAGAAGCAGGGAGCCTGCTAAACAACCAGAGGGGCCCTTGGACGATTGAGATACAAAAGGAGCACTTAAAGCAATAAAGTCAAATGAAACTAAATGAATTCTTTGCTTCAGTCTTCACGGCTGAGGATGTTAGGGAGATTCCCAAACTTGACCCGTCCTTTGAGGTGACAAATCTAAGGACTTGTCACAGATTGAAGTGTCATTAGAGGAGGTTTTGGAATTAATTGATAAAACTTAACGGTAACAAGTCACCGGGACCAGACGGCATTCACTCAAGAGTTCTGAAAGAACTCAGATGTGAAATTGCAGAACTGTTAATTATGGTTTGTAATCTATCCTTTAAATCAGTTTCTGAACTCAATGACTAGAAGATAGCTAATGTAACGCCAATATTTAAAAAGGGCTCTAGAGGCATCCCAGCAATTACAGACCGGTAAGTCTAATGTCAGTACCGGGCAAATTAGTCAAAACAATAGTAAGGAATAAAATTGTCAGACACATAGAAGAACATAATTTGTTGGGCAAAAGTCAACATGGTTTCTGTAAAGGGAAATCATGTCTTACTAATCTATTAGACTACGTCCACACTGCAGGCTTCTTGCGCAAGAACTGTTTTGTGCAAGAGTTCTTGCGCAAGAACACGCCCACACTGCCATGTGCTTTTGCGCAGGAGCATACATGGCAGTGTGGACTCTCTCTTGCACAAGAAAGCTCTGATGGCCATTTTAGCCAGAGGGGGTTTTTGCGCAAGAAACCCCTGTGGCCTGTCCACACTGCCTTCTTGCACAAGAGGGCTTATTTTTCGAAGGGAGAGGAATAACTCTTATGCAAGAGGCCCTATGTTCCAACGCTTTACTGTAAATTTACTTGAGCAAGAACGCATGTGCAGTGTAGACACTCTGCAAGTTTTTGTGCAAGAACGGCCATTCTTGCACAAGAAGTCTGCAATGTAGACGTAGCCTTAGAGTTCTTTGAAGGGGACAACAAACATGTGGACAAGGGGGAAATCTGTAGTGTACTTAGGTTTCCAGGAAGCCTTTGATAAGGTTCCTCCCCAAAGGCTCTTACGTAAATTAAGTTGTCATGGGATAAGAGGGAAGATCCTTTCATGGACTGAGAACTGGTTAAAAGACAGGAAACAAAGGGTAGGAATAAATGGTAAATTTTCTAAATGGAGAAGGGTAACTAGTGGTGTTCCCCAAGGGTCAGGTCTAGGTCCAATCCTATTCAACTTCTTCATAAATGATCTGGAGAAAGGGGTAAACAGTGAGGTGGCAAAGTCTGCACACAATATTAAGCTGCTGAAAGCAGTTAAGACTAAAACAGACTGTGAAGAACTTCAAAAAGATCTCACCAAACTAAATGACTGGGCAACAAAATGGAAAATGAAATTTAATATGGATAAATGTAAAAGTAATGCACATTGGAAAAAATAACCCCAACTATACGGATAATATGATGGGGGCTAATTTAGCTACAACTAATCAGGAAAGAGATCTTGGAGTCTTCGTAGATAGTTCTCTGAAGATGTCCACGCAGTGTTCAGCGGCAATCAAAAAAGCAAACAGGATGTTAGGAATCATTAAAAAAAGGACAGAGAATAAGATGGAGAATATCCTATTGCCCTTATATAAATCCATGGTACGCCCACATCTTGAATACTGCATACAGATGTGTTCTCCTCATCTAAAAAAAGGTATACTGGCATTAGAAAAGGTTCAGAGAAGCACAACTAAAATGATTAGAGTTTTGGAACTGGTCCCATATGAGGAGAGATTAAAGAGACTGGACTTTTCAGCTTGGAAAAGAGGAGACTAAGGGGGGATATGATAGAGGTCTACAAAATCATGCGTGTTGTTATTTACTTGTTCCCATAATATAAGAACTAGGGGCCACCAAATGAAACTAATGGGCAGCAGGTTTAAAACAAATAAAAGGAAGTTCTTCTTCACACAGCGCATAGTCAATCTGTGGAACTCCTTGCCTGAGGAGGTTGTGAAGGCTAGGACTATAACAGGGTTTAAAAAAGAACTAGATAAATTAATGGAGGTTAAGGCTATAAATGGCTATTAGCCAGTATGGGTAAGGAATGGTGTCCTTAGCCTCTGTTTGTCAGGGAGATGGATGGCAAGAGAGAGATTGCTTGATCATTACCTCTTCAATTCACTCCCTCTGGGACACCTGGCATTGGCCACGGTCAGCAGACAGGGTACTGGGCTAGATTGACCTTTGGTCTGACCCAGTATGGCCATTCTTATGTTCTTACTGATTCTGGGACAAAGTTAAACTTGCACATGCAGCATTCAATTTTTGCAGGTTCTGATCACTGAACGCTCAAGAAAACTTTTTTGCACATAATTAACTTTACACAAGTCATTCTGTTCTATTGACTTGAACTCAATGAAACACCTCATTAGTATAAGGCAAAGTATGTGTCCTAACCTTTACAGCCTTCAGATTGCTTTAATTCAGTTTTGCATGTAATATGATATATTGTAAAGAAATTTCTGATTTACACATTGGACAAACATTGGACATTGTTTCAGATTTTGCAGTGTATATGTAAGTGCATGTATGTTAGGGAAACTTATAAAAAGTATACAAAAAATTCTAGACAATGAAAACTTGTAACCGAATTACTTTAAAAACTTACTTTCAAATTAAATGTAGTTTCCTTTACACTAAGGATTGAAGGAGTTTGTAAACAGTTAAAAGACAGCAAGCCTATAGCTTGGTTTCTCAAAATATTAAGCTACAGGGAGATCTAATTTATTCACTATAACAGAAAACTTGCTATTGCTGAAACAGTTATGAAAGTGATTGCTAGGTTACTACTCTATGACATGCTGCTGAGAAGAAAGAAGATGTTGTTTCATATGTTATTGTGTACCATGCATTTTGACTAAAGTTTTTTTTATTATTTATTCCTAAAGTTACAGTTTCTTATAAATGATCACAAGTAGTAAGTACATTTTCAAATAAATAACATGGAGAGGTGAAGGAAATTACAGCTCTTAATTCCAGATTATGGATGTCAGGAGTTTCTCACTAATATATTAACAGAATTTTTCTTCTCAATCCTTCTGAATTAAGACCATATAGAGAAAGTAATTTTGTGGTGTATTTAGTTGGTTGGGGGAATGCCAGATTGTTATTTTCTTTTTCTTTTAATCTCGCTCAGAATTCAAAGGAAACTTAATGTTGCTTTTGATTAATGTTCACTTTAACAGATTGTTTCTGTTTAGTCTTATTGCTTTCTTAATTTATCTCTGCATAATGGGAAACATTTCCTTGATTAAGAAACTGCTGACAGTTACTGAATTATTTTCCCATACATTTATTCCATGATTACAGGTACATTCCACCCTAATAAAGGGAACATAGCTTAATTTGTACATCTTCCGCATTAGTCACATTAGTGTGATACAGTACATTGCAATAGAGATTACTATAATACTTCCATGGTATCTTTCAACTGAAGAGTTCATCATTCTTTACTAACATTAGTTAAGCTCATTCACTGACAAGAGAAGCATGTTTTATTATAGTGATTTTACCTTTAGGAAAATGGGGTATCTTAACACTTAAAATCAGGAGTCCAGTATTCTGAGCTCCCTGATCTCATCACCCTAGAAACTATAGTTTCTACAATGTTTTTTTCCTTTCTTTTTATTGAGCCTACTCAGACATCCTAGTTTACATGGACAACCCCCATCTCCAAAAGCAGAAAGGAACCCTCTGGATAAAAGACAGTGAATGAGAAAGAGAAAAAGAAAGTCTTTGTTATTTGTTTGATTTTAACCCTCTTCCTTCCCCCTATGTTAACATTCAAACCCCAAGTCCTTCCCACAAGAACACTATCTTCTTAGAGGCTTCCATAGCACCTAGTTCAGTGGGTCCTTGATCCTGACCAAGGAGGGGTGCCATTTGGGGGTTACGAAGGGCCCTAGTTCCCACCTGATTTTTCTACCAGGATCTACAAGCTCTTAAATGCAACACAGCCTGAGTGTGATATGTGAGGAACTGGGAAGCTGAGGGCATCACAGCCTGCAGTTTATTTATAAACAGAGGCAGGGTGATTAAAGATAACAAAAGGTTTGTGATTAGATGATCCCAAAAGCATTGTCAGGTGCTCCCGTTAAAAGATAGGAAACAAACGTTGGAAATAAATGGTGAGAATGGAGAGAAGTAAAAAGTGTTGTCTTCCAGGGGTCTGTACTGGAACCAATGCTGTTCAACACATTCATAAATGATCTGGAAAAAAGGATAAACAGTGAGTTATCCAAATTTGCAAACAATACAATATTTATTCAAGAGAGTTCAGTCCAAAGCAGTCAGAGTTACAAAGGGATTTCACAAAACTAGGTGACTGGGCAACACAACTGATCAAATTCAGTGTTGATAAACGCAAAGTAATACACATAGCAAAATATAATCCCAAATTTACATACAAAATGATGGTGTCTAAATTAGCTGAATCCATCAATAAAGAGATGTTGGAGTAATTGTGGATAGTTGTCATGGATCAGACATTTTTAATCAAAAAATAAAAACCCTAACAGAATACTGAGACTCATTAGAAAAGGGATAGATAATAAGACAAAAATATCATATTACTTCTATATGAATCCATGGTATGCCTCCATATTGAATACTGTGTGCAGATTTGATTACTTCATCTCAAAAATATATTGGATTTGAAAAAAAAAGTATTCAGAAGAACAACAGAAATTATGAGTACAGAACAATTTCCATATGAGGAGAGATTAAAATGACTGGGACTTTTCAATTTAGAAACAAGATGATTAATGGGGAGAGATGACAGAGGTCTATAAATTCATGAATGGCGTGGAAAAATTGAACAAAGAAGTATTATTTACTCCTTCAAACAACACAAGAACTAGGAATCACTAATTGAAATTAACAGGCAATCATTTTCAAACCATCAAAGTATTATTCGCAGTCAAGCTGTGGAACTCTTTGCCAGAAGATAGGAATGCAAATGTAGCCGACCGAAATTGCTGATGAAGCGAGGATTTAAATATCCCACGCTTCATTAGCATAATCTCACCCGCGCGCTATTCCAATCGCCAGCTGATTCAAACCAGGAAGTGCACTGTGGGCCGCGTTAGTTCGAATCAAACCCCTTGGTTCGAACTAACGTTACTCCTTAAAACATGAGGAGGAGTAAATTTTTTGAGGAGTAACGTTAGTTCGAACCAAGGGGTTTGATTCGAACTAACGCAGCCTGGAGTGCACTTCCTGGTTCAAATCAGCTGGCGATTGGAATAGCGCGTGAACGAGATTATGCTAATTAAGCGCGGGATATTTAAATCCCTGCTTTATTAGCAATTTCGGTTGACTACATTTGCATCCCTATCTCGAGATAGGGAGCAAGTGTAGACGTACCCTAACAGAGTTCAAGAAAGAACTAGATAAATCCATTGGAGAATAGGTCCCACAATGGCCATTAGCCAGTGTGGGAAGAGATCCAACACCATGTTCTGCATGCTGATTGCCTCTGTTGCCAGAAACTGGGAACGGGTAATGGGATAAATCCCTCAATGATTGCCTATATGTTCATTCCCTCTGAAGCACCTGGCATTCACTATTGTCAGAGTATAGGATGGACCTTTGGTCTGACTCAGGATGGTCATTCTGAAGTTCTTAAATGGAGCCCAGGTGTACCCACTAGACTGAAAGGGTGGTTGTCTGGGAGAGGCATGGCTGCTGCCTCATAGAATGAAGGTATTAGCCCTTATTCCAGAGCTACCCGTAGCTCATCTGAGGAATGTCTACATTGCAATCACAAGTGGGATTAAAGCTAAGGTGAGTATGTCAAGACAAGCTCTACCTGAGCTAGCATGGCAAAAAATAGCAGGGAAGCAGCAGATATACAGGCCCCAGCACTGGTCAGCCCTACAAGTGCTTACCCCGGGTTCAGGGCAGGCTCTCACGGCCTATGTTAAAGCTGGCCCCACGGTGCCTTCACTATTGTTATGCTGGCTAAAGTAAAGCTAGCACGTAGATGTCTACATGAGTTCCGATCACACATCCAATTCTACTCCAATCATACCACAAATGGGAACCATTTGGTCCAAATAAGTTTACTTTTAATAGTTACATTTTTCTTTGGCTGTTTAAGCTATTACTACAGCAGAATGGAAACGTGTTTAGTCAGCTGTGTTAATGCGTGGGAATGTTAGCATCACAAAGCCACTTTTTTAGCAAATTGCATTTATTATAAATATTAGCAAATGCATTTCAAACTTTGTTCATGATGGGGAGGGCTCTTATAACATTATAGGTTTTCAGACTACTGACTGGGCAATAGAGATGCAGCTGTCTTTTAAAGATCAACTGTAGAGTATACGTCAAAGACTGACAATATATGTTTTCCATTAACAATAGATCAAATGCAAGGCATTCAAGTTCCCAATTTGATACTAACAACAAACTGGCCTATGCCAAAGCTGTTTGTATCTGATTCTCATTTACCCATGTTTAGTTTTGGTTAAAATTCATTATTTCTTAACCTGTATGAACTGTGTTTTGACTAGAGATTAGTATTAGATTATATTATTTCCAGTGATTTCAGATAAATCTGCAGCTGGAGATCAGAGCTCTCAAAAGCAAAAAAACATGTAGTAGCTTTGCAAAATTTGGCTTGCCCTTTCATTCTGGGCAGGTAATTTTTTTTTTGACAGGCAAGTATAACCACATCATTTGTTTTTTTATTTTACTGTCACCAATCAAGAGCTGATAAGCAGGTCTTGATACACACTGGAAACGTTTATGGCTGTTACTCAAGCCAGTTGGATATGGGTATATAAATATCTTTCAGATGAAAATTAAAAAGTAAATGTCAACATAATGGGCACAAACTTTTGGCAAACAGTACATTTTAAAGCTAAAGTAGTACAGTACTGGGGATTTTTCATTAAACTTAATTTTCTCCAAGAAAACAAACAAACCCCAAATACATTTCGTAAAACACTTTATAGTTTAATGATTCCATTCCTTGCCTGCAATACAGCTCATAGAAAAATATGCATTGCAAATTCTGATATTCTTCCACCTACTTGTCATTCAAAAACTTATTCCCTTTTGCATTTTGCCTTCCTTTTCATCTTCCGATTAATGCTGAAGCAGAAATACCTCTCTGCATATCAACCACTGCTACTAACACATCTGGAGAAAGCAGCACAAGCTTCCTTGTGACACCCAACCCCAATACAGTCCCTTTAACTATCTCCTCATCAGACTGTGATTCTTTTGTGCTCTGTCATCCAAGTTCACACAGTAAGCCATTTGCTCCTATCTATAGATATATTTCAGAGACTTTGCACCCCTACCTCCCCCCCCTCCAGGGCCAGGTCCAGAAAGCACCAGTGGGACTGGCCTGTCTGTGAGTCTGTCTGTCCATCTGTAAGACAGAAACAACTTATTTGAATATTCATCATTTGCTTAATGAATATGTAAATATGCAAATGAATGTTACCGGTCCTCCAAAAACTCGTGAATGGATTTACTGGTCCCCATGTCAAAAAGTTTGGGAACCCCTGGTGTACATTATGGTTGGTCCAGAAACCTGAACTATTGCATGGGGTATAGTACAAAACACACACAGTGAGAGTCCCTGTCCCAAAGGCAGCTTACCATCAAAATTAAGGCAATAATTGATACTTTAGTGTAATAAACTTGGGTGTGGTAGACGGAAGGAAGGGGTGGGTACTTAGACTAGAAGGTGTAGCAGGAAGATGATATGAAGATATTTAGATTGGCTATAAACAAAATTTCTAGGACAGAAGGGGATTCTTCTTCTTTTGAAAAGATTATATAAAAACTGAAGAGATAGTGAAATAACGGTGCCAGTAGTCTCTGTTGGGCACTTGAATAGCTGTTATCAGCTGGCAATTTACTGGAGACCATCACAATAGAAGCAGATCCTTAAAATGGATTTAAAGGAGGACCTGGTTGCTGCTTTAGAGTTCAGTTCAGTGAGGGTGCTTCATGTATATATGATGGCATGGAAGAAAGCATGAAGAAATTTATGGGAGAAGCTGACAAAAAATTATGATAGGCTTTAATGGTAGAGTGGAGTTGACAGGGAGGAGCTATAATATAAAAGAAAGGATAAGTATGATGGCGTTAAATTGTGAAAAGGCACAATTCACTTAGGCACTTCTGAAAATTGTAACTAGTTAATATGGTGATAAATGGGAAGCCAGATGAAAGGCCTTTGAAAGGGAGATGACACAGCTATAGTGACAGGAAGACAATCTTAACAGCAGCATTTTGAATTGATCTGAAAGGGGCAAGTTAACTGACAGGAAAAGCTTAGAAGTTTGAGGTCACAAGGGCCCGGATGAGAGTTTTAGTATGTGTTCAAAGATAAAAGACTGAATATTCTTGAGGAAAATACAAGATGAAGATATGGCTTACAGGTTGTATTGTAGTCTCTTGGTAATTCCATTAACATATGGCACATTTATGCCAATATTTACCTAAGCATTGAAGCATGGAAAAAGTAGCAAAAGTTCTTGTTAATTTATTTGCATTAGTTTTAGTGTTCTACAGAAATGAATGCTAAGTAAGGACAATAAATTCAGGACATAATATGTTCAACCTATGGAATAATAAATGTGTTTAAAAACATTTATAGGCAGAAGTGATGAGTTAATGATGCAGTCATTCATGCAATAATTAGGTGTCATCCTCAGAATTACTCAGTTTTAAAAATGTGATTCTCCACAGCTCCAGTAAGTTCTGATTAGTAGATGTCTTTGTTTACAACAGCAAATCTCCATTTTGCAATAAAAATAATACATTTCAATTTTGCAATCTTGAAGCCATAACTCATTTGGAAAAATGCTTTAAATGACTATTCTTTTCAAGGAAAATATTTACTGATAACTGCTGCAAATTGAGAATGGCATATCCAACTTTGGCTCACTTCATGTGTTATTACTTCACGTGTTATTTTCCCCACATTTTGTGGTTCATATTTCACGCTGTGATTATGAAAATATTTGGCAGACTGTGTCCAGGTAAGGTGATGTTGATATTTAAGCACTTAAAGCTAGGCACCTAATATTTTCCAAATGTTTATATTCCTAATATTTTATCACAGTGAACTATATAGAAGTTAGCCATGCTGTGTATCTTCTTCCATTCAGAGACAACAGTTAGATACATTGTTGCATATCAGTATACTCTGACTCTAGCTATAGAACTGCACTTCAATTTATCTATTTTTAAAATAAAATCAGGGAATAATACCACAGACATAGCACTGTGTTACTTATAGCTGCTCCAATGATCCAAGTCTTTTAAATGCTTGTTAGTCTATGTGTGGATGTCATTCTTGTACAAATAACTGCAAAAACAAATTATTGCACTGAGAAATACAAGACTCGAACATCACCTTAACTTGCTTCTTTTAGAATTAAATCTCTGACCGTAATAAGGTCATTACAAAATCTCTTGAGTGGCAAGATTTAAAAAAAAAAGATGTTGGACAAACATATCAGGGTTTTTTCTTTTCCAAATTCTAAAGCCAGCCTATAAAGTATATAGAGATGTATTTAAGGAGAAGGCTCAAACTAGATACTTGTCAACAACACTGAATGAACAATGTACAACAAACAATCTCTCTCACATATTTAGCCTGTAATACTGTTATTTCCTTACATTTTTCAAGTTTTTCCATGTTTTTTGTAACATGCTTTCTGGGTTGATCATACATGCTTATTCTGTCCTCTTAAATCCAGCAATATCAGTGGTAGTTACTGGACAAGATGGACAAATGGGCCAAATTAGGATGGCAATTCTTGCATAATGATGTTCCCAAGTTACACTGGTTATTTGTGATAGTTCAGATAAGCTATATGCTATTGTATCTGATCCACTGAGCGCTTCTGGTACAAATATTTCCATAAGCATCTTCTAAACTAAGTTTCTGTGTACACTTGAACAAGCAAACTTTGAATTCAACCTTCAAATTCAAATTTATGCAAACATTTGGGTGAAAATGTGAAAAGCAAATGCAAGAATGAATACACTTACTGACTTGCTGAATGATGAGTATTTCACTTCCTAATGTTAGCATTTCCGTTTTTTACTCTTAACTATCTAAATATAAATACAGTTATAGTGGCAATCCTTCACCTACTCAAACTGTACAATTTAGGCTAAAAGATTAATGAATCGACACATGATTAGAACATCAGCTCAGCTCTGTGAAGGCCCAGCGAAAGGGATTTGTCCCAGTGGGAGCTGAAACCCAGAAATATGCCTCTTATGCTGTACAGCAGGGGTGGCCAACCCATTTAACAAAGCTTCAGGGGATAGCCAAGTTAGTCTGTTACAGAAAAAAAAACCAAATGATCTGGTAGCACTTTATAGTGCTTTGTTAGTCTATAAAGTGCTACCAGACCATTTGTTGTTTTTTTTTCCCATTTAACAAAGGGAACCAAAACAGCAGCAGAAAAAATGAGAAGAACCACACCAGAATTGTCAAGAAAAAAAAAAGCCACCCAGAACAGAATTGTCGAGAAAAACCAAATATTTTTTTTAAAAGGCTGCCCCTTTAAGACAGAAGCCCTCTTGGGTGCCATTTTTTAAACCCCACAGCTCCAACCCAGTAAGCACAGGGAAGCCGAGGACCGGGGAGGAGGGGGTAGAAGGAAGCCGTTGAGGGGCAGGGGCCGTTGCGGGAGTGGGCACAGGAGTGGCTTCATGAGCCACACTTTTGGGGGGCAAGAGCCGCATGAGGCTTGCAAGCTGTGGGTTGGCCATGGCTGTATACAGAGATCTATACAACATAAGCTCAGAAAATTTACCTCCTTTTGCAAGGTAAAGAGAGAGATGCACAGACTCCTTGCCCCTTCTCCCAGGTCACTATTAATAAACCCAGTGCAAATAATTAATAAAAGTGATTGTATTACATATAAAAGGTAGGATTTAAGTGGTCATAAGAGACAGAACACAGAACAAAGTAGGTTACTAAGCAAAATAGAATATTCAAGCTAAGCTTAATACACTAATTACGTGTAATATCTCAGTTTCAAAGTTGTTCTAATAATCTTCACAAACCAGACAGCCTTTCCAATCTCTTCCCCCAGTTCAGTATTTTCATCTTGGGTGGAGTCCCAGGAGAGAACTAATGACCAGGATTAGCTCACTCACCACCCTTAAATATGATTTGCAAAGGTGGGACTCCTTTGTTCTAAATTTAATCTAGGGTTGTAATAGTGAGGTCGATTAACTGATTAACCAATAAGCAAAAGCTTATAGGTTAGTGCTGAAGATTACAATGCATTTCTCTCCCCTGTGCCAGTACATGTTTTAGCAGGGTGTCTAGCAGCCCAGCTCAGTCCCGGCTTGCAATGGGTCTGGGACCTACCCCTGCTGTGGCTCTGCGTTTAAAGTGTATTAGGTCCTGGGTGGGCAGGCAGCCCAGCTCAGTTCTGGCTCACACCAAGTCCAGGAGCTCAGACCCACTCCCTTAGGCAGGGGCTGCTGCCACCCTGTGCTGCTGCCTTTGTATCAGAAGCAGCAGCATGGGGTGACAGGCAGTCAGTCCGCAAGGGGAGCTGGTTTTTAAAGTGGACCTGCTCCCCTAGTGGACCTGCTCTTATCTGGTACCCCTCGCTGCTGCCTCTGATACAGAGGCAGCAGCGCAGAGTGGCAAGGGAGGCCTCAGGAGTGGGGACGAGGTGCACGGGCTGCTGGCCCCACCCCCGGGGACTATAGAATAGTTGAGTATCCAATAAGAATTCATGAAATTAATAGACAATTAAATTAACTTAACATCCCTAGTTTGGTCTCCTCCCAAATTCTTATAGAAAATTACAGAAAACAAGATGGGCTCCAGTATCAGGTGACATGATCATAGGCTGTTGCAGAGCCAGTAGCCATTTCGTATGGACTGATCCTCATGCTTACAGGAAAACCAAGTTCTCACACAGTTCATTGTCTATTGTTAATGGACCATTAGCTCTGTGTCTGGCTTCTTCATGGTTGTACCTGATAGACTGGTAATAGACTTTTTCCCCCCAACATGAACACATTGATAATAAATCTACAGTCAATATCCCCAACTTCAGATACAGAAATGATACACACATACAGATAGGATAAACACATTCAGTAAATCAATACCTTTCCAATGAGATCTGAAACGTAGTATCTCACAAAACATATTCGTTATCTCATATTCAGATGCATATTCCCATAAAGAATATGCAATATTCATGTTACATTATAAACCTGTATGCTGCATGCCATAAGCCAGCTTTCCATTGATGGGTGTCAGGAAAAAATATCTATAGAAAGGATTTCCCTACTATGGGATCTCTTGCACCTTCCTCCTTCCACAGAAGAAACTGGTACTGGCTACAGTTGGATACAAGCTAATGGACCACACAGATAATTGGTCTGATCTAATATGGTAAGTGGGGGTATGTCTACACTAGCTCCCTAGTTCAAACTAGGGTGGCTAATGTAGGCATT
>CM057846.1:61718857-61729536 GCA_030068395.1 Apalone spinifera | reverse complement strand
ACTTCTAAAAAATTGTAGAGCAGTGTTACCGCCTATCCCAATTTTGCTGAAAATGGAAGTTACCTTCTGAAATTTCTTTTGAAGAAACAGCCATTTTCCAACAAAAAAAACTGATGTAAAATTTTGATTAGCTCCATTTACGATAGTCCTCGATGATATCTACAGGACCTCACTTTCATTAGGTACATAGGATGAGGCAGAAGGAAGAAAGAAGTATTATTATGCTATAGTATTAAAATGAGATCTAGGAGAGCCAGGTTTTTGGTCCTGCCACAACTACTTTTGTAACATGGGGGGCGGGGGGGAGAGAAGCATGCAAGCAACAGTTTGAACTAAGGGTAGTTCAAGCATTTAGCAATTAGGAAATGCCAGACTATATAAGCTTGTTTTTCTGTTAATGTAACTTGCTTTATAAAGAGTAAGCAAATAAAAGAATCGGGGCTGCATTTGACAACTGAAACGTGACTCTAAGGATCTGAAACACATATCTGCCCAGTACATAAAAAGCCTGTCATTCTTGATACCCTACCCACGTAGCATAGATCTGGAAAGTTCTTTTCACATGCAGACAACTGAGGCTATGTCTACACTGCACTGTTCTTCCGGAAAAAACTACGCCAATTGTGAACCGCAACTGGTGTAGCTTTTTCTGCTTCTTTTTTCAGAAGAGGCTTTTCCCACATTTGGCACATCTACACTAGCCAAATGTTGGAAAAAAAAAACCTTTTTTGGAACATCACTTCTTCCTCATAACATGAGCTTTACAGGGATGCCTAAAAAGCATTTCTGCTCTTCTGAAAAAAATTTCGGAAGAGCAGACGTGTTCTCTGGACGCAGTGTAGACGTAGCCTGACGCAGGTAGAGAAAAAATTCAGCTGCCCCTGTCATGCAGTCATTTGCTAGCTTTTAAGGAATCAGCAAGGCATCTCCTTGACAAGAATATATAGGCCTAAGCTTAAGTGACTTTCTGTATATAAGCATTTGAGAACAGAAGTTGAAAACATCCCTGAGGCACATAGATAGTAATTAGTTTTCTCTAGATAAAAATTCCACCCTATCTCTAAACAGACTGAGGGAAACAAACAAGCACTATTTACACTTAACTTATCAGTGTTTACCTATAGATTATGTGCCCCATTTTTATTTCCTCATTTCATAAAGCACTGTTGCTTAGTGATTGCTTAGGGAGCTCCTTTCTGCATTCAGACTTTGTGAGGTTGACTTCTGACTGTAATTGCAAGCACTTCCCTTTCATTAGCAGCTGGCATTTCCACTTACAAGAAAGTCTGCTACTGAAAAAGAACAACGGTGGCTCCACAGGAGCCAAACTGTTATTAACAGAGAGGAAATCAGATTTTAAAAAGAAAGTATGTTCCTATTTTGGAAGTGACTTTAAAAATGTCTCTGTGGGGTTGCAGGCTTCTTGCAGCTCCGTGATATCTCTATTAAACATGATCCATTTTAGAAACAAACAGATACATGCTTGGGGTTGTAGTTACCAGTCCTGCACATTCAACTTGGCACCTGACAATCAAGGTAGGTTCTTTTTGTGCATCACCACCAGTAAGGGAAGCTCTGAAGCTAAAATTCTGCCATCAGTGGCTTCAAATTATGCCCTCAGTGACATCTGTGAAACTAGGTGTCTAGGTTTCTAGAGGTGTAACTCTTACTCCTGTAATTCAAATTACTAAGTAATTGTGTTGAGTTTGTAAGCAACTAAATCAAATCCAGCTCATGCTTCTTCATTGTGTTGGCTCTGAAGATATGCTCCTTCATAAGTTTCATTTTAATGTAGTCACTTTACAAACTAGCATTGTACCTTGAAGCACTAAAGATGTTTCACATGTAAACAGATACCCTGTCTACAGAAAAGCCAAATCTCATGGATTGACTGTGAGATTTGTGAGTTCTGAGTACAAGTAACCGTCACTTATGATCCCCAGATAGAACTCTCAACTGTTGGGATTTTTGTTTTCAGCCACAGCACAAATGTGTTTCTAGTCCAAGAAGAACTATCTCCTATATAAAAGAATGTGGTTTCCATAGTACTTTGGAAGACCAAAATGATTTATTTACGCATTAGATAAGCAAAGCTATGAAGCTAACAAGCGGAGGAGTCAATGGAGGAGCTAGCATGCCTACACTCAGCAGGGAAGAGCAGCATCCTCTGAGATATAGAAAAGGGGAAGAGGGCCAACAACTCTCAAGTAATTGATTCAGCTACAAAAAAAAAAAATCCTGACATTTGAGAATTCTAAAAGTAGGAGTTTATTTTACTTAGAAATCATGTCAGCCTCCCCACTAGCAGTTGCGGATCCTGTAGCCATGCAACTAAAAATGCAGCTTTATGCAAAATAATGGGCCTCGGTGTACTTTGCCAACCGCTCGTTCTGAAAGCAGAAATGACTTTTACCTTACCATTGGTAAAGGTGCACAAGCCAGAATATTGTGTCTAAAGCTGATTTCAATGCAAGCATAGAGTCTTATAATTTTGTTTTAAAACTAGTATTGTGAAATAAGTAAAAGAGTAGGGTGATGGGGGGAGGGAGGGTAACTGTAATTTGATGTCCTTGTTCAAATGTGCATATTGCTTCTCTGTAAGAAAGGCTGCTTCTCTGTAACAAAAGAAATCAACCTTGGTATGTATGAGAGAGTGAAGAATGTATGAGAGAAGCGTGAAGGTCAGATGTTCTAGGGAGAAACCAAGGACAGATGTAGAAGCGCTAGGAGATTGCTGTATATCCCCATCGAGATGTAAGCAGAGAGCAAGTTGATGGCTCTGTAAGAAAGCAAGCATTTATCAACTGGGACAAAATGTTTGTGACTGAAACCAGCTTAGCATGGCAGAACAAAGATGATAAGGAGCACGAGAAACAACCGGAAATAACAAACATCCATCAGAAACACTGCATGACGATGCAAAATCCACTGATTCTGATGGGAAAGAACTATTATAAAAGGTGAACTGTTTTGCCTTAAGAGTAGGGACGTCCTGCCAAAGACTGGAGCATCAGTCCGAACCGATAGACTCCCAATCCTCCATCTGTGATCAGTCTGGCTGGTCACAGACCATGGACTGGTATAACATCGATTGGGGGGACAGAGTGTGTGTGTGTGTGTGTGCGTGTGCGCGCCTATGTAAGCATACGCAAACTGCTTTGCCATTGTATTCTCAAACGTAGCGTATTGCCTTTTCCCCCCGAAAAGATTCTGTGTGCTTCTTATAAGCACAACAATCCAAGTGTGAGCCCCAGCTGGCTGCTTTCCTGAGAGCCTGGCAAGTAGGAGGAGAACCCCATTACAGACCAACCTCATGCCTAGATAGGGTGAAAAACCTGTAGGCGCAGAGGTGAGGTAGGGTACTGCATGGAGGCTGAATTGAGTAAGGTGAGAGCTGATGTCATGAAGGGCTGTGTGGATGGTGGCTTCTGAGCAGATGGGGTGAGTGCTGGGATGGTGAGCTGAAGGCAGTGGGGCTCGATAGGGTAGAGGAGCTGAACTGATATGGTGGTGATGAGTTGGGGTCCTGAACTGGGTGGGGACTGAATTGAAGGGCTGGGGAATATGGAGAGAATTGATGGAGACTAGGGGACAGGATCAATTGCTGGGCAGGAGATAGGCAGATATACAGATGAGAGCACGAGGGGTAAAGGCCAAAAACAACATAATCCAGTACACGTGGGAGAGTCAGAAACACAAATTGCCACATGCATACGCCAGGAGATGGACAAGCGAAGTCCAAAAAAAAAAAATCAAGAGACTAACCTAAAAATAGCACTTTATAATCTGCTCAAACCCAATTTTTCTGTTTGTAGACTATATTTAAAGCTTCCTTGGCTCATTTCAATATGCACTGTTAAAATAACTTTTGCTTGAGTTGTAGGTTCTCCTCTTGAAGGGTAGAATGAGTTAGTATCTCTTGGTTAGAGTTACTCTTCCATTCTACACACAGTCTGGTAGCACTTTAGAACTGCTTCACCTTGGACTTCATTAAAACCTTCATCTACTGAAGACAGTGTGAGACTTTAAGAAAAGTTTGACTTTACATTTCAGGGTTTTCTAACAGGTGGAAGACATAACAAAATCCACTTAAACCTGGTAACAGAAATAGGAGAAGGAATCTCCTACAGGGGTCAAGAGGACTCAGGAATGGGGGTACTGAAATCTTCTGGATGAGGGCTATAGTTATCAAGAGCACACCTGTGGTAGATTCATCAAGGAGGTTTGAGCTGTTCCTCTTTATTGTTCTCGAAGCTATGGGAATGCTCTGATGAGCTTTGATCAAAGAAACCACAATTCAATAAATAGGAACTGCGAAAACAAAACCAGCAGCCTTTCCGGAAAAAAAAAAAAAAGCGGAAGAGCAGATGTGTTCCCTGGACGCGGCGGAGTTTTTCTGAAAAACCCTGTAGTGTAGCCATAGCCCAGGTGTCAGTTTATGCCAAGGTCCCCAGGACTCAGCTGCTCAAATCATGGCTGGAATTATTTTAGCTCTCCTATGTGCTATTATTGTTAAAATAGGTATTAGAAAAAGAAAGTGTTTATGATTTAGACTTTAGTTGCTGCTTGTTTTAATGTCACTTATAATATTGGTGTCCTTTACTGTAAGGTAATATTTGAGCAATTGTATTGCAAGCTTCCTTGTGAATCACCAGAAAGAAGAGAGACATTTACTAGCGTAAAATGCTAATCTGCATTAAAAGGCGTAGTATCCAGCAAAAAGAGAAAGATCTATCAATACTAGCCAGATTATTGCAGGACATTACAGAGGACAAAAGACTCAGTTGTCCTTCTTCCCTCACTCCATCTCCCTGCCAAGATGAAACACTCAAGTGAACTCCTCCCATCAGCTGAGTTTGCAGCTCACAGCAGGTGGGAGATAAACATCCCAAGTGGAACAAACTGATTATCCCTATGCTGCTTGGACTTTGGGGGCAAAGTTTCTAGGCATAAGCAAGGAGTCCCCAGTGATACAGCCTGGATTAGCCCTAAACGGACATTTAGGGCTTGCTTGTTACAGAAGCGTCTATTGCTTTTTTAAATTTAAGATTGTCATACGTGTGTGTATACATTTACCTTGCTTTCACTTTGTAAATAACTCTGATTTCTTTTTCCTATTTAATAAACCTTCAGGTAATTTATAAGAGGATTGGCTACAAGAATAGTCTTGTGCATCTTTAAGGTGCAGTTGACCAGCATGAGTGATTGGTCCTTTTGGACTGAGACTAACCTGACTATTGCTGTGAGTCTTGGTGTAAGGGAATGTCTAGTCTAAAAGGCATGCTCACCTGAGCAGTGAGACAGATTGGAGTGCCCACTTGAGCTGTCTGTGACTCCATGTTAAGGCTGTGACAGTGCCTGAGGAATTTACACTTGATAGCTGGTTGGTCAAATCAAGGTATGGAACTTACAGCCGATTGGGGGTTGGTGTCCTGGTTTCTAACAGTCGGCCCTGAGGTTGGCGCTCCTGCTCTGGAGTCACTTTGTGCCTTTCTTGCTTTGTTTATTTTATCGAATGCTGACAGTGGACTTGATAATAACATTTAGCAACTTAGCTCTGTAAATCTCAATATACTTTATGATATGTGAAGTATTATTATCCCCACTAAGGGAACTGAAGCACAGAGTGGTTGTGATTTAACCAAGGGCACATTGAGTCCATGTCAGGGCTGCAGAGCTCGGCCTTTTAATTTCCCATCAGGTAAGACGTTCATTGGATCTCACTGCCTCACCTGCACCCCAGGCAAACCCATGAAACCAGGAGTTTATGGTGGAGCTATTGATTTTGAAGTCTGACTAGGAAATAATTTCAGTAGCATGAAAGGATCAGTTGCAGACAGAAACCAAGTATAATGCTGTTGGGCTGATTTGACCTGGACAGAATCTGAATTTTGGTGCCAGTTTTAATCCCAAATTCCTTCAATTAGCAAGGCTCAGGAATATTTCAGAGACAGCACTCAGTTCTTATCAAGGGGTCCTCACCCAGCTCTGACAGCACTCCCTTCTCAGAGGCAGCTGTCTTGTCTGAGGTATGGAGGCCCAGATTTGTTGCATAAATAGTTCTTTATTTGACTGACTAGTTTATAGCCCTCCTATGGCCAAAATGACAGGCAGGTCTTCTGTGATGTTTTGATGGAAGGAACAGATAAAAGGATAAAAGGGAGAGCGCTTTGAGGTGAGAAGTGCAAAGCCATCTAATGTCTCTTCCAACTTCTAAGTGAAAACAATCATTGTATAAACAATATTGATTTCAGAATGAGTCTTGTCTGCTGAAACGGACGAATTGAGGATTACACTAAGAATGGAAAATCAAAGCTTTGAATTGGAGGAGTTTATTTTACCAAACATATGTCAGGTGAAGTATTTACTGAATTTGTACAAAAAAACCCTATCGCATATGCAATAGCTTCTGTGTTTTTTCTATGGATCCTGCCAAAAGAATAATTTCATATTAAATTAACATGGAGATTCCTTGCTAAAATCTCCTCTCCCAGTTGTCAGAAAGGTGCTTTGCGGGTTGCCAACCTATGGAGTGAAGCTGATATCTTGAAAGATATTATCCATTAGTCCTCCTCAGCCAGAAGTTGAGGGATGAGAGGCAGGAGTGTACATTGTGACAGAAAAGAGCACACTTTTGTGAAATAAGCAGTTTTTATTTGACTGCATAAAATACCATGTATTTGAAAGGATGAATATTTTGCTGTGACATATCCTGGAAGTGGCTGGTCAGTGTAAGCTAAACAAAGTAGAAAGTTTTAGGCTGATTTATTTTAATTTAGAATTTTGTATTCATGAAAGGTTTAGTTTTCTGTTTCAGATTAGCAATGTGTTTTGCAATGAAAACTGGAGCTATCATGTAATGAGGCAGAGTTTTCAAATGTTATATGTACATTTTATGGGGTTTCCAGCTTCTCCTGTGGCGAATAAAATATGTAGCAATCATCTAAACATTTTTACTTAAACAAAAAAGGATATTTGCATGAGCTTCATACATTCTGACACGTACAAGCATGCTAACTATAAATGTTGAGACACAATCTAAGCTATTGTTTCATTTACATGAGGGAGCTCACATTACTAATTGATTACAAGCTACCAGATCGGGCACAAGTCTGTAGATGTTAGCTATTCCAGTAGCAGGATGGATAATGGAAGGATCTTCCAAATGACTGCATTTTTGACATGAGGAACAAATAGAAGGAAAATGGGTATCACTTTTCTTTACCTTTTGATAAATGAGCTGGAATTCTTTCCCCGGATGTACTATATCCCAGAAAGAAAAGTCAGAGGCATTGGTAGATGTGAGAATAATATAAAATAAGCATGCAGAATTGTTAGATAGTCTTAGTTAATTATTAACATTCCCTGAGAGAGAAGTATAGTGTATGAATAAATGCAAGGCAATCAAAAACAGTATTAGCCACAAGCTTAAGCATATACTTGAGATTCTAGTTCAGGGATGGGGAACCTGCAGGCTAGGCCACCACTTACATACAGCTTCCATTAGCTGGGAATTTTGAACCACGTCAGCTGGGAGCTACAGGGCTCTGTGCCTGCGGATGCTCAGTCAACAAACCATCTTGCAGCCCACCAGCAGTTAACCCTGATGAAAGGCATGTAGCCCTGGGGCTGGAGGTTCCCCACCCTTGTTCTAGTGTTTAAATGCACTCAGGGGTTATTGCACAAACTATCACAAGCCAAAATATTCAAAGTGTTAAGTGTACATCGCTAATAGCCACAGTAAAGCACCAAAGGGGAAAGTTTTACCTGTAACTTTAGATATATAAATATACATTTAATCCATTAAGGGGCATTTATTTTGTTCTTCTGGTGTATGATGTGACTACAATTGTGGCACTAAAATAGCAGCAACCCCAGTTACTTTTCATCATTAATAATGACTGTATTGGGAAGACACAATGTACTTTCTGGGAAACCAGAAGTTTAGCTCTTCTAGCTTTTCATTATATAGGTAAAAACAACAAGAAGTCCTGTGGCACCTTAAAGATGAAGTGGGTCTTTGTCAGATGCATCTGACGAAGTGGGTCTTTGCTCAGGAAAGCTTATGCTCCAATAAATCTTAGTCTCTAAGGTGCCACAGGACTTCTCCTTGTTTTTGCAGATTCAGACTAATGTGGCTGATTATGTAGGTAGTTATTGAACCATTGCATTGTATAACAAAAGAGAGAAAATAGTCTCGTAATTTTACCAAAATATTGATGTGCCTCAATGGAATTTTTTTATTGTTTGATAAGCTGATGTTGTCATTCCAAGTTTCATTAAATGGAAAAAAGCAGAGAAAAGAGAAACAGAAAGTTTGACTTGATAACTGGAATTACTCACAAAGGAAACCTTTTTTAAAGACCCTCCAGTCCAGATTTCTAGTCACAAGTTAAAATGAAATGTCATATAATTCATTTTCTATTGTTTGTTTACTCCCAACTTTAAAATGTGTATCTGTGACTAGGACATGAAATTACTCCTTGAAAATATTAAGATGGCTAAAATTACTATTAAAATATATAGGACTGATTCAGCTTTTATTAATGAGAATTTACAGTATCTGTAGCTTAACTTGGATTGAGAAAAATCTAACATTTACAGGGTTGCATATTTTCTTGCCCCCAGGAAGAGATTTTCTGTGCCCAATCATTGAGAACTGGGCCAAGTCTAGGACTTGTCAAGGAGTTGGCTCAGTAGACTCTCTCGCGGCTTAAGAACCCACATAGCAGCAGCCAAGTAAAAAGTAAAGAGCTCACCCCTGTGAAAAATGTAAAAAATCCAACACTTAGAAAATGAGAGACCCTCTCTTACAAGGGAACAACTCCTTTTTGGAACTATTCAATTTCTGTTTTCATGCTCAGTCTGTGCCTTTTTCCTAATTCTCTAGGCTGCCCATACATCAACTTGATATTCAGAACAGGAAAAAATAAGCATTCAGGGTGACTTTCTGGAGAGCAATACAAAGGAAACATTTTAGAATGTAGGTACATTTAATTCATCCATCCATTTGCAATTCCCTGGTATCACTCCAGAATTTGAACCTTGTATTTTTATTGTAAATCAGTAATCTCCTTTTACAAATTAATCTAAAATGTTCTCCTTCAAACTAAATTAGAGTTAAAATGAGATGTTGCACTTTTTCTAAACCACAGACATTTCTTGCTACCAGAACCTGCTGCTTCAATGAGTTTTCTACTAATTTTTGTCTAATAACAACTAGTATGGAATCATGAGTCTTTGGCTGAATTGAGTTTATGGGAAACTATAATGATTGCTGATCTTGCCAAAGATACATGCAAGTTCCTGTTTTCAGTGAGCTACCTCTTTATTTTGCCAGTGTGTTTAGTTTCAATCTCAGTTATCTGTATAAAGACAGTGTGAAGGGTTCTATGCTTCCTGTTGTAATCTCTGTGAAACTGGCATAAAGACCATGATGAATTGATTTGTTGTGTTAACAGTAGGTGACCTACGTGATGGCTTGAACCTGCTATATAGGCTGAGTCACATTGCTCTTACCTTCTCCTGGCAGGCTAAATTGTTTCTGAAGAGTGCAATGTTAAAGGGATCTATGTTTGCAAATAGTACCATGCAGCAGCTCTGCCCTCCAGTTAAATTTCTCCAGAATGACAGGGTTTTCACCCAGTGAAGAGCAGAAAGCTGGCATGGAGGCACTTATCTGAAAGGCCACCATGTTTGTGGGTTCAGGATTACTCTCAACTGCCATTACTTCTCTCTTTGCTCACCATTTATTCAAGCTCCATGTATGTGATCTGTCACCTGCATGAAAGAAGGGTATGGAGATGCATGTTTCACATATTAAAATGATACCTCCCAACACTTGGCATTGATGGGAAGGAAATCCAAATTATTAATTTAAAATATCCTATTGTCTCTTTTTCAGGGATTTGTGTTTAATAGAATGCAAGAAATCCTCGCAGGTACATTTAAGAAATTGAAGCATCTGAACCCTATGTAAGTCTCTGATTTGCCACTGGCATTCTGTCTGTAAACTGCACAGTAATCAGCATTTTTACTCACATGCTATATATCCAGGGTTAAGCTGGTCACATTTCTTGTTGCAAATATTATTCCATTGATGTGAATCAATCCTGTTGTCTCCAAATATATTTTTGTTGTTTGTAGGTATTTAGAAAGTGGATTGGACAAATCTTTCTCATCAAATCTCTTATCAAGGAGTCCAGGAGAGCTGGCTGTATTTTAAATAGTGTTATTGAAGGCACAGGAATAAACCATTCCGATGAGCAGTAAGAAAAGCAAATATAGCAGGTGACCAGCTTGGCATAGCAGTGAAATCCTTGGTGAGCTTAAACACAAAAAAGAAGTTTACAAGAAGTGAAAACTTGGACAGATGACTAGGGAGGAGTATAAATATATTGCTCGAGAATGCAGGAGTGTTATCAGGAAGGCAAAAGCACAATTGGAATTGTAGCTAGCAAGGGATGTGAAGGCTAACAAGAAAGATTTCTACAGGCATGTTAGCAATGGGAGGGTGTGGGACCCATAGTGGATGAGGCAGGTGGGAAAAGCTGAAGTACTCAGTGCTTTTTTTGCCTCTGTCTTCACAGACAAGGTCAGCTCCAAGACTACTGCACTAGGCAACAAAGTATGGGAAGGAGGTGGGCAGCCCTCGGTGGAGAAAGAACAGGTTAAGAACT
>CM057846.1:61675073-61703807 GCA_030068395.1 Apalone spinifera | reverse complement strand
TCCATCTGTGGAGATATTTAAGAGTAGGTTAGATAAATGTCTATCAGGTATGGTTTAGACAATACTGGGTCCTGTCATGAGGGCAGGGACTGGACTCGATGACCTCTTGAGGTCCCTTCCAGTCCTAGTATTCTATGATTCTATGAACAGAACCAGTCCCAAAACAGACTCCTGTGGAACCCTACTTGTTATGACCTTCCAGCATAGCTGTCATCCATTAATAACTACTCTCTCAGCATGGTTATCCAGTCAGTTATGCACCCACCTTATAGTAGCCCCATCTAAGTTGTATTTCCCTAGTTTATTGATAAGAAGATCATGAAAAATTGTGTGTCAAATGCTTTACTAAAGTCTAGGTGGGCACTACATTTGACCTTTTCCAGTCTTCTGGAATCTTTCCCAACTTCCATGACTTTTCAAAGATGATACCTAGAGGCTCAGATACCTCCTCTATCAGCTCCATGGGTATTCTAGGATGCATTTCATCCGGCAGAATGTTAACTTAAAATGGTTTGTATCATGTATCTCACGATTTGTAGAGGTCACATGCAAATAAACTTGGGAGTATTTTCCTGTGCAACAAAAGTGTGGAAGAGACGCATACAACAGAAATGCACCATGAAGAATGGTAAGAGAACATCAGACTCACCTATTGAAAGCCCCACAGTTTTGGTCTGCATGTATCAAGCATCAGTTGTTTGAATATAGGGAGAGAGGGGAGGATTCTGTTGTGTACTGGGTTGTAGATAGAGATCTTGTTGTTCTAGTAACTGAGTTAGGTTGTTAGGGGTCAGCCCAGATGGTTTGGGCTGGTTCTAGTTAGTTCTGTGTTATGAAATAAAATAGACAGTTGCAACGGCTCAAGCTCTCTGCATTTCCACTGATTTCTTCTTAAACTGTGGAACTCCACATGATTTAACAGATTCTAGATCTCAAAAGATGTAGTGCTCTAAGGCATTGGTTCTCAACCAGAGGTCTGAGGCCCACTAAAGGACCATGAGTAGATTTCAGGGGGTTTGCCGAAATAAAGCAGAAAGCAGGGCTGGTGTTAGACTCATGGGAGCTTGAGTCTGAAGCTGAAACCAGCTCTGGCTTTCCATCCAATGGATATGCAGGGGGGAAAAACAGGTGGGCCATGAAGTTTTGACACATGTTGGGGTGGCCTCAAAGAAAAAAGGTTGAGAGCCACTGCCCCAAAGGGAACTGAGAAGTTTGGAAGGCAGTAAGGATTGAGCTGTGACTTGGTTTAAGGACAGTAAGAGCTGATCCTTTCCCTAAAACATGGGAGTTAGTGTTGAAATGGTATGTGAGTCAGGAAGGTGGCCTCTTAATCCCATTTTGTAAACTGAAGAGCTTGTTTTACTAACATGAGATCTGATGTATTCCAAAAACAAAAGGATTACAATTTAACCTAGACCTCTGTAACTGCAACTACTCACACACACACACACACACACACACACACACACACACACACACACACACACACACACAACCACCAAAAGTAAAATCCTGAACTTTGGAGAAACAGGCTATAATTGTGAAGACTGCAGACTTTATGCTTGCACATTTTATTCAAGAAGCTCTAGACCAGTGGTTCTCAAAGTGCGGTCCATGGCTGCCTTGCAGGTGCCCTCCCCTCCCCGACACACACACTCAGCAGGGAGTCCGCACTGATGCTCCAGCCCGCACACCATCCTCCTCCTCAGCTTCTCATTGCGGGGAGGTGGGATGAGCCTCAAGGCTTGTGCGTCACATCCGGTTTGCATGGTGAGCAAGAGGCGGATGGGGGGGGGAGGGGTGAGAAGAGCAGCACTGGGAAATACTGCCTGGAGGCTTTTCCCGTTGCTTCCATTGGCCAGAATCATAGCCAATGGGAGGTGGTGCCTGGGAATGGTGAGGGAGCAAAGCCAAGTGAGCACCCCCCATCCCTCTGATGCCCAGTCCCTGTCACAACCAACCTCCTCACGCACTCCCTCTGCTAAGATCCCGCATCACCACCCCCTCCTGCACCCATTTTGTCATCATGGGTGCTTGGCTGGTGGGTCACAGAAAGGTTTGTGTTGAGTGGGGTGGGACCCAGGACAAAAATTCTGAGAACCACTGCTCTAACTTGAAATACATTCTAAGAGACTTATTCTCTAACATGACCAACTGGAGCTCAGGTTGTTTGGGGAAAGGGAGTCCATCAAGCAGCTGGTGGTTGCTCCTAGTCTCTGAATTGCATAGCCCTACCTGTTAGAGCTGTCACGTAACCTATGTCAATGATAAGAGACCACTGCCCTTATGGTAGTGGAAGATCTACCCACCTGCCAGATGGGAAAATCTACCTACCTGCCAGGTCTCCCCTGTTAGCTGGGGGTGGGAGGGGGGTAAACAGGCAGCTGGAACAGGAGGCAGCAGAGAATTCCTCTGAA
This sequence comes from Apalone spinifera, assembly GCA_030068395.1. Classification (NCBI taxonomy): domain Eukaryota; kingdom Metazoa; phylum Chordata; order Testudines; family Trionychidae; genus Apalone; species Apalone spinifera. The sequence continues at coordinate 61,701,390 of CM057846.1, read as the reverse complement.
CCAGCAGATATGTTCCTGCACAGAGAAATTCCCACATAAGCAAATTTAGGAATGGAAAACTTGACCCTAAATTTGGAAAGGCAAGATTGGGAGACACCTATTCAACTCAACAGAAATAATATAGCTGTGTTGAAACTGAACCCGTTCAGTCTCCAAAACAAAATTAAAATACTTTGGCTTGGGTACAACTTAACAAGCATAGAACCAATACATAAAACCTACCCAAACAACATCTAGTTTCATTTTGCAAAAGAAAATCACTGACAATCTTTGATCTTATGCAGTGTTTTAGGAGACCATTAGTTATTAAGTGTCTCTACTGTGTGAGATCAATGAAACACCTCTGTCATGTAGAAGCTTTTTAAAATTATGTGGGCTTGTGAGACATGTGCTTGCATGCATAAGGAATTAACAGTTTTATTGCTGAAGTCGCAATCAGGTTCCATTCCTGCATCCCAAGGAAAAGGCTTTGAAGTTAAGATGCACCAAAAAGAGGTGTTAACTATATTATTTATCTTGCAGATATTTTATGTCACTTTTCTTTAATGCAATTCATCTCAAGTTTTCAATAAAAATGCAATAAGTAATACTATCATTACCAAAAAATAAATAAATAAAAAAGTACAGGAGTTAATGCAACGGTTATAGGTCCAGCTATAATGCAAGAGAATTAAAGGAATAAAATGTTTTCTTTTTAACAAGTTTAGCATCTTCATTACATTTGGTAGCTGGCACAAAGAATATTTATATCCAATTGACAGCGATTAAGTAAAATTTGAGCTTCTTGTATGGCTCCACTACAGTCAGACCTTTCTATAAAGATCTCTGATGACTATATAATTAGATAACAGAGCAATGACACCTTGGCTTACAACATTATGAAATCTACATTTATTTTATAAAAAGCAATACATCAAATCTAATAAAGCTAAAAATTAACATTTGCCTCTGTCCCGTTAACACTGGCAATCTAGTGGCCATTAGAAAACCATCATACTACATACCAGAAACCAGCTTGAAGCTTCATATATTTCACCAGTGATGCATGGAACACTGCGTGAATGCTATTAAGATGGATTCAGCACCAGGAGTTCAGCAGCAGTGGGAATCAGGCTCTGCAGTGGTTACCAGCAATATAAAGGAAATAATAGTAAACAGAAGGAAGGAAGGGACAAGAATTGATGCTTTTGAAAGATAATTTAAATTAAGTATTCACAAAGAAAGGAATGCTGCAACCATATCCTGGGCAGACCTTTTGCACGTGTGTTGAAGATGGGAACAAAGACTTCTCCTCCCGTTCACAGCCCTGCAAAAGAATAGCCAGAGCTTACCCCCTCCAAGTTCTGGGGATGAAATCCTAGCCTCACCAATAGGTATATAGTAATAACACCTAGCTCTTGTATGATGTTTCACCAGTGCATGGCAACATACTTTATGGATAAGGTAAGTATCATTAGCCCCATTAGAAGAGGAGGAGCAGTGAAGTGATTTGCCTGAGGTATCCAGCAGGACTGTGGTTGACCCAGGAATAGAACTCCCGGTCTTCAGCAGGCCCCCTAGAGCAGAGGCCAAGACTTCACACCATGTGCCTAAAGGGGGAAAGGGACAGAGAAGGAAGGGGGCAAGGTTAAAGACTCAGTTCTGCTCTCTCCCCTCCCCACCTGATTCAACACAGAAGTAGAGCATTCTTGTTTTGAGTGATGAAACCTTATTGTCAATGCAGCACAATTACTACATACAGTTCAATTTCAGGAACAAAATTCAGCAGTGCTAAAGTATTTAGCATTTATATTTGGATTCATCACTTGTTATGAATTCAGCACTTACAAATACTCATTAGTAAGACATATGTATTAACTGAGGTTTTAGTGGTAATGACACTAACAAACATGTTTGTGACATAACTGTTGATCCGTAAGGAACAAAATTTATACAATCACTGGTAAACATTCTGGGACAAATTGTTCCTGGCTTACTCAGAAAAGTGCTTCCCCTTCTTCCTAGGGCAGACTCCCACGAAGGTCATCTAGTCAAATCTCCTGCCAAAATGCAGGATTTATTGTATCTAAACCATCCAAGACAGATGGTTATTCAGCCTCCTTTTGAAAACCTCCATTCCAGGAGCTTCCAGAAGCAGTCTGTTCCATTGTCCTACTGTTCTTAGAGCTAGGACATTTTTCCTGAGATTTAATCTAAATCTGCTATGCTGTCATCTGAACCCATTTTATCTTGTCTTGCTCTCCAAGAGAGAACAACTTTTCTTCATCTTTCTTATAGTAGTTTCCCCAAGTATTTGAAGACTGCTACCATATCCCTGCTACCTCCTCCCAAATGAAACATACTTAGTTCCTTCAGCTTATGCTTGTATGGCTTACATTCCATCTCTTTGGCCATCTTTGTTGCTTGCCTCTGGATGTTTTTATATTTGTTTTATTTACCATACATACACCAGTGGTGGCGCAGTGGTGGTCGCAAAGAACTCACAGGTCAACCTGCTCCTACAAATTACAGTCAAGACACCAATGACAGGAACCTGCTCTGTCCCCAAGATTGCCTCCAAATATAGAGAACACCATCAAGGGCTTCTGCTATAGCAGTGGGGTTTTTTTGTTTTGTTTTTTTTGTTGCAGCTGTTGCATAACAAACTAACAGCACCACAGCATTTCTTCGAAGACTCAAGACTTGCTTACATGCTAAGAAAAATAGATTGTTAGACTATGTTTAACAGCAGCAGCTAGTAACCTCTTTGCAACACCTACTGATCCCAGTCATAAAAGAAGAAAGCACAAGGAGTGCATGCATGCACTTACTGGTACTGTCCTATGCTCTGTGAAATGCAGGTGTAGCTTACTTCACACCAACCCATAACAGAATGGGCGGGGAGGGATAAGGCAACCTCTCTCTTTCTATTGGATAGGATTCCCAGCAATCTCTGCCAGTCAAGAGGATGGTTTAGCGTGCAAGCTCTCAAAGAGCTCAAGTAGAGACACTACTTTCTCCACAATAGCACCCTCCCTACTGCTGAGACAGGGTTATTATCGGGTCCTCTCTATGAAATGAGTTAAGAGATTCATTTTCCTCTCCCAGCATATGCAAAGCTCCCACTGACATTATTGGGATGAATGCCCATATGGGGATCAGAGCCCTTCCAAAATGGTTAAGCTGAATTCTATATTCCTATTCCTTTGCTTTTATTACTGCTTTTAAAATCTGTTTCAATGTCACTCTCATTGTACAATAATCGGAACCATTAGCTCCACAAAGCCATGGAAAATGAATCATTACCATAACTTTATGCATCAGTGCCAGGAAACCTCACAATTATGTGCCATATGCAAGTCAAATCTGCCACCTTGAGCTCTCTTATGAATATCCCTATTATCATCTTTGCTTCAGTGTTCTCTGTAGGAGTTCTCCTACCATTTATTCATTATATCTTTGGTGACTTATATGCAATTAACCTTCAGCTTGCACCTAGACAAAGCATACAAGGCATGGAATTACTGAATAATCCAGCACATATCCTGTTATCGCTTATTTCTGGAATACAATTATCAACTAAATGTATACTGCACATTTTAACACAGAACTCAGTAACGGTGTGCACCAGATTCTCCCTTATTTCTGAATTTTTCATCTCAAGCAGTCAAAAATTAGTCAGGTCCAAAAAGGCCCCATAAGATTTTCTTTAAAATTACAAAATTTAATATTTTCTTCATCTTGTATTTGCTTTCCGGCTTTTGAGCTTTTAGGGATTACATTTTCAAGCTTTTCTCTACAACTTGAGGATTCAACACTTTTAAAAAAAATGTTCTGAGATTTTCATTTAACCACATGACTCCAAGAGCAGGGCTTTTAACAAAAGACACCACATTTCAAGATTTCCAATCAGTCATGAGTGCTCATAAGCTATTCTCTGGCTACTTCTATGTTCTCTTGGCAGACTCCAAGTCATGGAAGAGCATCCCAAACACACAGATTTTACCTTAACCTTGAAATAACTATACTAACAAATATCCTGGGTCAGATTGTGAACCACTGACTCACAGGCACCATTCCATTGAAGTTATTAGACAATGAGTGTGAATAAACACGCAACAGGAGGAGCAAAGGTTTCTCAGTCTAGTGTCTATAATTTGGATTACAAACAATTTTGTGGAGGATGGAGTTAGGCCACTCAAGTTTGCGCCTTCCACAATAGTAATCCTCACTCCAAGGATATATATGACATAAAATACTATGCTGTTTTTTCAAAGGGGCGGGGAGTGGTAAAATAGATCTTGCACTGGTAGTTCCTCTGCGCTATTATGAACATCATTTAAAATATTCATATATGTTCTTGCAAGAAGTTGGCCTGTAGAATAGTTTTTCATAGGAAACCTGTGGATACCTAATGCCCCATTACTTAGGACATGTAGTGATATTTCTCTCACTCTTCTTTGAGCTCCAGAATCATTTCAATCCCTACATCAGTGCTTATCTTCCCACACCCTGCACTTTCACAGTTCAGTTCAGAGTTCCACTCATGTCATGGGTTCCAAATCTATTTGGCATGTTCAACAATATATGCCCCCTGCTGGGCTGCTGCTGCTCCAGCTCCCTTTAAGGCTTCCTTTGGGGAAGAGAGCTAGTGGTCCTTTGATCAGGTGTTCCCAGGGGTTGGTGGGAAGAAGCAATGGAGGACTCCAGAGTTGTTCAGAAATATTAATGACCCCAGTAGAACAAACTCAAAACTACCACATTCCAGAAGTTTCTGGATATGGTGTGCTAATTGGCCCAGACACAACTCACTCCTTCCTCTCCCAATGGGTCTCCTAGAGATATCTTCCTATTGAGCATATGGGTTACACATACAAAATTTCTCATGAACTGGAAATCCAAAATTTCATCCATCTTTATTCATGAGATCTGATGCCTCGGTGTCTATGGGTCTGGAAGAGGTAGAGCACTAACAAGAATGGCTGGCCTGCTATTCTACTGATGCAGTCTGACTCCTTCAAAAGGAGCAGAGACCTAATTGACCCATCCGTGAAGGTTGCAGAGAACATAGCCAAGTACAATTTCCCCTGGAGAGAGAAACAAAGTTTAATACAAAAGTGAACATTATAAATGAGGAAAGCTGAAGGAACAGAATCTGGACACCGTATGTGAAGCAAGCAGGAGAGTTTATTACACACAGCTCTGGCGGAGTGTCATGTCACTTGCTAGGCTCAGTGAACACTGCCAGACCATAGATTACAAATTAATTATATAGGATGCTTAATGGGCGGTTCAAGTTATAGGGGGAGGTAAGATCCTGGACCCCTGGATTGTGAGGCAAAACAAGGGCAATAATCTAAAGGTTACATAGTGTTTTCCACCCATAGCTTACATAATATCTTACAACAAGTATTTAAATAAAGCAGACATCAATTATCAACTATGTGTGAAGTGGCGATGTGTCTGTCAACTTCAGGAAGGTATCCTTGCACAGATACCTTCCTGTGGTCCATCTGGGGATTAAAGCAAAGACATTAGGAGTACTTGACAATTGTATATTTGTTCCTAGCACTATTGAAAGTGTCATGTCCTGTCTCCCATCCTGCGTCATTAGCTCTATGACGACCTTTCTTCAATGGGCTAGGCGGGGGGGAGGGTAACATCATGTACTGTGTTTGTGTGCCAGCTTCAGACTGGAAATTTAGAATAGGGGTTCTTAACAGAATATCATAGCCTGCCTCAGAAATTTTTACCCTGCAAAAGCCATATAGTCCTTTTGGAAAAATCCATCTGCCATAATTATGGGACTGCTTTCTTTATGAATCTTTGCAGACCTTCAATGGTTGTGTCACTTCTCTAATTGAACCACAGCCTATAATATGAAGAACTCCCATCATATGGAAAGCAACTCTAAATCAGGTTTATATCCTTCAGTATTTTATATGTATTTCAGACAACACAAGTCACATAAAAAATGGCATCTTTGCCTTTTCACTATCTCAGATAAATATGTCAACACTGACAGAATAAGAATTTGGCATCAATTAAATGTCCAACTTTGAAAATATTTTAGAAGTAATACCATGAATACATTAAACATTTTTCACTCCTCTCAGCAGGCATATTATGAATTATGTAAAAACTTGCACCAGTTTTTCAAAGCAGTAGATGTGGCACTACTATACAATAGAAACAAAGCACTTATTAAATCAGACAAGTAGTTGGTCCAAACGAATGTGATGTAAGCAGGTTTTATTTCAAATATTTAATAGCTAGAAGAAAAGTTCCACAGTAGAACTTAATAAATATTATAATCAGGTTGGGGATTTAGTTATTGATTTTTTCAAGCATGCCAAAGTTTTAACCCCTTGCATGTCATTTCATATTTTATCATTGGATTCAGGTCATAAATCTGCTCACTGTGCCATTAGTGGGTTTTTCAGAACCATATTCTTTCACTATTTCCAGGCCAGCAGCTAGACACAACTAAGATCTCAATCGGTTAACATTTAGGGGAACACTATCACACAATAAGTATTATAAAATACAAGTGATCATCTTTTCATCATCTCTAAAACTCTGTTGGAAGACGGAAAATGGCATTATTTACTGGATGACATTAGCATTGTATCTCTGTGTCACATAGAGCACAAAGAATTATAACTTTGATATTCTGTATACCTTGTCGTCAGCATCACCAATGATAGTATGATCATCAATTTCAGTAACTTTCTTGGATTAATAAAGATAGTTAAACAATCTGCAAAGGGTACAGAAGCATTATCTGTGCACTGCTAACAAAATTTTGGCATCATGGACAAACAATGGCAATTTAAAAAAAAATGTAATTTCACAGCATTTGAAATTTTTTATTACAAATATAAATAATATCACATTTTCTATTTAGAAGCTATCCCCTAAAAGAGTGTGTTCCTCTGACTATCAGGGACCGAGGAGAAAGTACACAGCTTATGAGCATTCCTTTCACTTCTGGCAGGAGAAAGGAAGGGGCAGAGAGGTAATACAAGCTGTGTTCTTACCTCTTCTCCCTGATAGTGAGGAGAAGGGGAAGAAGAGAAAGCAGTGTTCTAATGTGAGGGTGTTAGCCCCTCCTCACCATCATCACCCTTGCCCATAGTGACCTCTTTAGCAAAATTCTCACAAGGATAGCAATTATCCCAATTTCTAACATTTATTTTAGTGCTAAAAGAGCCATATGAATTCAACAATATCATATAGATCCGAACAGCATTTTTTGAAAAAAAAAAATCATTCTACTGTAACATCCTAGAACATCTAGTAAACGTATTTAGCTCTATACTACAGTATAACAAAAACATTCCATACCCTGGAATTCATGTGTTATCGCCACTTAGTCCTCATCTAAATGACTTAAGAAGAAAATTCAACAATCAGGAACAGACTGAAGAAAATGGAAAAATAGAACAGGCCTAAATTGTCATTTGCACCCACATTAAGTCCCCTTTACATAGTCCTGTGGGTCAAGTAAGTCCACCATGTTAAAAATTTTGAATGCATTTAGTTTTTTTATATTTGTCCACTGCAATTTACTGGATAGCAGTGTCCAGTTTACAATGTCCCTCCAATTAAAAAAATAATAAAACAGTTGTCATAAGAGAGAGTCTATTTACACTAGACCATGAAAGAAATTTCACAGGGTTTAGTTAGGAAGAAAACAATGAAGGTCCACCATTTTTAGCCATACAGTGCAGATTTTAAAGGTTATTGGCCTCAGTTTTCAGATTTTTGTGTGTAAATCTAGGCACTTAAAGAAGTTAACCAAATTTCTGCCACCAATGTCAATAGGAGTTGCATGTTTGAAAAGTTTGGTCACTGTGTTTAACAAGTATGTTTACCATTTTATCAACTTCATATCACGTTATCTCCAACATTCTTGACTGGGTTTCTAAGCAAACTAAAAGTGATCTTTCAGGAGACCATTTCATTCATTGTTTTACATTAAAGACTGCTCACATGTTCAAGATAATGGAATTTACACAAGCCATTACTAATTTTTTCAAAACCAAATAAGCTTTGAATTTCTCAACAGTGACACTGTTGATGATTTTAAAGCATCTGAGAAATTTCAGAAGGAGCAAATGTGTTACTGGTTGAAAAAAGACACAGGGAAGTTTCAAAACTGTTTCCATTTCACAGATAGACTTTCCTTGGTAGACATTTGTGACATTTTATCAATGTGATTGAAATCACATTTGAAATAATTATTTAACATTTTTATTTACCCAAGATAACATTGTGAGTAAATAAACTATGATTTTTAAATTGAGATACATTGCAGAAACTTAGTATTAATTTTCACGAAAACTTCCATGTTATGCCCTCTTTTTTGCTGGGAAAAAGTATTCTAATCTATTCATTCTAATCATAATAAAATATTATGGTTGCAGGGTTAAGTATTCAATTATCAGAAAAAACCCATGGGATAGCATAATGGTGTATTGGTATGTGGTTTTGCAGTTAATGACATTGATTTTTATGTGTTTCAGCTTTTCAGTGGCAGAAGCACTGGAATACCATTATGGATGTATCTAGCTATGGGGCATGCAGCATCCAGTATGAACAGAGAGCAAAATAATTAGGTGAGACACATAAGAGCTGAGACTCCTAACTATGAAATACAATTGTAGCACAATAAGGATCTGAAGAGTGTCTGAAAGATATAATAGACACAAATATCTGCATTGACTAATGGAGGCACTAAGACTGATCTAACATGTATTGAAAAGGTTACTAACAATCCATGAAAGGAAAGGGCAGGAGAAGTGGAAATGTGTTAATTCTATTTGTCAAGCTGTATGACAGAGAGAATTCTATGAGTCAGCTCAAGCCAAGGAGGAAAAAAGGCATAAAAAATACTAGAATCTTTTTCTGAATGTTGCTACCTTGTCCAGAAGAAAGGAGTTTGCTATTAAAGCTAACCTTTGTGTCTGAAAGGAAAACAGCCATGATAAATGTTGTGCCAAGCTCAAGCTAATGTATAATAATAAATCTTGCATTGGGGAGATGTAAAACCTGCTGATGGATTATTGGAAATGTTAAAAGAAAAACTTCTCATCCTTAGAATAAGGAAGAAGTTATGAAGAAAAATTCCAGCTCCCCTAAACTAAATGGCAAAATTCATTTTGAAACAAGCCAGAACTTCATCCGTGGACCTTTGACATTTAATAATGCTTTGTACTAATCTCCATTTCCCCCTCCCTTATCATGGACTTCATTTGGGGGAAAACAGTGAAAAATCCTAAACTTTAATACCTAACGAATGAATTATTCGATTTAAAATCCTGCATCAATCTTCAGGATTCATTCTTATTTCTATGTTTGCTAGTTACAGAACTATTTGAAGAGCCCACATTGTCACACCTTTTTATTCTAAACTATATTTTTGCATCCCAGTTGTAATTTATCTTGAGTACTGGATTGCCAGAAATTGAGGCAGTACCACTTAGTAGCGGCCCTATTCTGTTCATTCCACCTGAGTCACTTGGCACTGTCGGAAGACAGCACACTGGGCTACGTGGACCACTGGTTTCGCTCAGTATGGCTGTTCTTATGTTGTTTACTAGTTGTGACTCGCTACTAAGGAAAGTGCTGCTAGTTATCTGTTAATATGCCTGAGATGTGGAAGTGAAAGGAATGTTTGTGATCAATAATATTTTCTGGTTTTAGGACCTGTGTTAAGTGAGTAGAAGGAAGTTTATGATAAAGCCAAGAACTTACAGAACAAAAGAGATATGTCATCCAGATATTAAAAATAAACAAAGCACCCACATGGAAAAAAGATTCATTTAAATAAATATTTGGTGTTATTCTTAGTAATTATTAGCAAGGAAGAGAAATACAAATTTAACATGCATATAGAATTGCCTTTGCAAATCATCCAATAACAACTGTGAAAACCTAAAAATAGCAATGGTCATATTTTTCTATCAAAAGCTCTCCCCTTCCCCATGCAAAGGAAAGTCGCCAACACAATGAAAGATTTCATTAAAAGGTTTAAAGTTTTAATTGGAAAATCAAAACCCAAAAAGTTTTCTAATGGAACCCAAACTGGTCAAAATTCTTTGATGGAAAGTAAAAACTGTATACAGCCAGTATCTCCTGGCTATTTCTGTAAGTAAATAGTTTAAACCCTTACACGTTCAATTATTAGATTATTAATCGGAAGATATCTAGTGGTTTAGTAACTCTAAGATTGAATCTAAACATTTCTTAGGGTTTCTTATATGGTCCCATTCATGTCTCCTAAGTGCTTACTACCCTTGGAGATAGGGAATATCACAGTGATTTCCTCAGGTTTGCCTTCAGTTTATAAAGCTAGGTCAATCAATCAGGAAATAAGTTCCATATCCTATGGATGACCACTGACATACAGCAATTTGTGAGAATTGCCAAACGTCAGAGTGTGTGTGTATATATATATATATATATATATATATATATATATACACACACACACATGACATATATATATATATATGTCATGAGTAATGAACAAATTTATAAAAATTGTGATTGGTTTGTTCAAAGTGCCAAGGGGCAAATCCAATTAATAAACTGTGTGAATAGCTTGACCAGCTCTTATCTAGCTAGCAAGGAGAATGACTGCTTTTTCCCCACACCAACACTAAAAAAGAATTAGTGTCTTGATAGTACAGACTAATTCTCATATAATTACATGTTAGCCATATTCATTTCTCTGAAGCATATAGCAAATAATCTGTGAATGCCGGACAATTGCTTTATGCTAATTCATTTAACTACAGTAATTAGCAGTGATGCTTGGGAGGTAGACCTATCTGGAAGTGTCCATGATTCCTAATGTTCACCCAGGACTGAATGGTCAAAAGGCTGCTGGAAAACTGTAGTAAGCCCATTGGGACCGGATTCTTTTTATCTCAGGTCTGATTAAGCTTCATCCAGAGCAGTCTGAATCACAAGATTTGTGATCTCCAAACTCGCTTGTATCCACCCAGAAATCTGAACTCTGGACTATCACCTAAGGACTAATTCTGCAAGAACTCTTTGCATCTACAAAACTCAACAACTCTTCTATGAGTCTGATCTCAGAACTGTATTCATGTCTGTATATATATATATATAGATCTTTTAACCAATACTCTCTCTCTTCATTTTTAATATTAGTTTAATTAATACAAATTGGCTACAAGCATATATTTGGAGTAAGAACTGAAATATTCACTGACCTGAGAGGTAAGGATGTCCAATCCTTTGGGATTGGGAAAACTTTCTTATATGATGAATAAAATCTTCAATGAGCCTCATCATATTTAAACAGTGTCTGAGTGGAGGCCAAAGGCTGGGTGGCTTTAAGAGATCTGTGTTGTTGGCTTCTGGGTAACCAGTACAGAAGCTATTTTGTGCTGCCTTGGTAAATCTAAGCATTGAAATGACCACCAGCTTTGGAGACTGGCTGCCCCATTCTTTGCAGTTCACCCTAATAGAGTGACACAGCTGGCTTCCCTGGGACACTGTCACACCTATCATCTGCTGAGCATAGATTACTTGGTGCTCAACCAAGGTGTGAGAGCTAGACTGTTTGCTTGGTGCCACACCCTGGCTGAGGACTCTGCTCCTGAACTATTCACAGCTCTAAGATGCCTACAGCTTGAAGCCAGAGACTGCAAATTTCCCCCTTCCTTAGAGTGCTGTTCCAGGTGCATAACAGTAAAGGGGTGATCCCTATGAAGAACTGAAAGCTCAACCAGAAGGAGAGCTGCAGAAGGGAAGCCCCCTTAACACATGATCTATGCTGGCATGTGGTCCCTCCCATCTTGTTAGTCCTCACCTCCTTCCCAATAAGGCTAACTTACAATTCTGTAGCCTCACATGGGAGCAAGAAGTCCCTCCTTTCCAACCTGTCCTCTAACTAGCCTGCTCTCCAAAACAAAGGTACTGAGGGCTCCACACCAGGAAACTGAAAAAGTGTGCTATCTTCCTCTTGCCTCTCCCAGCCTGAGGTAAGGAATTCAGAAGCAACCGGCTGAAGCCAAACAGGACTCACAGAAGACAGTGGGCCTGATGTAATCCTGCCTCCTAGAAGCCAAAGCTTCACAGTTATTGCTCAAAATCAGTATTTCTCCAAGTGGTCCATAGATCCACTCAGAGAAAGCTACTACCGGGCCTCTCTGGTTTATCTACTTACTGTCACCGCAGCCACAGAGCCTCGTGGCTCCCCTTGGCTGTGGTTCACCATTTGCAGCCAACGGGAGCCAAGAGGCTCTGTGGCTGTGGAGCCGGTAAGTGAACAAACCAGAGAGGCACAGTAGCAGCTTTCTCCGAGTGGATCTGTGAACCACTTTGAAAAACACTGCTCAAAATGATAGACTTAAAAGCATTACTAGACCCCTTAAAGTTAGCCAGTTCCCATTACATCTATTTGGTAATTGGATAGTTTTCTACAACTTTGATGCTCAGAAAATCAATTTGTGCATTGCTTCATAATTCTTTTTAGACAAAAAATACAAGATAGTATGGGAAATTCAGTGGTAAGCCAATCAGGATATTATATATTTGAATAAACATTACTGTACTATATTATGCAATGACAATACATCCCAGAGAATAAATTAACATGTGCTTTCCATCCATCATATCTGTGTTATCTTCATTTCCATTCTCAGGAATGGTTTTCTGCCAAGACAGCTCAAATAACAACATACTGTAAAAAAAAGGTTATCAAAGTTGAAACTCTGAAAAGCTGTCAACTGCTGATTCTGTTCAGACAACTGAATTGATTAATGTCTTTCTATTGGAGGGTAGAAAAGACTATTGTGAAGTTTCCTTGTAATCAAGCAAAAATAAGAATGCAATACATGGTTTTCTGAAACATTACTCTCAGTCAAAATATGTCTAATGTTATGAAGAAAAGGAAGGAGTAACTAGATATTAAAGAGCAAATTATAAATGCAGAATCCCTCTGATGTCAATGAGAATTACACATTTGCAGAACCAATATGAAATATTTGACCCTTTATTTAGAAAAGATAGCAAACTGATTACAACTAAAGAACAAATTTTATTTTAGTAACTTGAACAATAATTCTTTCATCTAAAGAAATGGGTTGTGCCTACAAAAGCTCATGATACCATTTACATTTTTTGTTAGTCTCTAAACTAGGGGGGACTATTCGATTTTTTTTTAAGTTTGAACAATATAGTTATGTTAAAGGTAACTGTTTTAAAAATTGAACATGGCTCTAAGAGAGGAACCCTGCCTCTGATCCTTCAAACAGATAGCATGCGTACTCAGGTTCAGCAACTGGGTAATATACATATCAGTTAGAGAACCAAGCCACGGATATGTTGGAGAAGAGTCATGTCTATTAGGAATGCAATGTGCATTTCCAAGACTTCCATAACCTGATTTTTAGTCTGAGAAAAAATATGATAAACATTAGGCAATGAGCTTTGAAATGCTTTTGTTGGTGAATATTTCACTCTAGGCAATGCAATATTTCTCCTATACCATGCTGCTTTATTAATCCATTTGTAATAATCTTTTTGTTGCCTTATTGCTAGCTTTTTAAAAGAAAACCAACCACCCCTACACGTCTTGTAAATAATTCTACTACATATATTCCTAATTATGCACCTTATGTGGATGTTAGAGGCATAGCCAACTGCGCTTCACAGAAAGTCCAATCTCCTGGAATCACCATTATACCTTTTAAATTGCCAAGGAAAATCTTTCATTTTTCCTACTCTGTGTACTACCATTATAGGACAATAAAATAAACACACATGTTAATTTAACCAAGTGTAAGTTTTTTTGCACTCAGGTGTATTTCAGAGCATTGAAGGGGTTTTCTTGCCAATGCAATAATGTTTTCCATTACAACCCTCTGTAGACCAAGAATATGAAAAATCCTTTAAGTGAAACCTTTCAGGTTTCTTCCACTAGTGTGTCTACCAATCCCATGTCATATAATTTGGTTGGTTTTAAGTTTACAATTCATTTCCATGCAATCTTTTCTCTCTCTCTCACTTTAAAACACTGTGTTTTTTAATCTCATGTGGAAATCCAGGAATTTAAATATTTTTGTAATTGTTACCTGGTATACATGCATATATCAGAACATTGCTGATACAAATATGCAAGCTGATCCCTAATACATATAAAATAATGCAACAATTTAAAAAAAAAAAAAAAAACCTCTTAGTGCTGGTATAGTGCAGATATTCCCAAGCAAAGCAAAGGTGATAAAAGGAATACAAAGCGTCAACTCATGCAGTTATTAAACTAATGTAAGCTTTGTCAAAACCCGAGGAAAAAAATAATTGGTTCTCCATTTAAATTGTCTGAGCTTTTCTATATATCATAGTTAGCTAAATATAGGACAAGCTAATTCATATTATCCTTTCACAGCAAACATTCTGCAATATTACAGCTTGCTGAAACAGGTGTGAACCAGTCTGAAAATTTTTATCTGGTAACTTTCATCCAATCACATGTCCAGCAGCACCAACAGTAGTTTGGGAGGAAGACTGTCCTTATGATCTGCTCTATTAAAGCTCAGTAGCAGCATCAAGAACTCTGTGATCTTTCATAAGCAGTGATATTTATAGAACCGAGTTTTCTAATCTTACTCCTCCTACTCTTAAAGGAGGAGAACAAGAACTCATCTTTGTGTGTAAGAAATTATTAGGCTTGTCATTAAATAGTAGATATACAATAAAGTGTGCTTACAGACAAACACGTCCACTCCTCTACTTCAGTGACTGAGAAAGTTGTTTATTGTTTCATTAACTCCTGTGCCAAGAACATTATCCTCCAATTAAAAAAAGCTACAGCACATGGACTCCTAATGGATTGGTAGGTTAATGCTTTGTCACCGAAAGTTACACAATAATAGTCTAGCCATGGGAAACAAGGCAAAAGTCACAAATTGCTAGTAAAACCTGCCAACATTCAGAAACTGCACTTTAATCAAAATATACTTTATTCTGTAATAAATGTTGATTAAAGCAATTTAACTAATAGTGCAAAACAATTTAAAAACTGCTATTGCAAGGGCTGCTTGTTCAACCCCACAGCTGCAGCAGCAGCACACAGAAGCAGGTGGAAGAAAGACACAGTTTTCTTGCCTCCTCTTCTCTAAAGCTTCCTAAGCACTCCTGGTTTCAAGGCTGGAAGACTGCAATGCAATTTTACCTAACTCCTGAAGCCTATAAGGATGGTGCTTGTTTGTATTCTGTAGAAAGGTGCTGAAATGCAAATGAGCCTCACACTCTATTTCCTAAGGTAAGTTTGACAATTGTCAAGCGAGGCCTGGCAAAATATAAGTAAAGTGAAGTGAGATGATTCAGAGGCAAGATGGAGATAAGTTAGGGCAATTGCCCAAGGTCATGCTGTAGGCATGTTTTGTTCCTAACAAGTGCATTAGTTAAAATGTTAATGTTTGGAACAATGCCATCAATACTGACAGTGATTGGGGTAGTATTTATGCAGATGTTAATTAATAAGATGCTTAATATTAAATACCTAAGGAGACAGAATATTTAATGACAAACAAATACAGCTGTGGTAAAAGGTGGATTAATGTTAATGAGGAGGTGTTATATTTATTATAAAAAAGGGCAGCATACTACTTTTAGTTGAGGCATGCTAATCCAACATGAAGGTACCATTAAAGAAAGGATTATGTCCCCATTTTCTTCACACCCCGAATGTGTCATTTCATCTTAAAATGAGAGTGTAAATGCAGTGGTTAACTTTCTATTTAATATGAAATAAAGTTTTCAGTGTTATCACTCCTTTTGTTATTCACAGTATTCCACTACATTTTATTATTGGTAACTGGCCTGGAGGCTGGAACATTAAAGGATTCAGTTTCATTTTATTCCTTATTTTTCAGCCACTAATTGGAAACGCATAAAGGTTACATTCCCAAGGGGAAAAAATGGAGATGTGAAACAGAACCCTGCCAATTAAATAATAGAATGAGTGCAGAAACATATGGGCAAAGGCTGTTTTGCAATAGTTAGACAGTCTTCAATAGAAAAGAGAGCAGAATTAGACTCATAATCAATTAAAAATCATTAATGATTAGATTTTCAGAGAACTGAGATTTTCAAAAAGCTCAGTCTCTTTGTTTGCACCTGAAAAAACACAACTGCAGGCACAGATCACTACAGCTCTAACTATCTGATTTGAGTCCCCTATTAGATAACATGATGGATACGGCAATTTCCTGTAGTAACATGAATAAGCCTTATTGAATTAAATTTAATGAGTTGAGGAATTCATTGTATCAAATGCAAATGTTAATGAATTATTGTGGGACTGTAAGGATTACCTCTAGGGAGGAGATCTGACTAATGTAAACCCTGAGAAGGGGTGTAAGCTTCAAAGAATTATTTGAAATGATTAGGTTATTTTTAGTTTAAGTGGTTTTCCTAGGAATAGCTGGAGAAGGGAATGCAAATACCCCTACTCTGGACCAATTTGTTTGGAGTTGTGCCTTAAGGAGCCACTTGTTTGATTGGTCACCTGTTCATGGTCTCTGAGGATTAGAGACCCAAACTATATATAAAAGAAGCAGCATAGAGTCATGAGTGTGCTTGTTCTAAGCCATGATTGTTATGAACTGTGACCACGGGGGGACTGGTGGGATTTCAAGAACTCTTCACTTGCCAAAGTCCTGGCTGGAGTTGAGTGATCGCTGGTAAGCTTATTAGCACACATCTGAGTCTTTTATATGTAAATATGTTTTCTATCTAATGCTTTTCCCTTAAGTATAAATGTGCTTTCTTAGCAAGAATAGTGGGGTAATTTATTACTGTAAGGAATTATGACATTTAAAAGCCTCAGAAGAAGGAAGGCAAAGGAGACTTATCTGTCTTGCTGAGAAATTCAGTGTAAACAGCAAATTGTGCAGAAATACCCTGGCCAGGAGGGAGAGAGGTATCTCCACCCAAGAGAAGTGATGGCTGAGAAAACCAGGAACCCAAGAGTGGGTGTCCTTGGTGGACCACAAAGGGAGAACACAGATGCAGTTGATCTGAACTCTGACAATTGGAACAACTAGAAAGCTGTGGGGAAACAATTCCTCCCCCCATACACCATCAGGAACCCCTCTCCTTGCCCAGCCCCATTAGAATCCCAGGAGCATATGTTCTTTCTAACTTCTGACCTTCATTTAAATCTGCAGGAAGGCCCCTTTTCAAGCAGCAATCTCTTTGTTGGTGCTTTTCGATTCTGCTTCTTGTCTTGTCTTTGCAGCTTGTGCCGTCATTCACACCTGCACCAAGTGGGTGTGAAATCAGACCAAAGCCGAATGGTGTTTTATACTCACTTTGCACAGGCTAGTAAAAGACTACTGAGATGCAAGACAATGGAGAATCTGATCTGCAAGGAGGAAGGATCCCAGAGCACTGGCTCCAACCAAATGTGAACATTTACACTGACATTTTTAGGCTGAGCCAGCTCTCACAGACAAGCTACAGATGTTTTACTGCAGTGTAGACATACCAGTCATCTTCAAGTTTTCTCCCACCCATGAAGTCCCTTTATATTCCCTTCTCTCCTACATCTTTATCTAATACCTTTTATCCTCCTTTGTGTAAAACACTCTTACTGCCTTCCTTTCCTCAATCTTTCCAGCTTCTGCCTCCAAGTCTCTCAGTGCCTCACTTCATTCACCTCCCACACCATAACTCTACCACCTCTGTCCCTATCTACTGGGAGAGACTCACTGCTCTGTCCTCAGCAGCTGCTGCTGTAGCTGAGGGAAAGGCACACCTCCCAGAGCCAGGCAGTGCCATGCCCAAGTCCTGAGCCCCTGGTTGGGCAGGGCTCATTAAGCAGCTGTGGGGCTATGCTATCACGCAGCTTAGAAGGAACACCCTTTCCTTCCTCTCCCTCCCATTTTCAAAACCTACCTATCTTTCATCCTGAAGAGACTCGCTCTTCTTTTTCAAGTTCCTTATCTCCCTGTCAAGACTATCCTATCATTACCTCCTCAAGTTCCCTGTGCATCTCTCCCTCCCTTCCCAGTGGAGGGGGTGAGAGGAGGAGGAGCAGGGACAGAAGAGCAGCCACTGATACTCCACCAGGACCCCTTCACATCTTTTCCTGTTCTCAGCCTCTGTGAGTTGGTAAGGGAGGAGAAAAGGACTGAGGGCAAGCAAGGAGCTGGGAGAAGTTGCATAAAAGCATCCTCATTATAATCTCCTGGCTGCTCAAAAAGAGGACAGAGATTCCTCTGGTCATTGGGACTGCTTCCTGCTGCTGAATCTGTCAGCTGATGGGTTGTCTGCTGAGTGTAGTATAAAGGAGCCTTCTGGCAAAATAAAAATAATCCCCCCTCCCCCAAGCTGATAGTTGTGATGGGGAAAACCACACTCCTAGGAAGTAGGCAGAGGCACAATGACTTTTTTGTGCCAGCATTCAAACATGTAGATTTAAACAGAACCTCACGGGAGATCAGAGTCAGGCTGTTTATTCAGAAATTCTTTTTTTGCCCTATAACACATTCATGGATATGCTAGCATACAAGCAAATCAAATATGTGTCTTACTGGCAAATACAGGATGTTGAAATGTTAAGACTGCTAACAGCTGCTGTATGCTTCCCACCCACTGAACCCATCTTTTGACACTAGGAAACAATTGGCCATGTGTGACTGTGTCCTATTCAGGTTTTCCTTTCAGCTCATCTGTCAACATGATAACCCTGTCAAGTGATTAGAGCCCCATTCTGTCATCATCAAAGAGATCATCTTGCAGGTCATTCTTGACACATACTGTTGACTATGGAAACAGGTCCTGCAACCAGTTTCAGTTTCTTTTTCACAGTCATGGCTGAAAGGTTTTGTTGGGATTTCTCCCTTCCCTTCCAATCTTAATCCAAACAACCTACACCTGAGGTGGAATTACAAGCAACCTATTTGAACATTATTCACAATTAGCAACATATTCCCATTAATACAACCTCTCCCATTGAAACCCATCTGATGAAGTGGGTTTTGCCCATGAAAGCTCATGATACTATAGATATATTTGTTAGTCTCTAAGATACCATGGGACTGCTCATTATTTTTAAAATTAAAGACTAACACGGCTACCCCCGAGACATTTTTCTATCATTACCATGGAGGCTCTATTGAAAACATGCATACCTATGAATCTAGAGGCCCTTATTTAGATTTTAAAAATAAGTCGCTCCAATACCCAACACACATGCTCAAACCATTTTTAAATAAATGCAAACGTCCAATGGATTCAATAACCACATCATTTTACCCCATGCACTGACTCCTATTCTTTCAAACCATTAGGTCCAATAAAAAAAGCCTAGAAAATAGAACTTGCAACAATCTCTGAAAATTTAAGAGACTGAGATTTCTTCAGAACACTATGGGACTGCATTTCACAATCCTTTATATTGTTCTATAGCTAGTAGGAAATGTGTCATCTATATTTATCAAAAAACAGGAAGACTATCACGATTTACAACTTTTAATGAGAAAAGAGTCATATTTTTAAAGCAGCTCAACATTGCACAAATGACTTTCCGGATTCTCAGTTGTAGGTACATCTCTGGACTGTTCAGCACAATACCTGAGGACCAAAGTTCAATGCTGAATCAGCAAATTCTGATCATTAATGAAATCAACAGGACTACCAGAAAATGTGAGTAAAGGTTTCAGGAACCTAACAAGGAACTCAGTCTGCAATCTTTGTGGGAAGACACTCCCTCCACCTCCACACACACGGGCCAGTGTATAAGTCCTCTGCCTTCATTAAATTGAAAAATGCAGAATGTAAAGCTATTTAAATCAATGAAAGATACACACCTACTAAAGTTAAGAAAACAAATGTTTAAAAGGGTTTCATTGCTACTCAGCTGCCATTTTGGAACTGGACAAAAATGTCCCATTAAAATGGACTATAAAGAACATTAGAATTGATAAATATTGATGGAACTTTGTAAGTACGGAATGGAATGGGTTTGTAATAGAGCCATTCACCAACAGAGCACTCTCATGTGCCGGGATGCAGGGGTTCTTCTGCTTTAGTGCACCCTTACTGTCTGCCTCTCAGGTTCCGCAGTGGCCTACAGCATCTATGGCCCAGCCCTCTCACCAGGTCACCTTTCAAATTGCTCTTTCCATGGTAAAAAAAGTCCAACTAACAGTCCAAATAAATGGTTCGCCTGTCCCCTCTTGGGATACTCTTCAGCTCTCCTCCTGGGCTCAGATCTCATCACTTTCCAGGGGGTTCTTTCATAGAGTACACTGACCACCCAAGGCTGCTTTCCCTCAAGTCTCTCTCGCTGTTTACTATTCACGGCTCTTCACTCTTACTCCTAGCCCAGGCACAGTCCCTCATTTTTTCTTTTAGTTGAATTTCGGCTCAGAGAGATTTCTCCTGGATTCCTCTTTTTCCTAGCAGGTTTCTGCTGCCTCTCATCCCAGGGGTCAGAGCCAGTCTTTGCTAGGGAATTCTCTACTTCCTACAGACCCTACCTCAGGATCTCTTATAGAAGCCTAACCTGAATCATGTAGTTCATCCTACAGAGTTCTCTCAATGCATTTTGTGAGGCCTTGACTAGTGGCCCCACTCTCTCAGGCTTGGAAGCAGCTAATTATGGTGGGTTGGCCCCATGTCCCCTTAAAGGGCTCTAAGGCCAACAGCATTGGATTAAGCCCTAAAATGAAATGTACTGGCTGTAGTCCAGTCAGATCCATGCACACAGAATGCCGATATTTCAGCAGTGTCCTGTGCTTATATCTATAATTTCGAGGAAGAAGGAGAAATAAACCTCTTTGTTAATTGTGCAGTACTATTCTTGATTGCTGAAAGGGGAAATATATTGCTTCCTGAGGCTCAGAAGATTCAGTTTATGGCCTAAAGTGTAATTAAGCATAACTATAGTAGCATAATTACAAATGTTATTGGTGATAACATTATTAATTCTTCTTTTGTATGTTCAGTATTATGTCTCTAATCTACAGATGAAATATATGTTTTGGTACACTACACCACATCATTGTCCTTTTGGATATGTTACAGTGTTATAACTTCCTTAACAGAATCCACCAAAGAGCTTTGGCAGATTCAATATACTTCAATGTGTCAATGCAGATGCTTCATTTTTTAATGATAAATGGATAAAGTCTTGCCAGTTAGGATACAGTCCCGCAATAACAGGCAATTACTCTGATTCAATACAGGTTGGACTTCACTGGTCTGGCACCCTTAGGACCTGACTGGTTCCAGATGAGGGATTCTGCTGGACCAGGGAAGGTCATTTCTCGGGCCTCCCCTGACACGGTCTCGCTATCAGTCTCCTACCCAGCTTCCCCCTGCTGCCGGCCTCTCAGCACGGGGCTCCCATCTCCACCATGGCAGCCCCGCCACCGCAAGCACAGCCCCTCTGTTAGGCTCCCAGCCTCGAGGGGCAGCCCCCCTGCTGGAGTCGAGTTGTGCCAGCAGGCAGCAGCCTCACTTGAGCTTCAGCCTCGAGGGGCAGTCCCCCGGCAAAACCTCCACCGTCTATGGCATAGTTCTGAACTTAGGGAGACTTTTCCAGAGTATTTCTGAAAAAGGAAACATTTAAGGCACAATTAAACTTGACAAATATTGCCACTGTAATTTTGGGCAATTACAGCTAATTATGTCCTCATACAAACTCTGTGCTTGTGTGCCATGTATGAATTAGTGCATAGCTCACTATTTATAGATAGTATCAGAGGGGTAGCCGTGTTAGTCTGAATCTGCAAAAGCGGTGAGGAGTCCTCTGGCACCTTATAGACTAACCAACACTTTGGTTAGTCTATAAGGTGTCACAGGACTCCTCGCTGCTTTTGTATTTATAGATATGCAGCTACCTAGTTTGGCTTCAGAAGTTACTTCTTTATACATGAACAGGATGAAGTTCTGGGGATTAGCTAATATTGAGTCCTCAACTGTTTTGAGTAGAAAATCTGGATATGTTGTGTTCTGAGGGAAAGCCTGGTGCTATTTGGAGGTTGGGATTTTCTGATCATCATGACAATTGTGAAAATAGGAAGCTGGCTTGCCGGACTGAAATATCAAGAACTTTAGATGGTAAAAAGCTCTATTTTTAACTTCAGAGCTTCATGTACTGCAGTAGTAATATCACAGACAAAGAAAAAGTAAAATTAAACATTTAATAATTTGCTTCCATCCAAGAACTACGCTGACCAGAGATGTGCCATCAGTACCTCATACTGCTCTAAGTTTCCCAAGCCACCTGGCCAGTAGTGCTGACTGCTGTAGCTAGTGAATCACCACTGTCCAGAGACTGCTGGCAGAGAGAATGACCCTACTTCTCTGACCCCTTCCCTGACTTGTTCCCAAAAAGGAAACAGGACTGAGCAGTCCTTGCACTCTGCTAACGTAAAAGGTCTTTGCTCAGCAGAGGAACAGAAAGGGTTTTTTGCCCAGCCTTACTCCCTTCTGTGTGGCCAAGCCAAGGGCCTTTATAGGTTGTACAAAATATAATGTTTCACAATGGCATTCGCTATTTAGGAGAGTTTTTCACATGTAAAATGACGATTAAATCAAGTGTTCCCTTTATCAGTTCCATGACAAAGCTCAGTCCACCCATTTCCCCGCTCTAAGCTATGTCTACACTGCAAAGTTATTTCGGAATAAGCTATTCTAGAATAGTTATTCAGAAAGAGCTTATTTCAAAATAGCACTTCTACACTGCAGGGAAGCCTCAAAATTAGTCTGAGGCAGGGTTCTCTAATGTAGACATGCTATCTCGATTTAGAGCCTCAAGAGGTATAACTTAGAATAGCCCTATTTCGAAACAGAAGAAGTGGAGCATCTTCACACGCCTTATTTCGAAATAGCTATTTCGGAATAGGCATTATTCTTTGTAGAATGGGGTTTACAGAAGTTGGAATAAGCCGTCTGTTATTTTGAAATTATTTTGAAATAACGGAATTGCTGTGTAGACGGTCGTATAGTTATTTCGGAATAATGGCCGTTATTCCAAAATAACTTTGCTGTGTAGACATACCCCTAGTGACTTAATGCAGAAAATCCTAAGGGTTTTATTCTGAAGCCCATAATCAGCAGAGTCCCACTAACATCAGTGGACATAAGGCTTGGTTAGAGCTCAGTAAAAACTTCTGGGTTTAGTCTTTGATCTTTCAGATCATTCACATGTGTGGAGAATTTGTTTTAATAGAATTTTAACATATTCCCATTGTCATTTTCACTTCTGCCCTACATATCTCTATCAGGCCATGGTGTAAATGAAAGATGTAGACAAAGGAAAGATGACGAGCTCAAGACTTGTCACAGAAAAGTTTCTTATATATATTTGCAAGCACATTTACAATTTTAAGACTGGTGATTTCACATCATGCCTTCCATTGCAGCATCTGATATAGTCCAATTTCAGAGATAGGATGCCAGTCTAATGGCAATTAATGTGACCCCCTATGCTACTCCTTCGTTCTTTTATGTTTAAAAGGAACATTATAAAAAATAAAGAAAAATGCAAGTTCTTTTAAACAATGTATACATTTCAATGAATGTGTGGTGTTTGGATGTATTAATTATTATTGCACGTTCTCATCTTTTAAAACTAATAAGTGCATACACAGCTTAACTGAACCACATCCTTACATTAAGAAATTTGTCTTTTGTCAGCTGCACATGGCACTTCTAACAATGTGAACACTTAATTAGTTAAATGAATAGAAAACTAAGCAAATAAGCCAATTCTCTATTAACATACTCATCTGATTAAGCTTACAAATAAATTCAATGAAATATTTGTGCATAATTGTTTAACTATTTGTTCACTAGACAAACTAGAAAAAATACTCATATTTAAGCTAGGAAAAATATGAATTGCATTTTTTGATAAAATTAAAGCTCACAATACAAAATCTTATTACCAGATAATTGTAGATTCTACGGTATGAAAAATGTTCAGTTATTACCCAGCAAAATTATAAGCCCTGTTCAGGCACTTAAACAGACCTACTGCATACAACCCTTTTCATCAAATGATAAAGCTACATCGATATTAATTGAGGTACAACAACATGAAAGTCCCATATCGGTCTGCAAATAATCTTTCAATGTCAGTAACAATTTCACAGGGGACAACAGCCTTCAAGATACTGAATCCCCATCTGTTGAGATCCTAATGAGCAAGAGAGACATTGAAGTGTAATGAAGCAAGTTTCTTTTGGCAGATGCTACTTGACAGCTACATCATAGGACTGTGACAACTATATGCTGTTGCCTTATACTAATATCCTTTTTGAAGATCTCATGACAAAGTGAGTGGAAAATAAATGGTTCTTCTCTCTTCTATGGATTAATTTGTGTATATTCCCATATTTA
This sequence comes from Apalone spinifera, assembly GCA_030068395.1. NCBI lineage: Eukaryota > Metazoa > Chordata > Testudines > Trionychidae > Apalone > Apalone spinifera. The sequence goes on along the minus strand of CM057846.1, from coordinate 61,677,009 downwards.
ATCTATTAGTGCTTCTTAAATTCATGAATCGGGATCTGCATTCAATCAAGTTTATTATATAGCGACCTGTCAAACTTTTTTAGCTCTTATATTCTACAGTGAAGGTTTTGAGTACTGCAGCTGTGTTATGGAATCCCAACAGCAAAACTGAACTAACAATCACATCAAGGCAAAAACAAAAACAAAAAAATTCTGAGGCAAGGAGGAGGAAACAACACTCTGGGTCATTGTTCATTGCCTTATGAAAGAAGCCTTAGAATTAGTTGCCCAGGGAGTCTTTTGAAGGCTTTTCAAAGATATTAAGGATTCTAGATAAGATGTATAGAGTAGTACACAGTTATCCACTCATGTACTTCCTAAGCTAAAGTCTTATGAGTTTCCTTGCCTCATGAAAGTCTTGATGCTACACTGCTCTGGGTCTGAAGTTATCTTCAAGAGAACCTACTATTCCATGGGCCAGCTTCTGCCCTACATGAGCAAAACAAGTGGCTGATTTTTGCCTGTCACAAAGAAAGACTTCAGAATTTTGTTGAGTATGTATTTATTTTGACTCCATGACTTTGCGGATTTCCTGTCAGCATGGATTAGCTTTTGCAGGTACACAGTCAGTGGTCACAAGTGATAGCAATTCTGCTTCAGGGTTCCTGCTTTACAATTTTCATTCTTGCCTCAAACACAATGCCCTTAGGATTTACAGACATCCACTTCCCTAAAAAGATATTTGGGAATTTGTGCACAGATTTTCTACAGGATCTCTTTTATTGGTTCTACAGTTTTTAAAAAGGCAGTTCTCTAATTTTCCAGGATCCAAAATCTGTCATTCACAATAAAATGTAACATTCACAGCTACCAAGCTTTACCACCATTTCACAGTGATGCCACAATAAAGAAGTAAATTGTTAAATGACACTCAAAATCTGCTCTGTGATTATATTAAATAAAATTTCATTTCACATTCAAATACATTTATCATATTTCTAAATGTCTCCTTATAATGAACAGTTAAAGGCTTTGAGGATATTAATTTTATGTACTAAAATACAGAATCATTGCCAAAGTAGTGATGGATTGCAATATACACATGAAGAATGATTGATTGAAATCCTCTCTCTGAATATATCTTTCAGATTGTTTTTATTCTTTAAACTATTCTAAACAACTAGAAAGCTGACTTATCTGAACTGTTGAGGCATTTTTAGTTTTAGGGGTATTTTAAGTGATATGTAAATTACTTAAATGTAGTGATCTGTGCAAAAATTTAAAAAAAAACAAAACTTACTTTTCAATATTCATCAGCTACAGAAACAGAATATTTGTGATGCGTCCTTGATCTCTGCACTTCTTGCTGTCAGTTTTGCACGACTGTTAATCAATTTCATTTGAGGACTAGATGGTGCAGACAGCAGAGATATACACATAAGTGATGATCTGAAATATTGCCAAGCACATTCAAACAGAAAATAATTCAACAAACTCATATACCTACAGTCATATAGCCTTCAGTTTCTCCTAAGAAACTGATCCCTCATTTAGGTCATCTGGAAGTCTAAGCTGTGTAATGAAACATACTTTACATCTTGGATACTTCCATGGCAAACCTGGGCAAAATACCCACCACAGGCTCGATCCAGCCTGCCAAGCTGCCAGATCCGGCCCGTGGATGCAACAGGGAGCTTCAGGCAGCTTCCCTGCCGGTGTCTCCCCCCTCCCCCCGCACACTGTTGAGAAAAGTGGCCATTGCGGAGGTTTGTTTGAACAGCTGGGAGCCCAGGGGAGGGGGGAGAGGCTTCATGCACTGCCCCGCCCCCAGCAGCCAGTGCGGAGGTGGGGCAGGCAGGGAGTCTGCTTGAGAAGGCTGCTGGCTGACAGTCAAGCAGGTAAGTCTCCCAGCTAGAGCCTGCCTCTGGCATCCCAATCCTTTGCCCTGCCCCCCCCC
>CM057846.1:61654595-61671427 GCA_030068395.1 Apalone spinifera | reverse complement strand
GATTATCGGAAGTCTACTGTACTCTAATATGGAAGCAGATTCCTGAATTGAGCTGAATTGTGACAAGTAGCAAAACTTCTATTATCTGCAGGAAACCATATATAGCCCAAAGCCTCACGTAACACAGATTGAGCTAATCAAAAAGGTATCATCCACTTCTCAGCTTCCTTTCAGGGAGCAAAACACTTATGATTATTTTCTACAGTCAGCAGAATCTGACCTATTTCTCTGCAGAAACAAACCCGAGTGTGGCCAGGAGAAAAAAGGAAACATCGGAGAAGAAAATTGACTATTAGGGGGGAAATATGTAATGGATTCCAATATGATTTTAGAAAAAGCTTTGCATATTTTGGGTTAGACTGGTTTTTACAATGGTAATATGTACAATACATAACTGAAATTATTCTAAAGGGAAGATGCAAGTAGACTAGAATATAAACTATGTTTGGGTGTATGAACATGGGACTGAAGGCTGGAATTGCACACTATAAAACAGATTCTGTTTCAATAACGGGCCAGTTCCTCAGCTGTTACAGGTAGGTGTAGCTCCTCTGACTTCCATGGCAGATCTGGAATGATTTTTGTTTCCTTTAACAAATATACCGAGCCACACAGGGTTTAAGCTACTTTTCAGTAATTCTTTCAGGGGTCACAGCTCCCTATAGTATCTATGATATTACTTTTTTCATATAATGTCCATGTTGGCAATTCTCATAGTTCTATCCCAACTTTCATTATATTGGAGAGGGTCTATATCACCAGCTCCTGAAACCATGTTACAACATGAAAATCTCAACTTTCATTTAGAAAAAAAATGTTCATTCCTCTTCCTTACATAGAAAACCTTGAAAATATAACAAGTGAACTCTAAAGACTCAGAAATTAAAAGACGCATAAAACCAACTCGAGATTTATTAAAAACAACATCAGGTGGCACCTTAAAGACTATCTGTTTTATATGCATATGTATTATAGCATATGCTTTCCTGAATTGCAACTCACTTCACCAGCTGCATTAAACATAAGAAAAAGATAGTAGAGATACAGAGATGGTAGTGTTACATCAGTGCTAATTCAATCGGGGTGAATGTGGATAAGAAGGTAAGAATACCTAAATTGGAAAATTACTTCTTGTTGTTACAATAAGTCCTGTCATACTTTAAAGACTAACAGATTTATTAGGATTAATGAGCTACCACTCACTCATTCCCAGACCCTATTCAGACCAATTCTGATGGTGTCAAATTTGCATATAATTCCAGCCTTTGATAGTATAGCTGATGTGGTTAGGTCACTGGAGTAGATTTGTGGACAGAGATGGCAATGGGGTTGGTTGCAGGGATTGGTTTGGGGGGTCAGTGTTTCTTGTGGGATGTCACACATAGCATCAAAACTAGCTCACTTCATATCTACTAATATGCTAGCAATTCCCCTCAGTCTCTACAGAACAGAATAAATGGACACGAAAGTCAGACATGAAGAATAACCTCCCTAGACAAACAGATTTGAAATTTGCCATCCTCAACTGAAAAAAAAAATCTTCAAAGACAGGCTGCAATGTGAAACTGCTGAGCTGGAATTCATATACAAACTTGACACATTGGAACAGGTTGAAATAAAGGACTGGAGAATGCATCTCATTAGAAGTAATAATTTTTCATATTAGGTATTCTCACCTTCTTATACACAACTACTCTGATTTAATTAGCTCTATAACACTCCCATCTCTGTATCCCTACTATCGGTTTCTTTTTCTTTCATTTCATGCAACTGATGAAGTGAGTTGCAACTCACGAAAGTTTATGCCATAATAAAATTGTTAGGTGCCACCAGACTCCTTCATGTTTTTGCTGAAACAGATTAACACAGCTACCTCTGAAACCTGTCAGCATTTTTTTAAATCTCGTGATTTAAGCCAATTTCTTTTAGTCTCAACATTTTTTCAGTACTTCAGGTTGGCAGTTCTCTAAATTTATAATGCATTCAAGTGACCAGAATGGATAAGTATTGAATCATTTCTATTATTCACCATAAAAAGCAACCAATTTACTTTCATACTGTAACAGGTTGGCAGCATTTCATGAGGCACTACACCCTACTAGCACATACTGATCCTGCTTAGAGAGGATAAAATGGATTCCGCTGGTTCACTGAGACAGATTGCTCATAACCCACGTGACTATAATGATAGCAGGAGAGTGGTTCTCTGGCGGCAGGAGAGCTGGCAGAGAACTGGGAAGTCCTGAGGTAGGATCTTTTTTTTGGCAGCTGGGGACAAAGCATGATTTCAACTTTAAGTTACTAATTTCTTTGCCTTATTAAGAATGCTGATCTCTAGAAATGGAATGAGTTTTTAACACTGTCCAGTGCCTGAACTTTATTTTACAGCATGTGGGAAAAGCTCCTGCTCTTATTCATATTTAGGTAAAATGAATCTACAAATAAAGAAGTAGTAGCAGAAAAGTCCCATACCACAATACACTGAAAAAACAAGAGCAGAAGCATTAAGAATAACATCCAAATGGAAATAAGATCTCTAATGTGACTGAACTCCATAGACTCCCTGTTGTTAGAAGCAATATTGTAATCAATCCCCCCCGCCTTCAGTAAAGTGTTTATTCTCTATCAGGTGGAACACATGGCAAGTACCACTCTAACTGCCTTGAGGACATGTAACAATGTTCCATTGCAAATATTCTGTCAGTGGGTGTAAAAATTAACTTCCAGGGAGATCAGCCATGACACAGGTGACACACTTGGCTCTGAAAGAATGCTGACATTTGCTCAACAGAAAAAGCATCTTCTGCCAACTGCTTCATTGACAGACTCCTCCTTACAAATAGCCTGAAAGGAATTCTCCGTAAAGTAAGTATAAGAAGGTGGAACAAGAGGGGAAATATGTATTTATTTTGCAATAAAAACCTTGTTGGTAGCCATACTGCTGGACACAGGTATAGATCCTACATGGATGACTGAAAATGTCATCAACCAGCCTCCACTAAACATACAGCTAAGCGTTTGTTTCTGCTGGGTTATACGAGTCAACGGAGCTGCAGTGAATGAAGAGCCCAAGACAGCACTATAACCTCTCAAACAGGATTTGAAAATTTCCAAGTTTTTCAATTGAAATCAACCCATTGAAGTTTTTTGTTATTGGAAGCAGATCTGCTCCAGAAAAGATGGTGATATATTTCCATGTGAGACTATTGCCTCTCCAACACTTTTGAATCAATGTCTCAGAGATAAGTCATAGCTTCTCAAGCATGGCTTAAAAAAGAAGCACAATCTTCAGAGGTGATTAAAAACCACATCTTTATTTATGGAAAGGTCGAACACTGCAGGGAAGCAGCAGCAGTGTAGTCACAAGTTCAGAGATTCCTGAAATTAGGAACTGGGTGAGGCTAATGTAGGCATTCCATAAGGTGTAACAGTTAACTCAAACTAAGGACTTCGAAGTCCTTAGTTCGAGTTAACATTGGACTGTCGCGTGTAGCCGCAGGCAGTTAGTTCGTACTAAGGGGATTTAAAAATGGTGCCCAGACGGGAAGATGCAAATAAAGCCCGAGATATTTAAATCCCGGGCTTCATTTGCAACTTCAAATGCCTACATTAGCCTCCCTAGTTCGAACTAGGGGGCTAGTGTAGACATACCCACAGTTCTTAAAATATGAAGCAATAGCCCAAAGTATTTGACAGGGAAGAGTTCATACATAAAGCACTTTTCCCCATACTTTTTAAAAACAATCAAGAACTTAATAAACAGTGTTTGAATATACTTGTTCTTAAGGAGCTTTCTAAGACAATTTTGAGTATATAGGTCTAAAAGAAAGGAGAGTAGCAGTAACAAGAATACATGTTCTGCATTTTAAAAGCTCTCCCGTCCTAGTTCCAAATGGATAATCCAATAAGGATGAAAGCCAAATAGTATATATTTGGAAGTGAAAAAGATTGCTGGGGGGAGGAGAGGGAAGGAGTATCCATCACCTCATCACTATTTTAGAACAAGCAATATCCCCATCACTAATTACAAAATACATTTGTCAAAACTTTTCAGAAGTGTTTAGTGATTTTGGATACCCAATATGACATGATTTAAAGGGTTTTCAGAGGACAAATGTACAGCACTTGTCAGGACTCCTTGAGAAAGGGCTTTTTAAAGCTGAAACACTCAAAGCAGTAGCCACATCTGCAAACCTTTGGCAAAAGTTTAATCCAACCTCTCTCTACTTTTCTCACATGCTTACTGCTCCCACAGGATGGTCTTCAGCTGCCAACACCAATATGTGTTGCCAACACCAATATGTGGAGATCATAAGCCAGTCACATGGTCACTGGTTAACCCACTCAAAGAAACAGCTAAAATTGCAGCAATGGAATCCAGATGTTTGTCTGTATATTGGACACTTATTAAATTTATACATTCATTTTTTTCTTTGAAAGCAACTGTGGATGCTCTAAGAGATTAGAGTTGAAGCAAGTACCCCTGTATGCTCAGAATGACTTCCGCTTTCCTTCGGGGCACTGCTCACTACATCTTACATAGTGTTTCTCATCCTCTCGAACTTATTTTATACTAATATAACTTCAGTAGAGTTATTGTACTCCTGATATACACTCACTGGAGCAGAGTGTAGAACTAACATATTGTGTGCTCTGGGCATGCAATAGCAAGCAGGAAAAGAAAAGCGAAAATATATTAGAATGATCGTGGTGGTCCCCATTCCGTCTACTATACAGATAGACAGCTTTAGAACACAACTTTAGCTGGAGGGTATGGAATCTTCTCTCCCACCCTAAACCTATGGAGGAAGCCAGAAGAGGATCTTACAACTACCTTTGTAGTTTGGACACTCCCCCCCAAAGGTGACTTTAAACACAGGTCAAGTTAGAGAAGCCATTTTGAAAGACCCATTCTATCCAGGAAAAGCAAGAGACTATAGGTAGACGACAGTGCTGAGGCAAAAGACATACAGAGATATTTTCTGCCTCTAGAAGGTCCCACAAATACCCAAGGTTTGGGATTTGATTTACCTGGGCATTTTCACTGTGCACTAAAAATAATAATAAACAAATCTAATTCAAGTGGAGGGTAGGCAGAGGATCATTTCTTCACTGTTAATTGGAGCATAATCTTTCGTGGGCAAAGACCCACGAAAGCTTATGCTACAATAAATCTGTTAGTCTAAAAGGTGCCACAGGACTTCTCATTGTTTATGCAGATTCAGACTAACACAGCTACTCCTCTGATTTTTTTTTTTTTGGTTGTGAGCCAACAATGAAAAAGTAAGAGGTAAAAATATTGCCTTTTTTGTGACTTGCTATTATAAGTTCACCTTGCCAATAATGAAAGCAAGGAGCAACAAATTCACAAGCAAATTTAATTCTAAAGAAAAACTACATGCAAAGTCTGTAATCAAAGCAGCATTTATTGAGAACTAAACAGCCAATCTGAAATGGCTATGCAGCTGGAGAAGCATTTCCTTAGTTTTCCCCACAGGAATGTAATAAGACTTAATAGAAAATGGAGATGTACAACTCTTACTTTTATAAGCTTCCCTAATACAATTAGTCAGTCAGTTACAAAAAACAAATCTGGAAGCTTTTTGCCTCTTATTTTCCCTTCAAAGAAAACAAAGGGAATTATAGTGGTTGTAGGCTAGTTTTTCCTGACAAATCTTAATAGCTTTCTCATAACATTACATGAGACCCACAGTCTCCCTTTCTGAAATAGCAAAGACGCATAAGCCAGGGAGAGATATTTTATGAAGGATAGGAAACTAAGAATAACTTTAAATCAAGGTTGTTGTATGCAGTGTTGTTAGGGTTTGTCATGGCTTCTTCCCCACTCTGGCACGATAAAATGCAGAAGTGGGGGCCCGCAAAAGTACCTCAAAACCTTATCTTTCTAGGCTTTGGTATAAAACTTCCCCCCAAAATCTTAAAAACTTAGATTTTGGGGATAAAATCCGCTGCCACCACCCAAGTAATGATAAAAAAAATCAGGGAAGAGATCACTTGGGAAATCTCACCCCTAAAGTAAAAGCCAGGATACAAAAATTAACCAATACCAGATTAATAAAAGGAAAGAGAAAGAACTTTTATTATCAACACAATATTCCTGTTGCAAGCGTAATGACTAGATGGAAAAGTCACTCAGTAATAGCCTCATGGGGGGGGGGGGGGAACCCCACCATGGGCCAGGAGCTTAGTTACAAAGGAGAGGAAAACCCATTTCTAAATGCACAGACATCATTTCCCAAACCACAAAACGGATTTATCTACTGTAAACTTTACCCTACTTACATACAGGGAAGAGTCTTTTCTTGGAGGGAGACATTCTGTCTCCCTCAGTAGCTGGAGAGAAACTTCCCCAGAGACAAAGGAGGGAAAACCCCCAAATTCCTTTGTCCCAGTTTGAAATTCCCACCTGCATTCCTATTAGCTGACTCTACCTGGCTTAGGTAAGGCACATAGTTAACCCCTTAGTCCCTAGGTTGTTGGCTAACCCTCATAGTTATGACAGGGTTGCCAACTTTATAATAGCACCAAACCAAACCCTCTTGCTCTAATTCTGCTCTGCTCCTTCTCCAAGGTCCCCACCCACATCCCACCTCTTATTCCGTCCCCACTACGTCCGGCAGGGACTCGCGGTCTCTCACCCTCACTCACTTTCACTTTCCTGCGGTAGGGACTGGGGTGCAGGAACGGGTGAGGGCAATGCATGGGGTCAGAAATGAGGGGTTCAGAGGTGCATGCTCTTGAGAGTAGCTGAGGCATTTGGAGTTCAAGAGGGGGCTCCAGGTTGGGGCCAAGAAGATGGAACTTACATGTTGTTGCAGCTGTGTCAGTCCCAAAATATTAGACGGACAAGGTAGGTGAGGTATTACGTTTTATTGAACCAATTTCTGTTGGTTGGACACAAGCTTTCAAGATAAACAGTAAATACAAGATTGAACAGATAGTTTAGTGTACGTAGTTAAGAGATGTGCTAAGGGACCATTCAAGAAGAAAGCAATGTGAATGGGCAACTCAGTGAAAATAGTGGTGCAGAGATATGGAAAAGACACAAAATGAGCAGAAGTTTGAGTAATTTGGGGCTCAGAATTCAGAACAAAGGAAAATGAGCTTACATTGTATTACAGTGCATGCTAATTACTCTCCTTAATTGGAACATTCAGCACATTTTGCAAACCTAGATTCACAGTGCTCCATTTATTAAAATGGAATTTACAGTTCATATTTTATGGAAAGAATAGTGAGACCCCAACAGCAGTCATGGCACACAATCATTTCTAACAATAGCTATCCCAAAAGGGTTCATGCAAACACTTGGTGAAATAAAAAAAGGCACAAACCATTCTCTGCAAGCAGGCACAAATGACTTTTGTTTTATGACAATGTTCATCAAAAGAAGTCATTCCAGGATTATCTGCATATTTGTAGGTTAGTTTGTGATGGAAATGATCATGCAGTCACACTAAAATATCTATGATTTCCTCCTCTGGCTTATAAAAATTAGTCATTTAATCTGGGAACAGACGCACTACTCTGTGATTTCGATGACTTGATACACACCAAGAATAACAACTAACAAATTGTTTAAGACATACATGAAAGTGTTCATATAAAACGAACAGGCTGAAATATTTTGCACAGAAGTGGATCAGTACACAGGCTTCCCCAGGGAAAAAAAGGATGTTTCTGATGGAATGAACCAAATCACAGACCGAATTAAAATGGTAGAAATTTCATTTCCCTCTCTATTTACAGCTACTAGGACTACCTAAGGTTAAGTGTTAATGTGCTATTATCTTATGCATTGTATAAGTATTAGGAACTGTGAATACTTCAGAGGTTTAAGGGAAAAATCCATCTCTTCTTTGGCCCCAAAAATGCTGAGATGAAAAATAAAATACTGAATAATTTTTAACAAAGAAAAGGAACAATTTTGAAGTCCTCAAACACTGAGAAAAATTCCTGGGATTTTCCTAAGCGTAGTTCTTCAGATTTGGTTTTTGCTCCTCAAAGGCTAAGTATCCAAAGTATAACAAAATATTTTCCACCGTGAAGTCCAGATATATATATTTTAGAGATTTGTGCATCTGTTTATTTGTCTGTCTCTCTTTCTGTATGTCTGTCACAGTCTGTTTAAGAACTCCTCCTAAATTGTAGGAACTAGGGCCACCAAATTTGATATGCAGTTTCCTCTTATCCCAACTTAAAGCAATGTCAGGGTTTTGTTTTGCCAAGAAAATGAGAAGTGCCGGAAATGGCACTGTTTTCCATAATATGGAAAGGGAGGGGCACAGAGAGGAGAAATATGATACTGAGTGGCCACTGGGAGTCCCCATGGGAGAACTTTATTAGAGAGAGACCGCTGGGAGCAGTCACACCACCAAGAGAGTGGCTCTGCCATCTTGTTTGCAACCAGATTGCAAAGCAGACACCCTTACCCCAAATACCTTCTCCCTCTACCCCCCCCCCCCCAGCTCTTGGCTGCAATGCTGGGGTGAGGGGAAGGCCCCTGGTGCCCATAGGGAGACAGAAGGCCTCTGGCACACAGCGGAGTGTGAGAAAAAGCCCTGCTGGATGGGACCTCCCATCATGACCCCTCTTCATCCCATAATCTTCACTCTCTGGTCCCCTCACGCCCTCGGCCTCCTGCCCTGTCCCCACAACATCCCCCAAGGCCCTGCAATTACTGTTGCACCCCCACCCCATCAGCCCCCTGCACTGAATGATCTGGGCAATTTTGGGTAATCTTCTAGTATCTTACAAAAGGTTTGATCTTGTTGAACTGAACTGAACAGTTCTATAAATCACAATGGGATTATTGGCACATATGGTAGTCTTTCTGTGGACTTTTCTGCGTACAATATTTCATTTCACTTCAAGAGGCATTTTGATGGTTAGGAACCTGCTGTTTAGACAGAAGAAACAAAAAAATCCTTCATTTCCTTTACTATTTCTTCAATGATCTGAACAGTACAGCAGGAGTTTATCCAAGATTTTCAACATAAATACAGCATAAAAGGGCTTCAAATAAACCACAGAACAAAAAAAGCACACATCCCAAGCATTCTGAATTCATATTTTTAGTTATAATACTGGAGGTTTCATGTAAGCTGCTCTGATGGCTTTTACCAAAAGAGAACAAATTCCCAGGAACAAAGATTCTGAAAAAGCAGAAGACCAAAGCTAAGCTCCTAAATTGATTAGTGGGCTGATTTTCAAGACTGCTAAGCACCAAAGAGACACCACTGAGATCAGAGGAGCTTGACACTTTTGGAAATCAGGCTACTCATTTGGTGTTAAATATGGATCTAAACACTTCATTTTAAGCTCTTATTTAAAAAAAATCTCAGCCCTTGTCTGTTGGTGCCCCCCAGGTGAATCCAATGAAAATGAAATTCCTCTCTTGCTACACTCACCAGACACCGCTCCTTGAATCCTTGTACTATTTCTGCTTAAGGATCTTAATGGTCACCTTCAGGGCTTGGTTCTCAACAACCATGTGCCGCCTCTTTTCTTACTTGGCCATGGCCTTTGCATCCCACGAATTACTTCATTTTCCATCCTTCTGATGACCCCTCTTTCCACCTTTTTGCATATTACTCAGTCCACTTAGAATACACTTGCACTTCTATGCAACAAATGGCCACTCTCAGTTCATCCACCTTTCAGTATAAAACAATTAGTCTAAAAAATTTTTCAAGAACTATATTAAACATATTTTTGAGTAAATTTTTAACTGGGAGTGAGCCCCCTCTTGTGCATTTGTCCATATTAGCACTTACTTTGAAGATACAAATACCTGCTGCAAAATGTAATGCCCTCTCTAAACAAATGAATGCATACATGGGATAATCTGGGTTTATGCACCCCAAAATCAATTGTTTTGAGTGAAAATGCCAATACTTGCATACCACATATCAGACTGTTATAGTACACCCAAAATTTTGCATATGCTCAAGTAGATGCTGCAAATGTTTCATTGCATCTCAGAATTGTATGTAAAGATGTCTTTACAGCAATTTAGATGCTGACTCAGGAAAGCACGCACATATATGCTGAAGCAGTACTGTATTGCTGTCTCTCACAAAATGACTGGGCATTACATGATATTCTGTATTTCCCTAAAGCCCAGTTCTGGGAATCACGGAACTAAGTGGGGAATTTGGACTTTAAAAAAATGTCTCACTGTTGTAAATCCTCAAGAAAAGATTGAAAATATGATTCCAAGAAGTTAAAAAAAATCTGATGTTACAGCAGCAGAACAACCCAATTTGTAATCTCCTAGCAAGCCTGGATCCTCCTGGGTTTATGTGACTCTTGATCTGCCTCTATCAGGATATATCTACACTGAAAGCAATAGTGGCCACAGCTGTGGCACTACTACAGTGGCTTTAGCTACACAGTAGTATAGTCACTTGTTACAGAAGTGCAAAGGGGTTTTCAGTTACTGTAGTTAAACCATGCTATCAGGGATTGAAAAAGCGCCATTTCGAAAGTAAAACCACGGACTAGACGTGGTTCTGTCGAAAATGGCAGAATTACAGGATCTTTCGAAAAAGCCTGCCATTTTCAACAGAACCACGTCTAGAGTGCTATGACGCGATTATGCAAATGAAGCACAGGATATTAAAATCCCCGCTTCATTTGCGATTTCGAAGTGTCTAATTTACATCCCTCTGTCGAAAGAGGGATGTAGTCTAAACACTACCCTAGTGATGTCAGCTCTTGCTACTGACCAGGGGTAGGGCCTCAGGAGGAAAAGGAACAGCAAAAGGCTGAGACTGTTGCAAGGCCCCACCACTATCATCAGGGAAAAGTTGGTGTTGCCCTTGAGCCTCAAGAAGGTATGGAGCGCCACCACAGGAACCTGGGACAAATGCTGTCCCAAAGTTATCCAGCCCAGGATCAGAAGCTGAAATGTACATTTTGGGACTGTTCTGCTGAATTAGGAATAGGTTCTCACCCTAATTACAACCCCCAGTTCAAAATTTAAGACAATATTAGCTTTGATAGCAGAATTATCTCCTGGGAATCTAACTGAATTTTTGGGAGAATAAACTCAGAACTCATTTAATTTCCATTCTTTTTCACCCTTCCTCTTCTGCTTGAGTTTATTCTCTATTTACTCAACTCTTTAAACTCTTCATCCTAATTTCATGACAGGATTTATGTGATCAATGTGAAAATTACTTCAGGTTAGAAAAATGTCTCCAAAGTCTACACTTTTTAAATATAACAGTAAACATCACATTAAAAAAACTATTTTAATGAAAGTTAATATTGATTAAAGAGGATCTTCATTATTAATTCAATATAATATTTTGGGCATTTCCTTATTACTGAACATTAATTCATTTTGTCCCCTTCTTAGAAATTAGAAAAAGTGGGATTCTTGGCTGAATTGTGGTTTTACTTTACGGATATAAAAAAATTACTAATAATGAGGAATTTCAACACATTCAGGGGCATATCCCCGCAGAAAAGTGTGCAGATATAAAATTTCTAGAAACCAAAAATGACTGCTTCTCAAACTGGCTTGTCCTGGAATACACAAAAGGAGGGACAATTCTTGTTTTGGTCCTAAATAGAGCACAAGATCTGGCCCAACAGGTGAATACAGCTAGACTGGTTGGTTATAGTGGCCATAATATAATTAAGTTGATCATCTTTGTAGAAAGAATAATGCCAAAGAAACCTAGCACAGTAGAATTAAATTAAAAACAGAGAATGATGTTAAAATGAGAACACTACAAGAAATTAAAAGGAATAATCACAAGGGTGACACATCTGCAAATGACATGGAGGTGATTTAAAAACACCATAATAGAGAGGCTCAAACTAAATATATACTGCACATTTTAAAAAAGAAAGAACTGAAAAAGGCCATTATGGCTAAACAGCAGAGCAAGAGAGACGGGGGAGGGGGGAAATAACCTAGTGAGCCAAACAGAAAGGAGAATCAATTCTGAAAATACTAGAAGATTTACCCAGCACAGCTTGGGTTCCTAACTCAATTAATTTTTGTTTTTCATTTAAATCATTGCTCTAAGGTGGGGCTAGGGATGAGGGGTTTAGTATGTGGATTGCTTCAGGGGGAGAGGACAGTCCCAGCCCTCTCACACAGCAGCTTGGGGCTAGGTGAGAAGCACTTCTCCATGGCAGCAGCAGCTTCAATGGGCACACCAGCTAGGGTAAGTCCAGGTTCATCTGTCCCTGTGCTCCCCAGCCAGACTGATGGAGCAAACTGTACTTTCCTTTCACACCCTGAGGAAGGAGGACAGCCAGCAATGTTCCTGCATGAATGGGGAAGGACGGGAGCTACAGCTGCCCCACCCTCCATAAAGGGCACCTAGGAGGTAGGAGGCTCAGGTCTGGGGCACTCCTGGAGGGGGACACCTTCAATCAACCTATTTTACCTGTCTGGCATTTATGTCTCTTTTCTCTATGATTTTTTGTGTCTCCCTATGTATTGGGGGAGAAGAATGGAGTTTGAGGTCTCCTCCCCACACACACACCCCACACAACGAACTCCTGACCTTGCTTTAAGTTGTGATAAGAAGCAGCAGGATACAAAATTTGATAGTCTTAGCTCTAATTGTTTAGGACGAGTTCTTGAACAGACAGACAAACTCTCTCAAATACGTAGTGGATAAAGCCTAGTAAGGCAGGCCAAGAAACAATCTGAAGAGTAACTCAGAACTCAAAAATTAACATTTTTTACATAAATTAAAATCAGGAAGCCTGCCAACACTTCCAAAAAGGGCGGGGACACTCAATTGAGGGCACATGGGTAAGCTGATCAATGCAGCCCCCAAGACATTTTGTTTACTGTTGCCCACGTGCAGGGTTGCCAGATTCTACTGGTTTCCATCCACATCATTTTTCCCCTACTGCAGTGTTTCTTAAACTATGTTCTGCGGAACACTGGTGTTCCGTGAACAACTCACAGGTGTGCCACAGCCTCTTCTTTGTTTTTGTCCTTTTTTGTCTGCCGACAATTTTTTTTAAGACAGTTTTCATAGGTGTTCCGTATTAAAAAAAATTTATTATTGTTTGGTGTTCCGTGATCTCAAAAAGTTTAAGAAACACTGCCCTACTGGTATTATTAAAGAGATCAGACACAGGTAAAGCCAGGGCACGTGAAGTGAGGTGCATGCTGATTGCATCCAACATTGACTGTAAGAAGCGTGCACTCCTTCTGCATCCAATTAACGTGCTGCTGCGGTTCAGTCGGCACACCCCACAAATTCCAGGCACACAAGCATAGTTGGCAAAACTACCCTATCCCAGGAGACTATTACAACAATCTTGCAGCCCGCTGAGATTGGGGAGGAGGGGGGGCATTCATGCACCCCACTCATCAGCCTAGGTTGCCGAGCGCTGATGAAGCTGAACTTTCAGAAAGTCATTGACAAGATCCTTCACCAAAGGCTGGTAAGCAAACGAAGCAGTAATGGGATAAGAGGAAAGGTCTTTTAATGGATCCAGTAGCTGGCTAAAAGTTAGTAAACAAATGTTAGGAATAAAGTCTCTATTTTTTATAGTGAAGAGGAGTAAGTAGTAGGGTCTTCCAAGGTTTTATGAACAGCATAAGTCCCAATATAAATTATCTTGACAATGGGGATAAACAGCAAATTGCCAAAGTTTGGAAACACAACAATAAAATAAACAGGAGGTTGCTATTAATGTTTCACACAGCACAAGAACTAGGAGTCACCTGATTAAATTAATAGGCAGCAGGTTTAACAAACAAAAGTATTTATTCACCTATTACTGAGTCTATCTATGGATCTCATAGCAAGGGGATATTGTAAAGGTCAGAACTATAACTGGGTTGAAAAAAAATTAGATACGTTCAGGGAGGATAGACTTATCAATGGCTATTAGCCAAGATGATCAGGGATGTAAACCAGTATTCTGGGTGCGCCTATACCTTCAACTGTCAGAAACTGAGACTGGACAATCGGAGTGGATCATTTTATATTTGCCTGTTCTGTTCATTTTCTCTGAATTGTCTGTCACTGGCCACTGCCAGAAGACAGGTACTGGGCTTGAATGACCATTGGTCTGACCTGGTACAGCTATTCTTATATAAAAGAAACAGAAACATGGAAAAAGACTCATTCTGGAAGAAACCCTGTTTCTATTGTGAAGCATAATCCCGTCTCAACAGACAAGGTGGATAAACTCTTGGTCATGGGGAAAAAAACTGACTAATCTTGAATCCTACATAACACTCAGTTAACCAGCTGTTGTCAAGAGCTTTGAAATCCCCAGATGAAAGATAATA
The DNA here is from genome assembly GCA_030068395.1 of Apalone spinifera. Lineage (NCBI taxonomy): Eukaryota > Metazoa > Chordata > Testudines > Trionychidae > Apalone > Apalone spinifera. The sequence continues at coordinate 61,657,122 of CM057846.1, read as the reverse complement.
TGCGAGTATTAGAGTAATCCGAGTCTGTTTGCAAGGTCTCTGTGGTATTTGATAGCTTATTCTGGGCCACCAGAGAGAACAGATATGTGGAAGAATAGCCCTCTGTCAATAGTGATTTGCAACAAATGGCACACCACTGCCTGAATGTAGTGCATTTCCTTTCTGGACACTGCAGTCCAAGGAAGTGTTTAAGAAAGAAACAGAGAAGACTAACAGCTTTGATGGATTCTTCTAATCTTGTTTCAGTGAACAATGGCAGAGGCTTAGTATGAGTGCAGAGGGAAGACCAAGATCCACGGTTTTCCCAGTATCCAGCATTCCCCAGCTGTCTAACACATTATTAGTGGGAAAGCAGAACAATGATCATTAACTTTATTTTACTCAGAACTTGAGCTTAAAGTACAGCAGCCTGAAAAGCAGAGTCTTTAAAATAAATTGTAAAAGGAAAAAAAAAAAAAGCACTGCTTATGCTTTTTACTGATCCTGTATGGAAGAGTACAAGGTGAAAAGCTGAGAAGAGCAGCACAGATTTTTATGCCATAATCAGGTTTTCCCAAGAATCTAAAGATCCTCCACAAAAGAGAGAGTCATAGGTCAATATTCTCTCACTCTCTCTATATATAACAATTTTTCCTGTGACCTGCCACCGTCCCCTTTGCCCTCAACCTTCCTGCCTCCTCCTTCCCATACCCCCAGTGCTGTAAGGTGGGAGCCGCATACCCACCCCTCTCCCAGAGGACAGAGCTGCACACCCTTCTCTCCTCTCAGAGGGCCTGGGAGCCATGCATCCTCCTCCCTCCCCAGTGCTCTGGAGGGGTGAGAGTCACAAGCCGCGCACCCTCCCCTCTCCCCCACTTCCAGCCCCATCACACCTCTTTGACCAAAATCCTGCACCCCCAGCCCGCTCATTCATACCCCCCAATCTGAGACCCTTCACCCCCACCCGCTCACTCACACCTTCCACCGAGACCCTATGCCCCCAGCCTATTCTTGCACCCTCCCCCGGCCAAACACCTACCACAGAGAGAGGGGGTTGGCAAGTATAGTGAGCAGGGAGCACAATCCCCTAGTTCTAATGCAATAAGAAAAATGTTTTGTATCCACAAAATTTGTATCCATACCTGTATCATTAGGGCTCTTGTACATTTCAAAGGCTGAAGTGCCACAGGGAGTGCGGGGCCACCAGGGGAATCCAGCAGAAGCTTCAGAGACTGCTTCAGTCCCTGCTTGTGCCATTTCCATTGTACCTCTACCTCCACTGCCCCCCGCAGAGACAGTGCTAGGGGGAACCGGCTTTTAAGCTGGTTCCCCCCAGCACTGGCTCCTCCTCCCTTGCTGCCTCTCTCTGATAGAGGCAGCAAGGTGGGGGGAAGGGACTAGTTCCTTCTGCTTATCGGATAGTCGACTAGTCTCTTACATCCCTACTCAAGAGTGTTGCTGCATTGACATCCATGGGGAGAAAAAAACATAATACCACTGACTGTCAGAGCTTGCAAATTTAGGGTTGCATTGTACAAAGCCTCCCTTAGATAAGTCATGCTTACTTAGTCCATTGGACTCGCTGATGATGCCTCTTCATTATTAAACCCTTAGGCTATGTCTACATTGTGCATTCTTGCACAAGATATGTAAATGAGGCACGGTGATTAATATCTTTCTTCGACCTCCCTATGTAGGGTAGACATGGCCTTAGAGACTCTTTATGCTACACTGATTATTCTGGACAATGTAAAGGGGTAGTGATGGGCATGTGGACTTCATCTTTAGTTTACACTGGATGCTCTAGCCTTCCAGGCTTCTCTCTTGGTTCTGATTTCTTAATTAAACTTACTTCAAGCAGACATCCTTATACCTAAAGAAGAGGTGAACGTCTCCTGTGAGGCCTCAAACATGCTAATGTTCAGGTGCTAAAGCACTTTGCTAGACCAGAGAACCTTGCAGTCTAAATCATTGTTAATCTGGGTTATTTATCTTGTCCTGGAATCTTCTGGGTTTGTGAGCAAATTTGTGATTTACACGACTCTCAAATCCCACCCCTTCTCCGTGAGAACATTTTAAAGGTGACTCCGTGGGACACTCTCCTTAAGTTCTACCCTTAGAGTTTCTCCTGGGAGTATTTTTAGAAGTAAGTGTAACTTACACCTAGGTTACCAACAGTTTGTATATTTGACTTTTTTCTTGCATTGTTTTTATTTTTGCTGTTTTCCTCTCCTCTCTCCCTTCCCCTCCTTCAGTCCAGGCAGACATTCCTATTCATCTCCACCTCAAAGCACAGTTAAATCGTCTTTTTTATTAAGAACAAGTGTTCTTAGTGAAATTCTCTGACAAAAATGCATAATTCTTCCATCCAGATTCTATAACTGCTTGCATTCTAAGCATGTTTTATCCATAGATGCCTCTATTTATCTTCTCATAGAAGATTTCCTTTATGCCATCCAGAACCCTGCTGGAAAGGCATAACAAGTGGGTTTCTGCAGGGGTTTGTTTTGGGACCGGCTCTGTTCAATATCTTCATCAACAATTTAGA
>CM057846.1:61626386-61646975 GCA_030068395.1 Apalone spinifera | reverse complement strand
CCCCCCCCCCCCCCATCTCTCACCACCCAAGACAACCCCTTCACAGCAATCTGTTCTGTCAGGGAGGATACAAATTTTTGTCTCACCTTTCCTGAGGTAGTGTGATGGTTGTGGCCACCTCAAACCTAGCCCATGCAGGGTGACCAGAACCACCTCTATCTCCAAGAGGCATCTGGCAGTCTCCAACTTCTGAAACAATTGTAAATTAGCCTGCAACTCTTGTGAAAAGCTGTCACCTCCTAGATAGCCTGGCTAACCCAGTAACTTTGGGACCTCTGCCCCAAGAGAACAGGACCTCCCTGAGTCATGTGGCTAAATCTGTTGCCCTGTATATTGCAGTTGTTCCAGCTGTGGGATGTGAGGTAAATGGCTGCTCCCCCGCATCCTGCTTATTTTCCCAGCAGGCAATTCCCTCACATCATAGTAGTCTCCTCTCTATAGGGTGATCCTCTGTTCCATTTTTAATGTGACAGTCCCGTATTTAAGCCCTCCTGAAGATGTCCCAACTTTTTTCAAAGAACAAGAGACTTGCCCCGTATTTTCATCTCCAGTGCTCCCTCTGCTCGTCAGTTGGTGTCACCGCAGCCAGCAGCCTCCTATGTGTGGCTGGCAGGTGAATGAAGCAGGTGGTGGCAAGCAAGTGGTGGTCTCAGGCATGGTTCAGAGGCAGGAAGACAAATAGCCAATAGGAGAGTGATAGAGCGGTAAGGGGGGGGTCACCCCTCCCCACATGCATCCCTAGATCAGGGTTTCCTGGCATGGGGGGCGGTCTGCCAGCCCTTTCAGGCTTCAGGACTGAAGCCATAATCTCCAACAACTGCTGCTGGGCTCTAAATCCTGATCCCCAATGGCACCTCCCACACTAAATTCCCAGCACCCCCAGGCTAAAGCCCTGATCCGTGAAGCACCCCTGAATTCCCAGTACTACCTAGGCTGAAGCCCTGATCGTCACCATGTTCCTCCCCCCAGGGAGTGGCCCCAATCCTCAGCATGTCCCTCCACCCCACAGCTGAAGCCCCAATCCCTGACACTCCTCTCCCCCAAGGGCTGAAGCCAAATCCCTGGCAACCCCTGCAGGGCTGGAAGCAGGAGCTGAAGTCCTGATTCCCACCCCCCACCCCAAAACCAAAGCTGAATTCTGGATCCCCAGTGCTCCCTGTGCAGAAGCCCCCAAGCCCATGAGCAGAGTTGGGAGACACTGGGGGTTTTCCCCCCTCCAAACTTCAGTAAAAGTTCAGGGCACAGTTTGGTAAGCCGAACAGGGCGGGGCAGCTGCTCCTCTGGTTGGTGCCATGGCACAGGAAGTGATGTTCCCTCCTCTCCCACTGCTGCTCTTGCGCAGGGGTCTGAAGCTGCCCCCTCAGCTCCCAGCCCCCTTTGCTCACATAGCCGATAAGAGGCACAGGAGTGGGAGACCCCACTTCATGGCTGGCAAAGCCCTTAGGGAACAAGGGGACCCCAAAGCCCTCCTGGCACACAGCCTCTAGTTACCCCTTCTCTGACGCCTGAGGTATCCTCTTGTCTGCATGCAGCCCCTGGCTCCTGCCAGCCACACACAGAACCTAACTACCCCCTCCCTGCCCCGAGCCACACTTTGGCCACACCAAGCACCTTGATGTTCCCTCTGATGGGATAAACACAAACATTATTAAGTTTTCTTCTCTATCAGGTGAAACTTCTGACACGCAATGCAATTTCCATATCAATTGACTAAGAAGCCTTCTCTTAGTGAAAAGCTGGTTGGGCTTTGTGCAGACAATACCAATAGATATTCTGGTGCTGCTAAACATGCTGGGGAAAACAACATACGGTGAGAACTGCAAGTCAAACTAGGGGAAAACATCTTTGGTTTTGGTTATGATGCTCACATCATTCATAAAACTGCTACAAACAGCTGCACTCACCAGCCACTCCCAGTCAATGATTCCTGGAGAGGGACTGTCCAGATGGCCAGCCTGCTCACCCCCCTATTCCAGCTGAGGGCTCTTGGTGGGGGGAAGGAGGTCTCCATCATCCCTAGCAGGCCCCAGCAATCCCTTCGGGGGCCATCCCGGGACTGACTGCCCACCTCCTGGCCTCTACTCTCCTGGGGGGTTCCATTGTCCAGCCCTGAGGTGAGTCTCAAAGAGGCCACAGGAGTGGGGCTGGTGGCTAGCAGGGCTCCCCCTGTTCAGCACCGCAGCTGAGGGTTGCGAGGGGGTTGGAGTGGGGCCCCATTTACCTGTTGCAATGACCAGCAAGATGGTGTGTCCTCGCCCCATCTGGCCACTGTCTTGCTGGTATAGTTGCTCCTACTAGTCACTGCAATATAGTGACCACTCAGCCCTCTCCCTTTCCATGTTATGGAAAACAATAAAAGTCCAGGTACATCCCCTTTTCCTGGCACAACCAAACCCTGACTTTGCTTTAAGTTAGGATAAGAGGAAGCTGCATACTAGGGATGTCAATGGGTAGTTGATTATATGATTAACCAGCTTATTATTGGTTAATCTTTTCAACTACTCGCATTCTTCCCCCTTTATCGGAGACAGCAAGATGAGAGCAGTAGCTGGTGCCTGTGAGGAGCTAGATTAAAAAGCAACTCCACATGAGCACCAGATCCACCTGTTCTCCCATGCCCATGCTTCTACCTCTGGTAGAGAGGCAGCAGTGTGTAGGGCGAGGGAGGCAGGCTGGAGCCAATACTCACAGGGAGCTGGCTTTCAGGCCAGCTCCCCGCAAGTATCAGCTCCATGGACCCACCTGCCCCCCTTCGCTGCCTCCTACAGAAACAGCTGGGCGGGGAGGGGGGGGCGATAGGAGCTAGTGCTAGGGGGGAGCCAGCTATCAAGCCGGCTCCCCCCAGCACCACCTCCACGGTGCCACCTGTCTGAGTCTGCAGTGGGCAGAGTCTGCTTTGCAGTAGCAGCCCTTGTCCCTGTGTGGGTTCGAGTTCCCAGTGGACAGAGGCTACACTGATTCCACAGAGCAGTCTCTGTCCACGGGGAACCACCCCATCTCCCCACATACACACAGATAGGGGCTGCTGCCACCCTACGCTGCTGCCTCTGTATCTGTATCAGAAGCAGCAGCGCAGAGTGGCAAGCAGCCGGTCTGCATTGAGAACTTGTTTTTAAACTTCCCCACTCATGAACTGGCTCTGCCTGCTACTCTGCGCTGCTATTTCTGATACAGAGGCAGCAGCACTGGGTGGCAAGGGACTTCCCAAGAGTTGGGTCAAGAGCACACTGACTGCCAGCACTGCCCCTGGGGATTATTGAATAGTCATGTAACCAATAACATTTTGGAAAGAAGATAGAGAGGGGACATGATAACGGTTTTCAGGTATCTAAAAGGGCGTCACAAGGAAGAGGAAGAAAACTTGTTCTTCCTGGCCGCTGAGGATAGAACAAGAAGCAATGGGCTTAAACTGCAGCAAGGGAGGTTCAGGTTGGACATTAGGAAAAAGTTCCTAACTATCAGGGTAGTCAGACACTGGAATAAATTGCCCAGGGAGGTTGTAGAATCTCCATCTGTGGAGATATTTAAGAGTAGGTTAGATAAATGTCTATCAGGGATGGTCTAGACAATACTGGGTCCTGCCATGAGGGCAGGGGACTGGACTCGATGACCTCTCGAGGTTCCTTCCAGTCCTAGTATTCTATGACTATTCAGTTACACTGCATCCAACTTCTCTGCTGGACACCAAATGTGGTGGTCCTCGCTCTTAACATTTAGGAGACATTCTGGAACAAACGGAGTCATGGACAGACAGACAGGTGCACATTTCTAAAATATAGACACAGATAATAATAATGCAGTGTGTCTTTTAATGGGGACTCAATCAACTTAATGCTATTTTGAACATTTGTACTGCATAGCTCTGATTGATTGCTGTTGAACTCACTTAAATCAGAGCAATGTATCAGATGCCCTGTATTTGCCATAGGGAAATATGGTCACCCTACCTCTCTAGATTCCTAACTCAGCTTTGGAGGAGAAGGGGTTAATCTTACATAACCACCATTCTGTCCTCTCCTCCCTTCATTGCAAGGCTCTTCCGTGTGCAGCATCATGCTGTCACATGTCATGAAAGTTGAAGGGACAGAGGCATGCCCATCACCCACTCCTTGGTGTTCTAGTTCAAAACTTTGCTCTTCCTCCTGGGTTCTAGACACAGCTCATCAACCTAGTTCTGCTAGGACTATGTCACCCTGTACTCCTTGAATTGCTGCTGAAGCTTCTGCTGCACAACTTCAGTCAACTCTTGACCTGCCTCCCCAATCCTTCATTCTTGTTGCCTTGCTCTAGCAGGGTTTGCCCCCAAAATATCATTGTGATTCACAGGAGGAAAGGAGTCCCCAAAATGCAGCTTCCATCCTTCACTGCCTTGCAAGGCCCCCATTGTTCCTGTGCCAACTAAGATCCCAGTGCCATCACCCCATGTAGGAAAAGAGGATACACCCACCCTAGCCATGCTGCCTACAAAATCCCAGAGGGGATTCCTGTTCCTTCCCTTTCCCCTTCCTGATCAAGCCTCGAATGCTGGAAATAGAGTTGGCATCAATGTTAGGGCACATTAGCACACAGACCTAGTTGTGTGAACAGGACAAGGTGAAATTTTATTACGCACTCTCTTAGATGGCTAACAAACCTGGCTTGTAGCCATCAGGATGGAAAATCAACTGCTTTTTAAAATCTCTGTTCCAAACACAAAGTCAAATATAATGCTGCTCTAAAACAGGGCAGGAAAAAGATTAAAAGCATCCAGAATTTTACCAGGCTTACTGTCTTTCTCCCATGTTCTTAGAGAGATGGAATCCCCCACTGGATTCTTGGTGCAGTCCTCCTGGTTCTAAAGGGTAAGCAGTGTCAGATAAGTTTAAATGAGAAATACTGAACACAGACAAAAGTCTGGAATAGATTTATAAATATCTGTCTGTCAAACAAGTTTTGTTAGGGAAAAATTTGTTAGGGAAAAATCTTGATCTTTGTAGGCGATTTAACAGTAAAAAGAATATATAGTTTGCATCAAATATTTCACACTGCTCTACCCACAATTCTAATTTGAAACAGAATAATAAAGAGATTAAACAGACGTTCTACAATGGGGCGGGCAATAATTTTTTGCCAGCAGCCACTTCAGAAGTTTTTGATGTAGCCCCGGGCCGCACTGGAATGGGAGGGGCCTCAAGCAGAAGGGGCAAGGTCAGGATACTTCCCTGCTTCCCCACCCACAGACCATGAGTGATCTGGGGGTAAGGGAGCACCTTTGTCCCCCCCAGAGGTTCCCCCTAGGAGCTCATGTCCCTGGTGGTGGGAGGAGACTTCACACGCTCCCCCTTCCACTCCCAGGCTAATCAGGATTTGGGGGCACGGGACTGAGTAAAGTCTCCTCCCACCCTGCCAGAGGAGGATTTTTTCCTCCTTGCAGGGCAGAGGAAACTTTGTGCCCTTCCTCCCACCCCCAAGCCCTAATTGGCCTGGCGGCAGGGCCTCTGCAGGCTGGATCAACCCACTTAGTGGGCCGGATCCAGTCCACAGAGACTCTTTTGCCCACCCCTGTTCTATAAGCAGATGGTTCACTTCATCTGGCAGTAACAGATACATCAACTTCTACCACATTTTAAAGAAGCTCTTACATTCTCACAGGAATTTCACAGAATCACCTGAAATAAATATACAGAGGGTTTGTAGTTTTATAGATGTGCAGATTATATTAATCTGTATTTATATTCAAAGTAGAAAATCACGCAGATAAAAGAACACACAAAATCAGGTCCTAGGATTTCAGGTAAAGTTGATGAAACCCACTTGAGATAACAAATCTTTGCAAGGGCAATTAGTGAAAAATTAATAGGAAAACAAGGGTGATGAAAACACCTTTGAAAAAAAATCTTATCCTTTGGAGTATAAATCAGTGGAACTAACCTGTGTTCCTAAATGCCAAATTCACTTCTGAAAATGGGACTAAGGTGATTAAGATTCTTAAGCACTTTTTAAAATTTTATCCAGATTGGCCATTGACACATTATAATTCTAAATTACATGAGTCCTTTAAAACACAACAAAAAACAAGATACTGAAGGGCTCCATGAAATATCTCTTGCAGCCAAGGTGACTCTTGTCTAGTTTGTTCTTTTCCAACAAGATACTTTAGCAACTTTTGTCCTCCTCTTCCTATAGCAAGATTCATTTGGTGTCCTCTAGTTCTCACCAAAAGTAATTAATGGGTAGCAGGTTTAAAACTAATAAAAGAAAGTTCTTCTTCACACAGCGTGTAGTCAGCCTGTGGAACTCCTTGCCTGAAGAGGCTGTGAAGGCTAGGACTATAATAGAGTTTAAAGAGAAGCTAGATAATTTCATGGCGGTTAGGTCCATAAAAGGCTATTAGCCAAGGGATGAAATGGTTCCTTGGCCTCTGTTTGTCAGAAGCTGGAGAGGGATGGCAGGAGACAAATTGCTTGATCATTGTCTTCAGTCCACCCCCTTCGGGGCACCTGGTGCTGGCCACTGTCGGCAGACAGGATACTGGGCTAGATGGACCTTTGGTCTGACCCGGTACGGCCATTCTTATGTTCTTATGAGAAAATCCTGAGCTTTAGAAGAACCATAACACAGCAATACTCAAACTTAAAAAGTAACAGTAAGCAGTATTTAGGCATTTAATAGTACTAAAATAATCCTAAAACAAGAAAAATGGTTAGCTTTTAAAAATCCCTTGTCAACTTTGTTTGTCATCAACAAACAAAAGGATAAAACAATGGTATTTTCCTAATTCTGAAACCTACTGTAAGAATTCCTAGTTTAATACTTCACCAGTTGTAAACATCAAGATGTTCAATTTTGCAACAATAAAAATGTGTCAGTATTCTCACCCTTTCTGTCTATTTATTTCACTGACAGCAGAGAGTATCCCAACTGCTCAATATAGGTAGAGAGGAACACATACAAACAGGTTTTCCGTGTGGAAAAAACAAACAAACAAAAAAAACCAAAAAAACAAAAAAACCCACCCAAGTCTGAGCCTTCAGCCTTATTTTAGCAAAATTGAATATCAGAAAATTGTTACACAACAGAAATTGCTCATCCAGTAACTTGAAACAAAAGGCTCGATTCGGATATCACACCAATGAAAATCAAAAGTAGTATCACTTATGGTAATGGTGTTACACTGGTATGAACAAAGTCAAAAGCTGGTGCAATGTTTTCAGGGAGATAAGCTGATTAGGATACTGGCCTACTGAGCCATTAGCTCCCAACTCTGTAATATTGAGATTGTTAGTGGAGAAGAAATGAATATGCTCGTCCTATAAGTCAACTTGCAATTTACAAATGCAGGCCCCGAGAGTACTGAAAACAATCTCAAAGACTATTCAAAGAAATATGTCTATATCATCAATGTGTTTGCTAGTACCCATCAAAGCAGAAGTAATAAGAAAACTACTATAGATTCCAGCTGATAATTTATAACCATCTCATAATTATGGACACGTGCATCTTTTGAATAGCCTAACATTCTTCGGAGCAGTGCTTGCTCACGTCACACACAATTAATATCAAATACAGATTCAACATTTATTAATCTTTCCTTACAAACTTCTTTTAACTGTAGGGATCAATTTAGGATACTTGATAAAAAAAAAGTGAGGAAAAAAATGAAAGATTGTTTCATATTGTCATGTAATAATACCGCAATCTGTATTGATTTTATTTAACCACCAATTCTCAAGGAACTTTGCTTTCTCTGCCCACCTTTTGATTAAATAAGGGAACTGTCAGGTTATATAAATAAGTATTTTGAGTGGTGTAACAAAAACACCAGATTTTTCACATTGTTTAGGCACGACAGAGTAAAAAAAGAAAGAGGCTAAGTGAAGGTTAAGTGTTCCATTACAAATGGGATTTTGTGCTATTACTAGGCTAAGTTTTCCATTTAGCACCAAGATGAACAAAAAATGAAATTTGAAAAATCAGATTATAATATTTGGGTGTTCTTAACAATACACCAATTTAGGTGTAAAGTAAAGTGAACTACCATATGGACTGATGCGGCTAATCCCACTCAAGATCACGAACGTAATGAGATGATTTAAGCAAGTCAGGAATGACTAATGCTTTTCTGTGTGGTGATGTATTTTGTGAATAAAAACAAAACAAAGCAAGAATTAGCATTAGCCACCCATGGAAAAAATATCAGAAACTGTCCTAAGAAGGAAATAATTGAAATTGTGTGAAGTGGTATCCTACTAAGTACTTTAAAGAGAATCTTGAAAAAGAGTGCAAAAATACTCTTATGCTGGATGAATACAGCATACCTAGCTATTATCAGGCGTAAATGGCAATGCAATTATAGGCTGATCAGAAAATTTAAAATGCATATGTATATGGAGTCTTTATACATCACTGGCTAACGTATAAAGCAAAATTTGCTTGAGCATTAAACTCTTTTTTCTCATTAATTCTCTTTTACAGCATACAGTTCTCAAACAATTGAAAGTATGTGGAATGTAGGTACTCTCACCATTGTTAAAGATTAGCCACATCCCTTCTGATTTAATTAACACTGGTGTCATAGTCCCATCTCTGTATCCTCTCACTCCTTTTGTCTGTGTGTCTTTTTCTCTTCAGCATCTGAGGAGGTGAGTTATAGCTTGCAAAAATTATGTTCTAATGCCCTAAGAAATGTCTTAGTCTTTAAAATGCCACTGAACTCCTTGTTGGTTTTGCTGAAACAGACTAACATGGCTACCCCTCTAAAATGTAGATATAGTTCTATAGGAATCACATTACAGCCAATACTCTTGGAATGCTTTATTGCTTTTCTTGGCTACTCTGAATAGTCTTTGGTGCCAAGTAAAGGCTTTTGCTAGGCTGTCTTCGATATTCACGGACCAACTGCATGGAAAACATCAATCCTTTGTGTTCATTGAGGGGGAATACAGAGCTCTTTGGAGCCTACCAAATAAGGGAATATGAAGGTGCATAAAATGTTAAATCTAGATTGTGGCTGCTGTCAAAAGATAGTGACCTAAGTAACTGTTCCTTAGAGATGGGTTATATTATAGCTTTACTTTTAAAAAAAAACCCAAACCCTTTTCTACTAATAGGAACTGTTTTGTTTTTTATACAAGTGTGGGTAAAACGTCCTCAGACTTTTATTTAGGTTCCAATCCTGTTTCCACTAAAGTCAATGGCAAAGCCTCCATTGAATCCGAATGAGTAAAACTGAGCTCCTAAATTAGCAGGGGAGAGACTTTATCCATAAGCATCTTAGAGAACAAGGTGGGTCGGTATCATTTTTTGGCCCAAACTCTGCTGGTAAAAGGGACACATTTTCATGATTCACGGAGCTCTTCTTCAGGCTCTGTAATGACAGGACATGAACTTCTTTATGCTTTGCCCTTTAATGCCACCTTTTTCTGTGAGTTGTAATGTGGGTTCTCCACTTTGGATCTGGGCCCCATAATCATATTTCTCCCTTAGTTCCACAAAGGGAACCATGTGTGGGGCAACCATAGGCTGGAAGCACACAGCAACCCTGCTCTGTCTGTGGTCACCTAGTCCTTCCTACTTGAAAGCTAGAACACGCCACAGGCCCTGGCCAGAATGGGAGACACAGCTGTCAAAGAGGCTGAGTTACACTCTCTTCTATACAAGGTAAGCAAGATTATGGTGGCTCTATCATGCTGGTAATATGTATAAGACCATATAATGAGACTTTTACCAATAGCCTTATGGTTGTCAGTGACAGAGAAAGACTTTGAAAGCTCAAAACAGATATGCATTTCCTAGTTTGTGTTCTTTGTTGTTTTAAAGGACCAGATTTATTTTCTCTCTCTCTCTCAAAGGTAGCTCTTGTCAGCACTGGCACAAGCAATGGCTCTTGGAAGCAAGCTATAATTTTGTTTCTCATTTGAACACCATGCAAGGGCTCTAGGTTTTTAATGGATCTGGAAGAGCAACTCACTTCAAAACCTACCTCTAAACTCTTGACCAGTCTTCCTGCATTCAGTCCTGTACTAGCACCCGTACCCTAATATATCAGTGTATGGTTAACATAGGGCTCCTTCCACCTCTCACTTTCCCTTCTCTGCTGCTATTAACAGTAGCCCTGTCATTCTGAACCATAATTTGAGGGTTATCTTTGACTCAGGCCATGTCCAAATCTTACAGCTTTCTCCTCTACAGTGTTTTTAAGATCCAGCCCTTTCTTCTTCTTCTTCAACTAACCCCCTTATTGTTGATTTTCAGTAATGAAGCCCCTTCCAATTCCACTTCCCTGACATACAAACCCCACCCTTCTTAAGTCCCTACAAACACACACTGCTAAAATTACTTTCCTTGCTCATTCTGATTATATCCCACTTTAACTTCTACTGCTGGCTTCAGAGAAGGGCAACTAAAATGATTAGGGGTTTGGAATGGGTCCTGTATGAGGAGAGATTAAAGAGACTGGGACTTTTCAGCTTGGAAAAGAGGAGACTAAGGGGAAACATGATAGAGGTCTATAAAATCATGAGTGGTGTGGAGAAAGTGAATAAAGAAAAGTTATTTACTTGTTCCCATAAAATAAGAACTAGGGACCACCAAATGAAATTAATGGACAGCAGGTTTAAAACAAATAAAAGAAAGTTCTTCTTCACACAGCGCACAGTCAACATGTGGAACTTCTTGCCTGAGGAGGTTGTGAAAGTTAGGACTATAACAGGGCTTAAGAGAGAACTAGATAAATTCATGGAGGTTAAGTCCATTAATGGCTATTAGCCAGGATGGATAAGGAATGGTGTCCCTAGCCTCTGTTTGTCAGACAGTAGAGATGGATGGCAGGAGAGAGATCGTTTGATCATTACCTGTTCAGTTCACTCCCTCTGGGACACCTGGCATTGGCCACTGTCAGCAGAAGGATACTGGCCTGGATGGACCTTTGGTCTGACCCAGTGTGGCCGTTCTTATATTCTTATGTTCTCTTTTGCATGACATCAAATATAAGATATTAGGGCTGCCAGCTTTCTAATCACAGAAAGCCCAACACCTAGCCCTGTCCCTCCCCCCTACCCTATTCCTGCCCTGAGGCCTTGCCTCCCCCTTCCTCAGTGGCTCACTCTCATTCCCTTTCACCGGGCTGGGGCAGGGGCTTGGGGTCTGGGAGGTGGTGAAGGCTCTTACTGGGGGTGCAGGCTCTGGGCTGGGGTTCAGGATAGGGGAGGAAGAATTGGGATGAGGCAGCCTTACCTGGGGAGGCTCCAGTGAACAGAGCAACAAGGCTAAGATGGGTTAGTCCTCACCAGTTCTGGCTCCACAGTGCTCCCCAGAAGCAGCCTGCACATGGGAGGGGAGGCCACTTATCCACAGGCACTGCCCTCTCACAGGGACTGGCCAATAGGAGTGCAAAGTTGGCTCTCGGGGCAGTGGTCGCATGTAGAACCCTCTGTTCCCACCCCACCTCTGAGATCTTGCATAGTGTTTAAATGAGAAACAAATGTTTGGCTGACCTGAAACATTTTCAAGTAACATTGTTAACATTTTCAACCACTTTTTATCGCAGTGCTGGCTATAGTGTTACTGACATCACCCTTATCAATCATGCTGAATCCCAGAACCTACACTCTGGTTACAACAGACATATTTTATGTAAAATATAAGCAGCCCTCTAATGCAGGCTAAGTTGCCAAGCTGTTCCTCAAACACAGTTTAAATGCACTTGCTCTAGACTGTCCAGTGCTCTGCTATGTGGATGCTTTGGCTAGAAGTGTGTTGTACAGCCCAGCATCACTCAGGTACACCTTTTTATAGAGCTGTATCTCACTGCTCAAAACACTGTAAATGTCAGCAGATGCATCCAAATGCTACCCTGGTGTGACTGAGCAAAGCAGAGCTATTCTGCCTCCTGCTCACTATCTTTCACAGAACCCATAGCAGGCTTGGGTTGCCAGGTGTGCAGTTTTGAACCGGACAGTCCGGTATTTGGGGTTTCTGTCCAGGAAATAAATTGAGAAAATACCGGGCATTAAATGTCCGGTATTTTCTAATTAAGTTTTATTATTATGAGTATCAGTACGTAGTTGTGAACTGCCAAGCTGGTAGAAATGCTTGCACTGCATGAGTTCTGTCAAGGGTTCTGACAGGGTTCTGCTCCTGGCCTTGGGACTTGCCCCCTCCCCCGATCCTGGAAGCCAGACCTCCGCCCCAGAGGGGTACAGTGAACCCACTGCAGCCCAGCCAAGGGGCTGCTCTGGCCTCGCCAGGCCAAAGCAGCCTCCCCACCTGCAGTGTAGTGCAGTGGACCCTGTCTCACCTGGCCAGAGAAGCCCATGCCACACCACAGGTGGGGGGCTGTCTCAGCACTCCCCTGCCCACAGCATGACAGGGTAGGCTGATTAACCAGTTAAAATAAATAGTTTAAAGCAGTTGACATTTTAAAATGGGATTTTACATCTCTAGTAAAATCCTGGAAGTACCTGACAACGATCCCGCAACATCCATGATCTGGCAAAGTGTCCCAAATTAGAGAGGTTCAACTTGACCTAAAGACTACATAATTCATTCCATGAGTTCTAGAACTAAGATCTTCTCAAGGAATTCATTAAGCACCCATGAAAAAAATCTCTTCCCATTCCTATCCCCTAGAAAGACATAGAATTGTAAGCCTGGAAAGGACCTCAAGAGATTATCTAGTCCAGACCCCTGCAGGTATACTTTGGGGTGCAAATGTTAAGAGCCTGCACATATTCAGTTTTGCCCAAAATTCTGCATTATATATAAAGGAGAATATTTGTAAGTTTGTGCACTAATAACAGACACTATAAGAACTACCACAGCCAAACTTTGCATGGGATAACCTGTTATCCAGGAGAAGGTTTTAAGGGACTGTGGAAGGGAAGAGATGAGAGACGGACGCCTCTCCCTGGGGCTGCACGGAGCTTGGCAATGAGGGGAGAAGCGGTTTCCCAGGGAAGCGGCGGGGACAGTCACTCACTAAAGCTGGTGGAGGGACAAGGAAGCAGAGGGTGGCTCAGGCACCGGTGGCAGACGCTGGCAGTAGGTACGTGGCTCCCTTCTCCCTCCCCTCAGGCTCCTTACCTCAGTTATATCAACTGTCAACTTATATTTCAACAATATATACTGACTATTTTTCGGTAACTCGCTTTAATTATTGAATGGATTATATTATTTTTCCTAAAAAAATTGATCAATACACAACAAATTGCATTTTTAGCCCATTTTATAAAAATATTATGCCATAAAAAAAAAAAGGCAACTAGGAAGAAAGATTGCAGGTGCAAAAATAATGGCTTTATCAAGAGCACCTGAATGTGTAGAAGAGAGGCAGATTCGTCTAGATAAGCAACATGTAATACAAGCAAAATTAAGGGCATCTGAGAGTCAAGACCAGAGACAGACATGGCTCGAAAATCTGCGCCTTACAAATGCAACATCTAGAGCAGCTGAAAGCGTGGAACGGAGGCAGGTTCGGCTTGATAACCAACGTGTAATACAAGCAACTTCAAGAGCTACACAATACAACTTGCCTTTCCAATGTCCATAAACAAAGCGCAAGGACAGTCACTTAAAGTAGTTGGAATTAATTTGGAGACATCTTGATTTTCACACGGACAACTTTATCTTGCGTGTTCAAGAGTTGGAAGTGGAAAAAATGTGTACGTATTTGTTAAAAATAATGAAACAAAAAATATAGTTTACAATAAAGTTTGATGATAACATGTAAAATTGGTTGTTTTATAATTTTTTTAATATATATTTTAATCCCTATAGAACTCAGTGCAACTTTTCTACCGTTCAAAAAACAATAATGGACTACTGTTTTTCTAAATTTTGTTCCTCCACTTTCCTGAGCAATGCCCAGTAACTACAGCTACTTATAAATACAGTGATTACAAAACAAGGGTTCTGAGAACAACTAGAGTCCAACATAAGCGGGAAGAATAATTCTTCCAGCAACCATGACGTGAGAGGGTATTGGCTCTGCAAACAGATAAGAAACAAGGTGAAATAATTAGGAGAAACTTTCCTTCTCTAAATGAAAAACATTCCATAGCAGCATATTTTGATAAACAATCTGACGTTTGCAAGGCTTGCTTATAACAGATTTTGATTACAATGGGTGTATGGTGTGATTCTTCTATAGAAATCAGAGAAACTAAATAAGATATGTTCTCTTCTCCGGCATCTACTTCCTTTGCATGTGTGTGTGTGCGCACATGCATGCATTTCTTCTCCAGTCCCATTCTTCATCATGAGAATTCCAAGAGATGTCCTTCAAGTAGTACTTACCCTTACAGGTCAAGTTGCTAACAACTACCACAGAACATCAAGGGTTACTCCTAATAAGAATTCCAGTGTACCAGACCATATTGCACAAACATGCTATTTGCAGTTCCTACAACAACTGGAATTTGGAGGCAACCTCCTCCCATATTCTCCTGCAAAACATTTCTATGATCTGTGCATATGTTATCCATTGGCTTCAGGACTAATGGAACTCTGTGTTTCAGTAGTCTCACAGACTAATCGTGAAACTGGGCCATTGTTTAATGCTGGAATGAGTTATCAGTAGATAACACAGTCACAACAATATACACCAGGGGCTTTTGCACCTGATCCATTTTAATGATGACCCCCATGGCAAATTTTTTCAAATGAAATATGCCATAAAGTCAAAATAGTTCCACCATCAGCCTCCAAAAATTAAACATGATATGCAGAAAGATGCATTTACAAAACCGTTGACCATTTCTATTGGCAGTGTAATTCCTGCTGTTAGACAGATTTTTAAGCAAAAAAATGTGATAATACTTGAACGCTGACTGTTCAAGTGCTGCCAAATAATTAGTAACAGGATACATAAGAACTGCAATAAGAGTTCATTACAACAAAGAGTGCTGACAAGAAACTCCAGCTCTATTTCCAGCCCTCAGCCATATGACATGTGTGGTCTCCAAGACATTGGTTCTTATGGTTAGTTACAACTTATCTTTTAATTTAGAATATAAAATGCGATACCAATCAAAAAGTGAATGTTAATATGATGTACTCATTACAGATCTTCCATTCAGATGAGCACATGGGCAGGGGGAGGTGAGAAAGAGGAAACCCTGACATGGGGGCAGGTGGAAGAGGCAAGGAGAGGCAATGCCTACCCTGGGTTTTAGCACTTAACCACACCACACTTCCTACCCCTATTCTAACCTTTGACAGCCTTAGTTCTGCATATAAACACACAGGACAAAGCAAAACAGACATCAATTATCAAGCAGTTTTTTGCAGCCAGATGCATTTCTACCCTTGAAAACTTAGGCTGTAAGTAATTCTAGGCAATGACCATATCTTCCTCTGTATTCACATAGCCTCTAGCACAATCGGGCATTGAGCCCTGCTGGGAATTCTGGGCAGTACTGTAACATTATATAATATCCCTATGGGACACAATCAGAATGAAAATCTATTACACATCAATCTTCTCTGCAATCATATTTCATGATAATCTCTGCCATTGGGTTAGTTTACCAGAAAAAGAAGCTGAACCATTATAGGTGGAACTATGAATCAGTTCCACAGAGATCCATGCACAGAGCATTTATACAATCAGAACCTAGGAACTGCCATACTGGATCATACCCATGTTCCATCTAACCCAGCATGCCGTCTGCAACAGAGACCAACATCAGAAGAAGGTACAAGAAGCCAGGAGGAAGGCAGAGATGAGACAACCCTAATGGTTAGAAAGTGGGTTGTGCCCATGAAAGCTCATGATACCATCTTCATTTTTCATTAGTCTAAGGTACTGCAGGACCATTCATTGTTTAAGTTTTTTCAGTTACAGACTAACATAACTTCCCCCCACGCCCCAACCCTAAATCCCGCCCCCAGGTTAAAAATTGGTTTAACCCTGAAGCATAAGGTGTTCTATCTTCTCTACAAATTTATCATCATCATCATCTATTGACAACTCTGGCTATGCCATTCCCTTTTTTAAGCAGGTCCCAACTCTACATGAAGCTTTACCCAGTAACAAAACAGACATCAAGTGTAAATGGCGACTTCACTGTAACTTAAAGACTTTTAATTATGGATTTGAGGACTTCAGAAACTCAGTCAGTAGTTATGGGTTTATTGCAGGAGAGAGCAGTTGAAGTTCTGTAGCCTGCAGTGCAAAGGTCAGATTAGCTGAACATGAGGGTCCCTTCTTACCTTAAATTCTATGAAATATGAAGAGAACAGGAGTTTAGTTACCAATACATTCATTACAACATACTGTTTCTTTCTAGGATTTGAAAGTATATCCTTTTCTATATTATTGTTGGTTAGCATGGAAATTGAACATTACTGAACACTTTAATGCTATAAAATGAAAGGCATTCTTTAAGTAATTTCCGGTAATAACATGAAAACAAAATAAAATGCACCATTAAAAACAACAAAATTTGTTCTCTGTTCAAATTCCCGGCACCTATTCCCATTGCACACAAAAATAAACAGAGAAAAAGAGGCTACTCTACTACATTAGAGCAATAAGTGCAGTTAAATGAGAATGTTGAACTGAAACTAGCTTGTTTTATCCCCCAGAACAAAAGCAGCCTCTTGTGGAGCATTAAGATTTCACTACTGCTCAGCTAGCCTCTGTTATACCAATGAGAATTCCAGCTGCACAATGCCAAACAAAAAAGTGAGATTAAACTTTTCATTGTTATCTCAGCAAGATTCCAGAGTATTTTCTCTGCTCTTTACAAATGACAGGGCTATGCTTTGGAAGCATCAGTGCTGAAAACTTCATTAGTGCTGCAAGTGCAGCAAACTAGACAACTGTTTTACAGGACTCTGCAAACCATCAGCTTTCACCTCAGGTCAATGAGGTTATTGATCCTGCAGCTGCAAACTGTGGTGTTGTCTTAAAAAAGAAATTACTGGCCAGAAGAAAGCAGGAGGGGGGGAAGAAAGGGAGAGAAAGAAATCTTAGATTTCTCAGAGATATGGAAACTTCTGCAATGAACTTTTCCACATAGGACATGGTAGGGAATGGAAATTGGTCTGCCAGGCAGAGTTTGGCACTTAACCACACCACACTTCCTACCCCTATTCTAACCCTTGACAGCCTTAGTTCTGACATATAAACACACAGGACAAAGCAAAACAGACATCAATTATCAAGCAGTTTTTTGCAGCCAGATGCATTTCTACCCTTGAAAACTTAGGCTGTAAGTAATTCTAGGCAATTTTATATTCTATATAAATTTTATATTCTAAATTAAAGTCCTCTACTTTTCTTTGACTCTTTAGATCATCCAGTGTGAGAGCTTTAAGGAACATTTATGAAGGAAGAGCCACAGGCTCCATTTAACTAATAGAGTTGACTGATATACTTAGGAGTTTCAACATTCAATATTAGCTGCTTTTAATGTGAATATATATTATGTATGTTTAAATGAATGTCCATGCACTACAGGTTGAACCTCTCTAGTCCACCACCCTAGGGACCTGACTGGTGCTGAACCCGAGGTCAATATTGTCTAGCAGAGGCGTAGGCAAATAATGGCCCATGGCCAGATCTAGTCTACCAGAGTTACCTCCTGGCAGTCCCACACACCAACATATTTACCTCCACAGGTATGACAATCACAGCTCCCGACCAATGGAAGGTATGATTGCCTGTACCTGCGGAGGTATAGGTAAATATCATGGCAGCTGCCCACCAGGCTGTAACCCGGGTGACTCACTACCGTTTTATTGCCCACCCCTAGTCTAGCACCATTAGCAGCACTTCCGCTGCTTACTGGGCTCTTAGAAGACATTTAGGGCTAAAATAGAGCTAAACTGGGAGCCAGGACTGAGCTGTTACCAAAATTTGAGATGGCAGGAAACTTGGCCACCCCCAACTAACTAAAATCATACTGGACCATGGATGTTACCGGACCAGAGAGTGCCAGATTAGAGAGGTTCAACCTGTAGTATTTACAGCTCCACATAATCCATTTCAAAATACAAATAAAATTCTGACAATTTTTACATGGGACTCAGAGAGCTGTCCCTTTTGCTGCAGTCTCTGTACAAGGTAAGGATATTAGATAGTGGGTAACAGAATAGTTGACTAACTGCATGAATTCTCTAACCACGTGAATTCTGGCCCCACTCCTGGGAAGCACCCTGCCACTCTACATTGCTACATCTGTATCAGAGGCAGCAGCATGGGGTGCAGGTGGGAGCCCGTCCGCGAGGGGAGCCAGTTTAAAAACCAGCTCCCCTCGCAGACCGGCTGCCTGCCTCCCTGTACTGCTGCCTCTGATGTAGGGGCAGCAGTGCAGGGCGTCCGGGGGCTCCCCGGGTCTGGGGCTGGAGTGCACTTGTTATGCCCAATTAAAGCACACGAGATCTTTTATAGGGGAGAAGGCAGTATGCCACATTTATTGAGAATACAACAGTTAGCGTATGCTTTTCAGTCTGTCCTCCCTTCTCTTGTCAATGTTATAGTTACCAGTCCAGGGTTTGGATCAATCTAATGGCCAGCCAGATTGATCACAGAGGGGAGCCGGGCTTTGTCAGTCATGATCCAATGCTCCCGGAGTTGATGGCAAGACGAACCCAAAGTCCCATGGCAAAGCACCCTGCTCTTATACTCCTCTTTTCTCTGTTGAAGTCTATGGATTTCGCTGTGTCAGTTTGTGACTGGTTATTCCTTAATTGGTGTTATCTTTTGATGTTAACATTCCAAAACACCCCCGAAAGGGTCATCCTGTCCTGGACTGATTTAATCAATTGTCTTTAGGGGTGCCAGCCTTCACCTTAGAGCCATCAGTCTGCCCCTTCTTAATCATGGATACGCACTGATGGTTCTCTAGAGTTCTGGAGTCTCTTTGTCCCCTCCGCTCTTGACCATCTGGTTCACACCTTATCTTTTCCTGATGCATTCATTCCTCATTCACACAAATAGTCTTTTACAGAGACTGTCAAAGGTAGAAACAATAGTGTTTTATATTGAGCAATAAAAAAAAATCATCATAAATTAAGCCTTACTAAATCTTGTAACCAGAACAATTCACATTGTGGCCCGGGCCTTCAACATTCCTCTAATCTTATTAACATAGACACAATATAAGATCCTGTCTTTTACTTATTAAACCTTAAAACAAAGAAATGTATATTTAACTATACATGACTACATTATTAAACCTGAAATACAAATATAAAATCCCACTCCTACACACTGGCTGCCAGTCCCAACCTTGGAGACTGGGGGTGGGGGAGGGATAAGGCCCAGGCTGCTGCAGACAGAGGTTGCTCCAGCAGCAGCCCCTATCCAAGTGCAGCTTGGCCGCCCTGAGGGCAGGGGCTGCTGCTGCAAAGCAGCCTCCCCCATCCCCGCACTGCTGCCTCTGCTTTTAAGCCAGCTACCCCCAGCACTGATACAGAGGCAACGGGGGGGAGAAGGGGGAGAATGTGAGTAGTCAACTAGCTTAACAGATAAACCTAATACAAAGTGTGCTGCAATCCACTGCATCAACTGTAATGCAATGTATTCCCATTCGAGCATCAATTGCACGAGTGTGATCCAGCAACACTGAATTTTCAGCGGAGTGACATATTGCATCTGTAGATCATTAAATAAAAGTTGAAGTCATTTTTATTTCATTTTTCATAGAAACACAAGGCCATGTTCCCAGATAGCATAAATCAGCCTAGCTCCATTGATGCTAATGGCACTAACCCAATTTACACAGCTGAGCAGCTGGCCAACAGAACTGGGAAATGTTAAAGTCCAATCCTACAACTCGTTGAGTACAGACAGAATGTGCCCAGAATGAAAGGGTATATCTACATTGTAGCTAAGAGTGCGCATCTCAGCTCATGTAAACAGACATGTGCCAGGTCTTCGTGAGCCAGTGTACTACAAACAGAATATGCATCCTGGGGGCCCAGGCAGTTAGCCCAACCCGCCACCTATTCTAATTTGGTTCATTTTAGAGCAGTAGGTTGAGCAGAGCTAGAGCATCCATTTATTTGAGCCAAGAAGGGTAACATCTGCACTGCAGCTAAGAACGCGCATTTGGGTTGCGTACAAAGTCAATTACAGGATTGAGACCTAGAATATGTACCTGGTCTTCTAGTTCATCTCCACAATGATACTAGGGATTGTTCCCTAGTTTTTTGACCTCTAGTTTTCAGATCTTATACAATATAGCAATTGGGGAGTATCCTTTTAAATTGCTTACAAGCCTTTTAGACAACTCCCCTGTCTTCTACGGCACATGTCATCAAAACCCTAAAGGTATGGCTAGACTGTGGGGGGCTAGACTGCTATGTCCAGGGAACATGTTTGCTCTTCCGCTTTTTTTTTGGTGTGTGTGTGGAAGAGCAAACGCGCTCTTTCGGAAGCCCCTGTATTCCTCGTTCTACGAGGAAGAAAGGGGCTTCCAAAAGAGGGATTTTTTTCCGACATTTGGTCCAGTCTAGATGGACCAAACAGCAGAAAAGCCTTTTCCAACAAAAGAATCGGAATAAGGCACGCAAAATACTTTTTCCAACAAAAACTTGTAGTCTAGCCATACCCTAAGGCTGCGTCTAGACTGGCCAGTTTTTGCGGAAAATCATCTGCTT
>CM057846.1:61614499-61626286 GCA_030068395.1 Apalone spinifera | reverse complement strand
TAACAGCGGCAGCAGCTGAACTGAGCAAAAAGGGTAAAAAAGGCTTAAAAAGACCTAAAACATTACAGTATACTATATGCAGTATGTACAATAAAAAGGGTTAAGAACACTTTATATACAGTATATAAAGTGTATATATATATACACACACACACACACACCCTGCTTATAGTACCTCCTGATAGTCTGGCATATCTGATAATCCGGCACCACCTAAATCCCATAGGTTCCGGATTATCGGAAGCCTATTGTATATATGCTTATCGAGGAATAGGAATCCTGGGAGATATCTCCTTATCCTGGGAGCTTAGAACTAGCCATGGTAAACTCCTTGTATGGAGCACCATGTATGGAGCATCCATTTAACTGTATAGCAAGTGTAGAGAATGGTTTGCATTCCTCATTAAATCATCCTTTCCTTGAGTTGCATTTGACAACATCATCCCCTCTCCCCCCACACAACCCAACACATAGCTGGTACCACTCCAAATAATCTGCAGAACTTCATGAGGTCTTATGTAACTCCATGTATATAAAGAGGCATATGGTGCCATATATCGAGACATACCCTCATACTATTACATGATGCAGGAATTACTAAGATCCAACTCCCACCCCCAAGTCCCCACACACTTCTATTTTCTTCCCCATACTTCCAGCCTTTGAAATGGTTATGCCAGTTTGGGGGAGAGGAGAGACACGTAACATAGTACATGTGGCCTTCGCCAATATCGTGTGCATCTAGTTATAAAGCAGAGAACCTTAAATGCGGAACTAGAAGTATCAGGAAAGTGATAGAGAGTCAGTCTGAACTTCTAGGCGTTTCTATAATTTAAGAATTTATCAGATTCTTGTGGAAAGTGTTTTATTATGACCATGGAGAAAGGAAGCTTTCCTGTTCCAATAACTAAAAAATATCGAATGAGATTACAACTTTAGCTGTGTCAGGAGGAAAGCATATAGGCCTAAAACACAGAGATGCATTTGAACACTGGACACTTTTTTTTTTTTTGGTCCAATAGAATCGATATGTTAACAGTTGAATTGAGAACTGGCAAACATAAAACAAAAAGGAATCCTATTTTATTCTTGAGGAAACAAGAGTTGTTATTCTTTTTGGACTGGCTGTTACTCTTTTTATGGTTCGTTTACTCCCTTCCACATAGTGAAAACAAACTGACAATTTCCACTTAGAGCAAACATTTTCAGTGACCCATGTAAGACTGACTTTTTCTAAATGAGTGATATGAATCTCCTAATAAAGTAGGAGAAATCTAAAGTAACAAAACTTTTAAAAACCTTTGCCAGAAAAAGCAGGATTAAATGTCAGTATATTCAAATGCCTTTGCCCACTGCACCAATATAACCAACTTTTTGTATGAACATTCATATTTTATATCCCCAGTCTATGAAATTTATCACAGAATTGCACAATAGATACATATGCCAAGAACTTTGGCAAAAAGAGCTCTCAGTTTCACCAAGACAAATGATGTCAGGCTTTTCATTAGTGACCAGTCCACAGAAAAAAAAATCTGGTCAATTAGCAGATTATCTTTTGTCCATAGTTTATATAATTCCCAGTGGCCTGATCAATTTAAAAAATGAGATGAAGAAATTCTATTTTCCACAACTCTAGGCTTATGATGGAATTAATGTTTCCTAACGGGATTTAATGGAGTCACGTGCATAC
Source organism: Apalone spinifera (assembly GCA_030068395.1). Lineage (NCBI taxonomy): Eukaryota > Metazoa > Chordata > Testudines > Trionychidae > Apalone > Apalone spinifera. The sequence continues at coordinate 61,624,593 of CM057846.1, read as the reverse complement.
ATAGCTGCATTGATATTGAAGATGCTGGACTGTATCAGAGATTTTGAATAAAAGCATTGCTATTAATGCACATATTAACAATACTGCCCTGTGTTGCAATAGTAGTAGCTTGGTACGCTTTGACAGCATATGGTTATAGATAGAAATAAGAAAAAGAAAAAGATGGCCAACTAAATGTTCATATAACCTTTCCCCAGGGAGGTCTGTTGATAAGTATTTCTTTCGATGCTGGTGATTTCCCGTTTCCTTTAGCCAACTAAGTAATTCTGTTCTTCAGCAAAGCTCCTCTATCATTTTTTAACTCTTGTCACCTGACCTAAACGTCCCTACTGAAAACACTTCTCACTCTACATGTGGCACGACAAGAGAGTTGGAAATATTATTTATGCTATGTTGAAATCCTTTGGTAACACTTAATGGGTTTAAATGGATTTAAAATAAATCTTTCCAATCCAGACAGCTCTAACTGAATTTCTAGGCCTATTCAGAGACTTGCCTTCACACCCCTCTTTATAATTCACTTTAAGAGCCTGTTTTACTCCTATGCAAAACAATAATTATTCCTTTATCACAGACGTTGTAGAATACACAAGAGAGGACCTAATGCTCTCCTTTACAAACTATCTAACAGCAAAACTGACTAACTGTTGAACAACTGGCTGTTGAACAACTGGACTAAATTATTAAAGGTGGATTTGCCATCTCTTGACATCTTCATAGAAGGACTGGATGCCTTGTGCTCAATACAGGAATAACAGGGTGAAATTTTATGGCCTGTGATATTCAAGAGGTCAGATTAGATGAGCTAATGGTCCTTTAGGGGCTTGAACTCTACTTATTACAGACTGGGTCTTCTCTCCATCACCAGAATTGTAAAGCATCTCCATGTAGACGGGGAAGATTTACAAAGTATTCTTCAGGACATTTCTCCAGCATCTTTCTAATATACTGTTTAGTATCATCCCAGTCTCACTCAGTTACACCAGCTGTGTGGCCCTAATCCTGCAAAGCCCTTCATACAAGCAGTTCCTTGCTCCCTGAGGAGTCTCGGTGTCTTCTACTCAGAAGTCATCCCACACCAAGGAGGCAAAGGACACTAAAGATTAGGGACTTGATTGTCAGGGCAGGAACTGTCTTTTTTTTATTAGGCATACTGTGCCTAGTAGAGTACAACTTTTATGCTTGATTGGTGCCTCCAGAAAAATAAATAGAAAATCAGGGTCACTGCCCATCAACAACATTGCTTCAATAGATATTTAATCTCAATAGATTACTGCAGAAGACTTGATTTCTAAACAGAGCCAGTATCAATTCAGCGTGGGCAGGTGTCACAGTTGGGAACTGCTCTTTTCTTCTTTATGAAAAGCAAATAAGTGAGCTAAGCTGAATTTTCTTATTGATCTAACCCTCAGGAAAGAGACTTTGAGAGCAAATCTCTGTGTCATAGCTGCATACCTGAATCTTTAGCATCTTTCAGTAATACACAACAACCAAAGAGATTAATTCAGTTTTTACAAAATCAAACCAAAGTTTGTTCTTTCCCTGTAATTTTCAGCCTTAAGCTTTCCAACAATTTATTACAACTGTCACTTGGTTCTCAATTTCTCCCTCACAAATCTGTAGTCAGCCTATTGTTGGTTTTGTTTAACAGCTTCAATAGCAAGGACTAGCTGAAATGAAACACTATCCTTGATGACACCATTGCAAACCTGGGGTACATCTACACTTCATGCTTATTTCAAAATAAGCTATCCTGGAATAAGGATGTTAAGGACTAGTCGACTATCTGATAAGCAAATGCTTATCGGATAGTCCAGTTGACTAGTCGCTTCCTCCCCAACCCCACCTCCTTTGATGCCTCTATCAGATAGCCTTGTAGGGGCTCTTGTACATTTCAAAGGAGGAATGCGGAAGTGCCTATCGACTGGTCGAGTAGTCGATGGAATTTCTATCGACTACTTGACTAACAAATTAACTGGTATTTAACATCCTTATTCCAGAATAGTTATTCTGAAATAGCTTATTTCAAAATAGCACATCTACACTGCAGGGAAGCCTCAAAATTAGTCCGAGGCAGGCTTCTCTAAAGTAGACGTGCTATCTCAATTTAGAGCCCAAAAGGGACTGGGGAGGAATAACTTAGAATGGCCCTGGTGAGAGGCTATTTAAATAGCAGCAGTGGAGCATCTACATACGCCTTATTTCAAAATAGTTTTTTTTCGAAATTGGCGTTATTCCTCAGAGAATGAGGTTTACAGATTTAAGAATAAGTCATCCGTTATTTCAAAATTATTTCAAAATAAAGGAATGGCTGTGTAGAGGCTCGCATTGTTATTTCGAAATAACGCTAGTTATCTCGAAATAATGGTGTAGTGTAGTTGCACCCCTCATAACTGAGCTCTGTGACTTTGTCCTCACCCATAACAATTTCCAATTTGGGGACAATTTATATCTTCAAGTCAGCACCACAGCTATGGGCCCCCAATATGCCAACAACTTTATGGCTGATTTCAAACAACATCTCCTCAACTTTTGCTCCCTAGTATCTTTACTCTACTTACACAACATGAACATCATCTTCATCAGATGGATCCATGGAAAGGAGACCCTTGAAGAATTCCATAGGGATTTCAATGATTTCCACCCCACCAGCAACCTTAGCCTGGACCAGTCCATGCAAGACATCCACTTCCTTGACACTACAGTACAATTAAATAATGGTCACATTTCCACCACCTTATACTGGAAACCTACCAACCATTACATTTACCTACATTCCTCTAGCTTCCATCCAAGAGATATTTCCCAATCAACTCTTTACAGCCAGACACTAAGATACAACTGTATTTGCTCCAATTCCACAGACAGAGACAAATACCTACAGGGTCTCTATCAGGCATTCTTAAAACTTAAATACACACCCAGGGAAGTGAAAAAAAAGATTGACAAAGCCAGACGAGTACCCAAGCATCAGCTCTTTCAGGACAGGCCCAACAAAATAAGTAACAGAACACCATTAGTCAGCACCTACAGTCCCCAACTTACACGCCTCCAGCACATCTTTAACAATCTACAACCTATCCTGAAAAAAGATCCTTCATTCTTACAGGCCTGGGGGGACAGACCAATCCTCGCCTACCAACAAACCCCTAACCTGAAACAAATTCTTTCTAGCAACCATGCAGCACCCCTCAATCATACTCATCCAGGAATCTACCCCTACAATAATCTCTGGTGCCAACTCTGTCTACCCATCAATATAAGCAACACCATCACAGGACCTATCCACATAAGCCACCACATCAGAGACTCATACAACTGCACATTCACTAATGTGATCTGTGCCAGAAATGCCCCTCTACAACATATATTGGCCAAATTGGATAGTCCCAATGACAAAGGTTTAATGGACACAAATCAGATATTTGAAATGGTAACACTTAGGAACTTGTTGGGGAACTTTTTAACTTGCCTGGGCACCCATTAATGGATCTAAAAGTGATTATACTCTTACAAAGCAGTTTCAAAAACCAGCTGGAGAGAGAAACTGTGGAAATTGCCTTCATTTGCAAATTTGACACATTTAATCAAGATTTGAATGAAGACATGAACTATATGGGCTGCTATATTCAACACCCAAATGTCATCAAAAGCTAAGTATTGGGCACTTACAGCCCACTCTATTAGCCTCATTTGGTACTAATACTGTAATTGAAGATTGTTTTCCTTCTCTTCCCCTCCCCATCTCTCCTTTTTCTGCTATTTATTTGTATCTCTGGACTTCTTGCTCCATTCATCTGAAGAAGTGGATTGTGCTCACAAAAACTTATACTATCTACTTTTTTTGTTAGTCTCTAAGGTGTTGCAGGGCCATTCGTTGTTTTTCAAGTTTGTTTGTTTTTTTTAATAGCAAGGATGACTAAGGTCTTGAAAGAGTAGCAAATATTTTCTAACAGGGAAAACCTGAAGATCTGAAAAGAGATCCTCATGTTTCCTGCACAAAAAAACTATCTTGGTAGCACAGCATGTTTATTCCCTGCAATAGTAATCAGTTAAACCCATAAGTTTGGTTTTAAATCAAAGCTTTCAGAGAGAAGCTTTAGGCTTAAAAATTTAATCACTTGCAAACAGACACTCTGAAATATGCCACCTTGATAACCCATGCTGTTGTAACTGTTATTCTGTGTTACTTGATCATTTTACACTCCTACAATTCAAACATTCCCAAACAGAAGGAGAGCATTGCATATGGGAACATTAATGAATTATAGTAAAGGCAATCAAGTTGAAAAACCATTAAACTGACAGTATTAGTTTGGTTGGAGAACATCACATGCCAGGCCTATTTCACAACTAGGCAAAGGAGTATCCTGGCCTGGACATGGGGAGGAACCAATGCCCAACATGACTAGGGAACACCAGCAGCTGCTTTGCACTGCAATACTATCTCCAAAAAGCCAGCCAAGAAGGAAAAAACAGTCCAGCAACATGACCCCAGCCTACCAGCCAGCAAAATAGTCAAGGCCTCCCATCTGTTCATATGCATCTGGTTATTTCCTGTCATATGAACACAACCTTAATTACTGACTTTTATTTGTACCTTTACTCTGACAGTAAAAATTAGGGATGTGAACAGGTAATTGGTTAACTGTTACCTGGGAAGGATCACCCCTTAATGTGGGCTGGGAGTCAATGGTGGTGGCAGTGGGGGGAGAGATGAGAGACTGTCGCTTCTGGCCCTGTGCTAGGCTGCCAACTCCTATCCCGCTGGCAGCTCAGCACAGGGTCAGAAGCAGTCTGGTTGGAGCTTAACTGGTTAACTAATTAAATAGGATTTTAGCAGAAAGTGCTCTATAGCAGCGGTTCCCAACAAATGTTTTTTGTGTTGCCATTAAAACACACACACACACTTGTTTTAAAGTTTTCCTTTCCTTTCCTTTTTAAAAACAATCCCGAGGCCAAAACCATGGTTGGCTCCCAGCAGAGAAAATTTTCCTTTTAACCCACCTTTTCTTTTACAGAGTTGCTCAATAATTTTCTTATGGCAAAAAATGTTGGCAATGTTTCTTGACCTTAATGCCAAAGCTGTAAAATATGAACTTGCAGAACGTGTCAGCACTGTCAGACCTGGTAAGTACTGCCTCTTTAATTCTGGTGCAATTGAGGCAAAAAAGTTTGGACTGGAGAATATCCTTTAACAAAAAGTATTAGCAACTATTTTACTGGTTTAAAATGTGTGTGTGCAGCAGCTTTTCAAATTCTTGTTAACCATCACGCCCCCCTCCTTTGGTTTGCCCGATGTACCATGGGCTAGCTACCTTTAAAATACTGAAATATGCTGAAACTTACATTCATGCATGAACAAATTAAATTGAAGCAAATGTACTGGTTTAAGCTGCTTAATATGAATCACCATGAACAATTTTTACCCAAAACGGATTACGTAGAAATAATTAACTCTCAACCACCCTGTCAAAAAGAAGCCAAGATTTACCACACTCCATCATTTGCAGCTGTTAGAAATTCAAAGAATCTTCACTAAGGTGTGAATTGATTAGTATTCCAGCTGCAGGAATATTTCTATTCTAGCAGAAATGTTTGGATCTCTATTTTTATAAAAATTAAGCTTCTTCAAAAATGTTGCAAAACTAGTCTGCAAAAAAGCATGCCATCTGTTTCACAATGTATGATTTTGATCTTCCACACTCTATGTTTTATGCCTTTAGACTTCACAATATTTGGGGAAAGAATACTTCACTAGTGGCTTGGCACAGTTTTCCTTCTGTATAACTCTGCATTCACTGAAAACTATAGGAAAAATAAAATCTAAGCTAATATTGATTATTAAAAACTAAGCTACATTTTTAAGTGCATAGGAATCAGCACACAGGTTAAGGCCAATGAATGATATGTATTGTGTGCAGACAGATGCAATTTAAAATAACACGTGACTGCTTAAAATTAATTACCATAATGATTATGCAAATGTTTCAGTGCCAGTCCACCAAAAGTTTTTGAATGAGTTTGCTGGTCCATGGCATAAAAAGGTTGGGAACCACTGCTCTATAGAGCTGCTGTAATTCTCAGTTTCAACATTTGCAGGAATTAAACCATTTCCACACAAGTTCAAATACTTTTCCTCTTATCCTTCAAATAATTTACCTCTATACTTCCCCAGCCATGTAACCACCTCACACCTTTTACCCTTCCCAGTGGGTAGGGTGAACAATCACCCTCACCCATCCAGATCACCTTCCACTACCTCAAATATATACCCAGCCTTATTTCTCCTATTCCTCCCAGGGATCTTCCATCCCAGCCCTATAGCCTTTTGTGCTGCTGGAATAAGTTATCCCCTGAAATCAATACCATCCCACCCCAAACACCATCATTAGAGACTTCCCTTATGATACGCCATTCCCATTTGGATAACTCACTTACACACATATCCACCTGTTCCCCACCTTTCATTGGCCTCTCTTTGGAATAGATCAGTCCCCCTCCCCCATCACCAGCAGCACCTGTGATCTGTCACTCTAGGGATGGCCCCTAGGATGGCCAATGCTCAGTGTTTTATCTGTGCCAGGGCATGCCAGGACTGAGCCCCGGCACCTCTGGGCTTGGCCGTTCATAGCCCTGGCACTGGGCTTGCAGCATCAGTTGTGGATGTAAAAATCTTGCTGGTGCCTCAACACCTCTTTCATTACAAATTAAGCCCAGCCTCTGGGCACCCTCTGCCCCAGGTGTGCCTAGCCCCTTTCAGGAACAGTCACTGAGATATGCCAGCCCTCATCTTCCAGGGAACCCCATGTGGCAGGCCCCAGGAGCAACCCACTGGGCCATACCGCAGATTCCTGGGAATCTGCCCCTCCCCCGCCCCAACCAGTCACCCACCCCCAATACCGCTAAGGAGCCCCAGAAATTTCCCACCGTCCCCTGCTCAAATTGCTCCGGTCCCGGCGTCACTCTCTTGCCTTACGCCGGTCCCTGGGCAGGGCGCTGCTCACAGAACTGATGTCTGCGGAGGCACCTGGGGGCTGCGGTCCAGGATCAGGTGCATGCAGCGCATGGTGGTTTTAACGCAAAGGCAGCGACTGGGGCAGAGCAGGGGCGCGGCGCCCAGCGCAGCCAAGAAACGGGCATCCAAGGGGAGCAGCTTGGGCGCCCCAACCGGCGAGAGTCAGGCAGCTCCTGCCGCAGCTGCACTCAGGCAAAGGCGGGGCTGCGGCCAATCAGCAACGGAGGGGATCACAATACAGGCGGCAGCGCGCGCCGGCCCCGCCAGGGGGCGCCGCCTGCTAAAGCCTTTGCGTCGGGGCTTTTGGCATCAGCGGGGGCGGATGTTCGCTCCAGCAGCTGAGGGGACCGCCCGTGTTGCCAAGTTTTCGCTGGGGGGGAGAGTGAAACCTCGCCGCTTAGCTAGTGGAGAAGCTGCTTTCCACGAGGCCAAGCTGTGCTGCTGCGGGTCCGAACCTGGCCCCACTGCCGCAGGCTGCCACGGGCTCCCAGGGACTGTCAAGGGCTCAGACTCCAGCTCCGTGGTAGCCTGCAGGCTCTGACCCCACGCTCCCACAGGCTGTTCCAGGCTCTGGCCCCAGGACTGCCGCCAGCCCCGGTCCTGCTTTCACAGGCTGCCACGGGCTTGAACTCTTGCCCTGTGGCAGCCCGCAGGCTCTGACCTCACTTCTGCTAGCTGCCCCGGGCTCTGGCTTCACCCCTCACTACCACGGCCGGGCGACTATCTGGTCCTGCACTGTGGGTGCTGCCCCGGACCTGATCTCAGTGCTGAAGGCAGCCGGGGGCTGCTGCTGTCTCCATCCCCACTGCTGCAGGCTGCTCAGGGTTGCTGCCAGCCCCAACGCCTGTCCCATCCTACTGCTTCAGCCCGGTCCTGCTTTTGGAGCCCTCCTCCCACTAAGCTACCGGACTCTGTGATCCAGGACCATCCATAGTAGTGCTGGACCACACATGTTGCTGGACCAGAAATTGCCAGTGTGGGGAGGTGTAACCTGTAGTAAATTAATAACTGTGCCCACCTGCCCAGGCCTACTGGTGTGGTTCCCATAACCCAGAGAAAATGTACTCCATTCCTAACCTCTCTCTTCTTAAAAAACCAAAAAGGTAGCAGAAAGCGGTACCTAACAAATCTCAACTAGGGTTCACACTAAGTCATGGTACACAGGCAGCTCTTGTTGCTCTGGTGGCTGACCTGCTTGTCTTCATAATCAAGGAACGTACATCCAGGCTCATCAGCTAGAAGCATGAATCATTCAATGAGGTTAATCATCAAATGGTTCTACCCTACTTCCAATAGGCTTCAGATGTAAATTGAAATGAAAGGAAGGATGTGAGCCATTTCCGGTCAGTGGGTCACTCTTCCTCAACCCACAAAGACATTGTGTGAAAGGGTGTGTGGCCCAGTGGCTGGCCAAATACAATGCAGTGATGCATATCCCAGTGAAATAGCAACACACAAACCGGTTGTGCCATGCTTATGCTCATTTAGAACATGTACAGGCATGAACTTTCATCTTGGCTTTATTAGTGTGACTTCTATCATCACTACATGCATTAACATAACAGGAACTAGTTACATGCAGCTAAAGAGTGAACATCTTTGAACTGGAAATGAGAAGTTACAGAATTGCTACCATGATATCCCTTCTCCCTCAGAATTCTCTCATGTTTTTTAAATTATTTTTATGGGGAATTTCATGGGAATCTATTGCTATGGGAAGGATGGGACAGCATTAGAGATAGTATTGCTTTCCTTGTCCTAGTAACACTCCTTGTTCAGCTTTTGAAGAAAAGGGCTGTTTTTGTAATGCTTCACCATAATCATGGAATAGCCTCAATACATTAGATTCCTAAACAGAAGTTACAGAATTACAAACAGTTCATTCATATTCATTCACATATACTGCAAACTCTTTATGACAGGGACTGTCATACAGTTCTGTATTTGTTCAACATCTAGTATGGGGGAGAGAGGGGATCAGAACAATGGCTCGGGGCTCTCAGGTACAACCACAATAGAGAGAAATAAATAATACATTAAAACCTCAACATTAGAAACGCCAGAGTTACAAACTGATCAATCAACCACATACCTCATTTGGAACCAGAAGTACACAACCAGGCAGCAGCAGAGACAAAAGAAAAACACTACACAATATTGTACTCTGTTAAATATAAACTATTCAAATAAAGGGAAGGCAGAAATTTCCTGCATGGGAAAGTTTCAAAGCTGTATTAAGTCAATGTTCTGTTGCGAACTTTTGACAGAATAGCCATAGCGTTTTGTTCAGAGTTATAAACATTACTGAGTTACAAACAGCCTCTGCTCTATTAAGGGTGCCAGGTCAGTGTAGAAATGACAGATGGTGGGGGACAACTTACTTTGCTGTGTTGCTGCCAAAGTGATGTGCTATTACAACAAAATTGGCTGTGATATCCTATGTTAGGGAAAAGTATGTGAAAAAAGATCATGCACTAAACATGACTTTAACAGTCTTTGATATTGATAGAGAGGAATTCTGGGAATATCAGGAAATACACAGATGCCTAGAGAAGCTAGACAGATCTGGAATTCATTATGATTGCAACCTAGGCTACAGATGGTAGGTTAAGGACATGCTTCTAGCTCACCTTTTCCCTTTCAGGGTTACCAGGACCATCCGTTTCTTCTCCCCTCCCCACTGGTGAAGAGTAACAATATTTTTTTCTCATTTTCTCGTTTGTTTTTGTCTGTTGATCCCACTTCATCCCACGATCTCCCACCACTGGAATCTCTTCAACAACCCAGCCTCACTCTCCATGCTCACTCACTCCCTTCTCGTCCTATATTCCTCCTCTGTGTCCTTCTCTCTTGACCCACTCTGCTCATATCCTTCCACTCTGCCACATCTACTCCATGTCACACCCTCAAACCAAATAGGAATATGTGACATTTTTGTAATATATCTTAAAAAAAACCAAGATACAAATCAATTTTAGAAAAGAGATCAGAAAGCTAACATGACACAACTGTGATTGTGCTGTTCACTTTGGCTGTGTCTAGACTGGCCCCCTTTTGCGCCAAAGGCATGCAAAGG
>CM057846.1:61558328-61583401 GCA_030068395.1 Apalone spinifera | reverse complement strand
GAGGAGGTCATCCTAAGAAAACACATGTAACTAGACTTCAAAAGTTACAACTTTAAAACATATTTCCTCTTACAGAAAAGCTGTTATCAGGGTTTTGTGTTTCACACTCTGTAAATGAGATCTTGAACATGAACAGTTCAGGGAGCTGCACAGCCGGTATTTCTTGTGACTTTTTTATATAATTAATTTTAGCAGGGAGAGACAAGCTACAAGGTCTCAATTAAAAAAAAAACCTTCCAGAGAATCTTCAAGATGTATGTACTTAAGGTATGTAAATCCAGACAAACTAGTGGCTTGGGAAGAAACAGTTGTGAAGGTGGTTATGATGTCTGGACATGGATAGCATTATTCCATTTTGTTCTAACTTGCCCTCTGGGCAACTGCTGATACTAGAGTCCAATGCGGCTCATTCATACATACATACATACTTATTTTAATTACACTTACACACACACACACACACACACACACACGGATTTTTAAAAATAATTTGGAATTTCAAATTTAAAAAGCACTGGAGATTTTAAGTCCTTTGTGCTTCCAGCTGTGCCATTACTTTACTCTGTTTATGCCTGGACTAAGACAGGCTAATTTCTTGTGGCCAAAAAAAAGGAAATTAAGCTTTGGTATACAGAGCATATTTTTAAAGCAAATTATTAATCAGACATTGATAGTCCATAGAAATAGTTTTTGCTTTAACATTCTCATCTAATCAAAATATTGTTTAAGTTTAAAAAAAAATGAAAAAATTAAACTCAGTCTCTTAAAAGCATTGGCAATTGCCTATAGTGTGAAATTTAGGCAGGATAAAAATATTTCCTACACAAGTCTCAGATTTATACCTTTCCAGAATCTTATGGTGAGAGCATGCAGATGCTGGAATTAATCCTCAAGAATCCATATGTTGAAAATATCCTTTTAGATTTTGAAGATGTTGATATTATTCCTTGCTAGAGTATCGATTTTTTTCTTCTAGCATTTGGTTTCTTTTTCATACATTATTATTGTTTGTATCTTATCCATAAATGTTAAAGTCAAAGTCAAACTTATATTGAGGAGACTGAATATAAAAAAGCCATCTGGTTTGCAAGGCTCTCTCTCTCTCGGTAAGTTGTAAAGCATTCTGGTCTCTTGGGTCCAAAAAAGAATGATCCCTTTGGCCATATTATAGCCACAGTATTATAAGGATTTCATCTTGATCTTAGAAATTAAAGTAATAGTTTTGAATTAGTTTATTTTCAGTATCTCTTAGAATTAGATTCTTCCTGGAGAAGCACAGCATTTGTCAGTTTAGCCAATTAACACTCATGTTGCATATGTATTTACATTGCTAAGATGTTTGAGGCCATTGCTCAATAACAATTCCCGTGTCTTTTTGTAGGACTGGCTAAAAAATTGCTTTCTGATATCACTGTGTGCCTCAATGTTAACCTCTGACATACCCATACAACTATTAGTACTCCTCAGTTCCATGATGTGCTTCGGAGTTCTCAAGGGACTATCGGCTTAAAATGATGCTTCTCACATATTGACCAATCCAGAAAGGTATTTCCATTGTTCACACTGTTCTCAAAAGTATTTTGGGAGAAATTTCTGATTGTGTTTGTGAACACCTGTCAAATACTAAGGAATTCTATAAGGGATTGATAAATTGCATCATTATTCAATATGGGACCACAATGACAAATATAATTTTAGAAGATGAACATGAAAACTCTTGTTTATAGTACTTCATATGGTTAGAAGACCGACAAAATCTTTTAAGTTCATTTTCATGTGTTTCTCTGTACTGTACAGCTAAATACTTTATATCTGTATTTTTGAATAAAACAGCATTTTCTCCCCAAACCACTTGAGTTGGCTTTTCTCAGAGTGGTATATAGCTTTGGGGGGCATTTATCATTAATTCTTTTTCTATAATATTTAATTGCCATATTTGTTACTATTAATTATTGACTATTATTGCTTTAATAAGCAAATATAGTCTTAAACTCCACTGTCCTCTTTTCCATCAAGTATGGCATAAACACTAACATTTTGGGGAAAATGGAAAACAATCTGAAGAGCAGACTAACACTAGTAAACCTATGAAAGCAAGTAATCCTTAAAATCTGAAGTGATATGCAACACTATACATCCACAACAACGACGAATGCAATAGGCTTAGAAACATTATCTGTAACTATCAGCTACATCTCTAATGCTTTTTCACACTTCATCTTACACATTTATTAAAACTAATACAGTAATGCATTAAATACTCCAAATTGTATAAAACCCAAGCACAACTCAAACAACTTTGGAGGAGAAGACTAGAGGGATAAAAATTGAGGTAATGAATATATATTATATTATCCTTAGATATCATAACTGAAAGCTAATTCATTGATGTTTTCATCCATTCATTTCACTGAGATGAGCAAAAACTAATTTCTCACTATCTGTTTGCCTCTGGGGAACAAATACTTGTGTCTAGACGTATCAGACCTTCTGATTCTGTTCCGGAATTTAAAATATGTCACACCATACATCTAGACATTGAAGAAACAAAGATTTTGAAAGAATGATCTAAACTGGATTCCATTGTGAGTGTTAAAGTTTTGAATATAGAGAAGACTACTCCCTTCTCCATTTCTTCTGCCATCATATTTTAGTGCCTCAAGTTTTCCCATCAGCAAATTGTGTGATGAAAATTTGGAAAGCAGATAATCTTTCAATTGAAATACCGCATATTGTTTTATAGAGTGAAATCTCAATTTATACAACATAAATATCCATTACAAAATATGAAGCTGGTGATATTTGCTGTTGACCTATAGTTTGATTGTGTTAGTCTAACTTCCTTTGGCTTAGTTGATAATTCTATTCCTATCAAAATTTCTATCAGCCAAAAAAAGTTGGAATGGAACCAGTGTCCCTTGTTCTATTTTTTTTCCCTAGGAGATCTTTGTACAATGCTTCTGAGTAGGGGACTTCTTCAACTGGAAGAGATTTCTTCAAGTCATATAAAATGGGTACTTGGCAGATTCAGTTGCTGCATCTATTTTTGGTAAGACTTGTTGTGATATCCATGTTTAGGCATTACGGTTATAAATATCTTTCCTTTGTAACATCTCCAGATGATGGGTGCTGAGGAATACAAACAAATGTTTGCCACACTCTTATAATGTCAGCAAATTCTAATGAATAATCTGTTTGTTGATCCTTGTCAGATCAGTAAAGATCAACATCCTTGTTAGATTAGTAAAGCTCAATGACCGTTCATCCCCTCTAAAATAGCACAAGATCCAAGAGCCTGGAATGGGGTCAGGGCTTACTTTTCTCTCTTGGGTTAAATGCATGGTTAATTTTCCTTTTTCTTTTTGATTGCTTACAACTTTTGTCTTTATAGCAGGATAATCATTTGCAGCTGAATGAAGGCAATTTTCTTCTTTGATGACTCCTTGCACGTGGCTATTTTTTGATTTACAAAAGGAGAACTTAGTCTTCACTATGTCCTAACTAAAATGAACCAAATTTTAATGGAGACCATGAAATGATGTTGGAAGATTGATAATAGAAAGTTTCACTTTCCCAGGGTAGATACAACTTACTAAAAGACTTCAGAAGGAAGTCTTGCCACCCATAACATTTATCCCAGAAGTAGTACTAGAATCCTAGTCACTTACCATTGCAGTTGTTTCTTTAGAAGAGTAGCGATAATTTCTTTTGATCCTGAGAAGAGTGTTGATATTTCTTTCACAGCACGCACTTCTGCAGCTTACACACGTTTGGTTTTTGATAGGGTGCTAGGAGATGGGCGACCTAGCCCTGCCCTGTGGCTCTCCCTCCGAGATGGATATTCTAGGTCTAGAAGCCGACTGGGAGCAGAAAAGACAACATATTCCCCTTCAATAAACAGGTGAAGCGGGGGCCTAACACTTTGCACATATGTGTTTTAGGTAGAGCCTTCTTAAGGAATGAGTTTTTCCTTAGACGGCATGCATCCCTGCTCAAAACTTCAAATGTGGAAGCGATTCTTACCACATGTCAAACTCAGATCAAGAAGATCCTTTCATTTAATGCCTAAATAAGTACTCTTTCACAACACATCTTTTCAAAGAGTAATCACAAAGCACTTTCTATCTAGTTTGCTTCTAGAGGTAAAACTATCTTGTGATATAGACAAGTAAAGTGCGGTCTTGATTCTCAGTTTATCAAATGACAACTCTATATCCATTCAAAAATGAATTAAACCTTTACAGATTGGTTGGCTATGAATATAAATAAATACAATTAATAGAATGATTTGCCTTTTGAAAGCAAGAATTTGAGTTGTGTTTTTGTAGGGGAGCAGCTTCAGAAGGGCCAAGAGATGGCAGCTGAAGTCTCAGGAGTCCATCTCACTAAGCATAGAAGAAAAGGAGAATGCTTGTCTCCCCTACACCCCAAATCCATTTAGGGATGAATATGATACTTTTGTAGAGCTCTCAGGCTCTGATCTAAACATGTTCCATGTGTTAAGAAATTAATCTTTGTTGTCTATGAATTTGATCATCAGAAATAGGGAGAAAAAGATACGTTATGCTATACAATATGGGATTTCTGCATGTTTCATCTTTAATTTTTCCTATAAAAGGTATATATATTATACACTTCAAATCATCCCATAATCTCATTTGTTTATGTTGTAAGAACTCTGTGTTAACCAACAGGTCTTAGTCACAGGATCCCCAAGCAATATCCTCATATGCTGGGCTGGAAATACACAAAGCATCTAGAAACTGTTCCACAGATAGGTATAGATTTTTGCTTGGTGACAGATTGCCAAATATTTAAATAGAAAGAACTATGCCAAGCAACAAGGTATTTCACTGCACTTTTTGATGATGCACTGATGAACTTTTTTGAAGGGTTTTTATATTTTTATCCAAGACATGACCACAAAGACAAGCACAGAAATACTGACATTTTTGCCACTTGGAAATGTAGTTCCTGCTTTCATCTGATTTGCGCACAGAAATGTTCAACACAGAAAGATTATGGCTTATAAGAGACTAGAACAGACCAGAACAGCATATTCATATTATGCAGCATATTGCAGAACCTCTTAAAATGTGTATTTAAAATTTATTTTGAAGCTTCTTAAGTAGCTAAAGTTAAGCTAAATGAATTTTAAAACATATTTTAGTTTCCTGAGAATGTTAGTCAGGCCCAAAGACTTCCAGTCATCCAATGAATAGCTACAAGACAGGAAGTAGCAATACAAAATTTCCACAGATTGCCCTGTCCGTACATCTGAAATAGAACCTCAAATATAATTAGTTTCAGTAATACCACCAAACAAGCAGATGAAAACTATTTTCAGTCAATATGGTCTCAGGCTGAGTTCAAGCCAGCACTCTAGGTGAAACACGCTGCATGCCTTTCGTGAACACTTTTTTCCTCTCATCCAAGCATTGAGCAGATCCAACATGAATCAACTGAGATCAGAAGTCATAGACCATAGTATCCACAACCTAGGTATATTATTTATCAACTGAAGCCACAGAAACCAATGTAACCAAGCAGCAGGAACCAGACTAAGCATTCTGCACAAGCTCCTACTAGGTCTTCAGGACAGGAATCCATTTTAATTTTTATATATATTATAACTAAATTAGGAGGATCAGAAGAACAATTCACTTAGAACATCAAGTATCTGGTCTTGAAGATATCATCATTCATCCAAATACAGTATTAATTCAGTACAATCAGCTTTATTTTCAAAGAAAATAGCAAAACTCAGAGATACTCAAGAAAGGAAAAAAACGTCATCTGTTGACAGCCAATACTTATTCTTGCATTTGTGGTAACTCAGTGGTTACCAAATAAATTTTTATTAAGAAACACTTAACAGAATTTTGTTTGTTAGTTCAGTTTTTGTCTTAGTCATTGCCTGGTTGAGTAACACACTGTGATGTAAAAGATGCAAACTTGTCAGTGGGCATAAAAACTTTCTGTATGATACATACATTAAGCCTATGAGCTAGTTATACAGTGTAATCCCATCACTTGCAGCTAAAGTAATGAATTAACTATAACCTTAATATAGGAGTAACATTCAGAACACCATACCTAAACAAGTGTTAATGAACTCCCACTGCTATTTTTCAATTCATTGCAAAACTTCCATAACATAAAACAACATTCCTTCAAACAAGGCACAGTCATTCTTGAGTGAACATGAGTAAGAACATGCCAAGCTCAGAGTTTAAAACTAAGTTTTTTAATGAAGTGAAATAAAGGGACTGAAAAGAAGAAGTAAATCCCACCAGTTCTGACTTTTATCTAGCTCAAAAAATGCTATATTTTTATGACAATGTAATTTGCATCCTTCCTTCCCTTTTCCTGCCTTCCATCCCCCGAGGCCAAACACAGTTTTTGAATAAGTTATAAATGACCAAAAACTGGGTGTTCTAATAAGAAACAGCATCTACAACTTAAGTACAAGATCATTAATGTAGTGTTAGAGCAGAGAAAATCATAACAGTTTTCTGTACAGATGTGTCTTGAATTAATTGCTCCATAATACTTAAAAACAAACAATTGTTCTGGCTATAATCCTTCTTGAGTCATGCCAATTTAAAGTAGGGTGCACCGACCCTCCAATTATAACAGGAGGTACCTAGAACTAAAATGAAGACTGTAGTACTGAAACACACCCATCTTTTCAAATATAGTATCATTTATTATATTGGGCAAACAAGGGAAATTAAAAATATAAAACACACTCAGAATAACATTAAAGAGCCGATTTTAAAAGTAACAAAAGCAAGCAAGCAAATTAAGAGGTAAAACTAACCACACCATCTATAAAACTTACCTTGCTGCGTCTATCTACCCTAACAAGAATGGCCCTCTCTCAGTAGGGACATAGGAATGTTTGGTCAGACCAGAAGAGGGATGGTCAACACCAGGAAGTTGAGGGGGAGGGGAAGATGGAAAAGAAACACATACCAGACCTGCCAGGGCCTAGTTACTCCTTAACATGCGAGAATCTTCTCGGGGATTGGGAGGAGCTTCTCTGCCTTCCATTGGCTAGGTACAGGGGCACATTACTTCTGTGGGAATCCTGTATCACCGCACGTGCACAGAATTCACAGCTTCGCCGATACAAACACGCAGTATGTTCATGTTTAGTAATACCTAAGCACACTGGACTGGTACCTCAGACTGTTAATCTGAGTTGTCATAAATTTATTCAATATCTTCACATAGAAGTAGTTTCATAAGAACACAATACAATACTACGAATGAGTTTATGGCAGGCAGGTAGGCAGGCAGAAAGACAGATTTTGCCAAATAAACTCAAACAAAAATGTCTTTTTTAAAAACCCTATATTTTTAATCTTCCACTTATCTCACTTTAAATACATCACACAAACATTTAAATTTGATTTCCAATAACGAACATTAGCAAGATGCCATTTTTTCCTTAATATTGTGCCTAAGTTTAAAAAATAAACCCACATGCATTTCTGGTTCCAAAATAAACAGAACAAATGAGATACTTACTTATCAAAGATATCGCTGTTTTTTATGAAGCTCTCTAATTTGTCCTTTGCATATTCTACCACATCTGAATGAAGCTCAATTCCATGATTTATTCCAAAAGGGCCTGTAATTTAAAAAGTGGTTTTATAAGTATAATGCTGTTTTATGCACTTTTATAATGCCTTTCATTTAATGATACCACAGTGCTTTTATTAACACTTAATTAGGCCTCCAAACAGCCCTACAAAAAGGGACATTTTATAATCTTTACAGATAGGCAAACTAAGGCATACAATTTAGTGAGCCAATGAAATGCCAGGAGTAGAACACAGGAATTCTGGCTCCCCATTTCCTGTTATCACCTGCCCACACTATCACAAAGAGCAAGTACAATTTCTCCTTTATGAGAGAAAATGCAAAAATCTTTTCTTAGTATTTAATTAGACTTTAATGTGGCACATGCATTTTTAAAGACAATAGTCAGGAGCTGGAATTAAGTCCATGTGTTGATCATTATAATGTATCCATTAGGAGGAGGATTAAAATTTGCTAAATTTCAAGTACATTTTATTGAAGTAGAATCAACTCAAACAACGATGGCACAGAGATTTAGCACACTATGCCCTCTCTCAATTATGCAGTTTCCTGAATCCTTATGGGTAACAGTGTTCAATACTTGCATAGCACTTCTGTGCTCCAGTTGGCTGATCTACAACAGTACTGTGTCCAGCTCTCCATTTAGATTGTCCTCCACGTTAACTTTTAACCCAACTCCTTACCCTCTCAACACTTTGGAAATCATAGGGGTTTTTTTAAACAGTTTAAAACTGAATTTCAGTTTGTGGTAAAAGTGTTAAGTCCACTCTTCTGAAGTAGTAAGGTGCAAGGATTGAAAACTAGAACACATTAAAAACTAGAATTAGAGTAAAGAAGTGGTCATTTGTTGTGGGCATAAAGAGATATAAGCTCTGTATGTAGGCACTCCACAGAATGGAGATTTTAGCAGCCAAGCAGAGAAGAGGAAACAGCAACTATATGTTGCATTCCATCAATTAGTAATCACTATACCCCAAGCCTTTACTTGTGGAATTATTTAGCATAACCCTTTATTATCTAAGGAAAGAAGCATTTCTATAATCAAATTATTTATCCAATAAAATTCATCAGGAATTTTTTTGCAAAACAGAAGTGTTGAAGCAATTACAGAAAAAAATACAGAAGTATTTCTGATGTTTTAAATCTGTCAGTTAAAACAAACAGATTTGCAGCACAGGCTCTCTTTTTATGGGGAAAAAAAACTTTAATAAATTGTTTGGTAAATGTGACCTAATGGTGCAATGTCACCATAATATTCTGAACCATGAGCCTGAAAATTATTTGTAATCCTTAGCATGAAATTAGAACATCTGGTATGTCATGCAATAAACTGGATCCAAAAGAAGAGGTTGTTGCATGTTCTGCTCATAAAGCTTTCCTGCTGGCAGACACAGAGGGGAGATACCTTCCTTCACAGCACTGAAAGGTGCTTTGTTGGTACACATATATCCTTTATTAACTTAGCTCACTGCTTCCCATTGCACTGTCAGTAAAAGCAGTCCTTTTCCGTCTCTTGCACTACTAGTAAAGCTGGCTTTAAAATGCAAAATCCATTCTTGTAAAAATGTTCAATATATTTAAAAACAGAACAAAATTTCAGTTGAACAAGGACAAAATGTCAAAAATATGAAATCTGTGCGTGAAGAGATTTCAAGAAATATTCCATTTCAGGAAATTAAAAAAATAATCCACCTTACTGTAGGAAAACTGCCTATCAGTACCATTACTTAAGAGACAGAATCCAGCTTCTCTCTACCCTCCCCTCACCTAAATTCTGGCTCCTCAGCCCTTTCAGCAGAAAGCTTTGGACCAGTAGAATGTGAGATTGACAAACACCTTCCAGGCTAGCTTTCTGATTATTTCCGATAGAAAAAATGAATATTATTTTGAAAAACTGAAATTTTCCCAGAGAAAGAGGACATTCCTCATCAGCGTATCATTCTGACAAAAAAAAAAAAGTTTCCCGCTATTTCTATTTACTAGCTAACAAGCATGCTAACAAAAAATGAACGGGCATCAGTGTTTTGAAAACTGAATATTTCAGAAAATCTTTCCTGGGAATCAAAAGCAGGTTTTCAAATATAATTTACTTTAAATGAATTCTCATTCCCCTAATCTAATCTCCTAAATTGTTTTCCTGTGTCTAGCATTTTGGCTGCACTATTAGCTTTTTCAATTACAATTATCACCATCTGTTCCAAAATTCATGCAAATTTCCAAATGGAAATTAATTTTTACTGGTTTTGAAGAGAATCATGAAGAATATCAAACAAATGTTTGAAGTTTTGTGACTTATAGAGTGACGAGGGACATGTGTGTAATATTAGATCAACATGCAATGAGGCAGCAATTAATCTCTGCAGCAACATGACAATGTAAATTAATGCAGTGTCATGATACACACACTTCAGAATTGCTAAATGGTAAACTGAACAGAAGAGAGTTGGCAACACTGTTTTCATTAGTTTTTCCAGTTTTAGGATAGGATTGTATATGATATTTGATAATGGTCTTACCAATTCATAAAAACTGAGACTTTTGCGTTACTTCCTGGAGTAACATTTCATTCACAATGTGATTATGCTAACCTCATCATTATCTATCACCATTATTAAGTCTGAATAGTGCTTCTGGTTCTAAAATCCTGTAATACTCAATTATAGAAGTCAAAGGATTTGTCTGCACTGATCATTAAAATTATGTGAACTATTCTTCCTATGTGTATTATTATCCCTGACTTTATGTTAAACTTAATCTGACAAATGTAGCAAGCTATTACAGACCAATTTGTATTTCAAGAAGTCCTCAATTTTAAGTCATCTATACATTAATTTAGCATTACATTAAAATTCATAAAATCATCAATATGGTATTCTCTATTAATCCCACTACTGAACCATCAGATACCCAACCACTGATAAATAATCTTCTGTTTCCTATTTCCTAACACTAATATGGTACAAATTGAAACAGAACAGGTTCTGTTTTAAAGAGCTGTAAAGGTTTCATTTTATTATAATCAGTAAAATAAATCATCATTGTCAAAGAATTTTTTGTTCAAATATTGCTATAAATCTGATTAACCAGGCTGATTTAAGAACTGCAGAGCAGGTTGTGCCTGCTGATTCACACTCTTAGAAGGCCCTCTCTTGAACGTCTCATCTCTCCATGTGAAAGGGCAAAGGGAAAAGTCAGTCACTTTCCCTATTTAGTTCTCCTCATTCCCTTTCTGGAAACCTGCAAAGGATCAGAACTTGTCTGTGAGGTGTGGCCAGGTCAGACAGCTCACATCATCCACACCTGGCCCCATAGAGATTAGGTACGTGATGAAAGGGAACAGTAATGTTCCTGTACAAATGGGGAGGGGGAGGGAGAAATCTGCAGCTTCCCCCCAGCCCTATCTAAAGGGGACCTAGGGGGTGGGAGAGAACGTTGCCAGCCAGACTCTTTCACCTGCCTGGTGATTGTCTCTTTTCAGCATGGTTTTATAAGAAGCAATCCCATTCCCAGCACAACCAAACCTTTACTTTGCTTTAAGTTGTGATAAGAGGAAGTTGCATACCAAATTTGGTGGTCCCAGTTCTTACAGTTCAGGAAGTGTTCTTGAACAAACAGACAAACTCTCTCAAATATGTAAGAGATTATACTGTAACAGCCATTGGGGAAGTATTTGTACAAAATTGCCTATATTTATAATCTGCCACAGAAATAAAACTCCCATGCCATAAACAGACCTGGTACAAGAGGAACAGAACGTTACGTGAACAAACCAAAACAATTATTTTATCAGCAGGTACTGAAATTTTGAATTTATACTTATGAATGAATATTACCATCAGAAGCATTACTGAATACTGTTTTGTATTAGGTAAGGGAACGAATTTCCGTTTCCACAAGAGGGAGCACTGAATCAGCTCTCTCACTTTAGTTAATATTACTTGGAAGGAATTCCAAGTCTTGGTAGTGACTTTACAGATTAAATCTGTTAAACCTTCTTCCATTCAGAATAGTATCTGCTTCTCTTAAAGGTTTTCTCTCTCCATTATTTCAATCTATAAAAATTAGTAATCCAGGATTTCAAGAATTCCATATACTGGAAAAGGTTCACATTTTGTAAAAATTTTTGTAGCAATGATATTAGTACCTCCTTAATTAGAAAGCAATACTGGAAGATACAAAAAATTATTTAGTGGAAGAAAAAAGTGTCCAGGACACTTGCATCCCATTACTGAATTAAATGAAATTCCACTATGCAGAGTTATGTCAGGTAAACATTTAAGGATACTTACAAAATCAATCAATCAAGAATTGGGGGTTAATTTCTTTTGATATGAAAAGATGCATTTAATATAAATGTTCTGCTCTCTAAGATATATAGTTTTAAAATAAATCCATTTAGCAACATATTATATTCACTTTTTAGCTGGTAGCACAGCCTTATTTAAGTACAATAAAGGATGAGGCAGTAAACTTAAAAACATCCAATCTTAAGCAGTGAATATTTGCCAGAGAAATACTAATACTCTGTTACATCTAGGTGGTTTTCTGAAGAATGGCTTACTTATGTCCTAAGCATATAAATCTCTTGCCTTATGTTTTACACCTTAAAGAGTCCTTACTAAGTTTAAAAGTTGCAGAAAGTTTTAGAAATAATTGTTTTCATACTCCCTGTTGAAAAACAGAATATTCTTTGTGACTCAACAACATTTAGCTTGTGTGGGCATTATGGTGTCAAAAGGGTTTACAGTTTCAAGTGACTACAGGAGGGTAATCTATTTAAGCAGCAAAAACATTGTTTTTGTTAAAAGGCGCCGCAGATCAGAGATTCGCCAGCAGTAGTCCAGCTGCACTGTGCCTGCGCAGCAGGTGTCTCGTTCCGTTCGCGCCGTCTCTGAGCGCGTGCGGTCCGGCTCCTGCTAGTTCCTCCTACGAGGAGAATATCTGAAAAACACAAAGGAGAGAAGTGGGGAGGAGGGCGGGTCGTGGAGCACCCACGGGGGGGACACATCTCGAAGAACTGTTGTTACTGCTCAAGGTGAGTAACTTCCTCTTTGAGAAGTGTCCCCGTGGCTACTCCACTGTAGGTGACTTCAAAGCAGTAGCCTGGTCTACGGAGGCATGACTCGGAACTATGCCCTCTTTGCTGTGGATAAGACCGCAGAGGCAACCACTGAGTCATGTACAGAAGTGTTGATAGCGTAGTGTTTTGCGAATCTGAAGTCAGACGACCACATATCCGCATGGCCGATGTCTCATAAGGGAACCCCTTTGAGGAAGGTTCTATAGCCCTGCTGGAATGAGCTCTAGGTGTGTGTGGAAGTGGTTTATTTTGCAATGAATAACACCACAAGATGCAGGCCACGATGAGCTTTGATATGCATTGCGCCATTAAAGGATGGCCTTTGGAGCGTTCAGCCGTGCACACTGGAAGGCGTTGAGATTTATGGAAAGTTTGTGTTCTATCCAAGTAGAACACTAGTGTGAAGTGAACATCCAATGTATGTAGTCAAGCTTCCTAGTTAGGGGAGTGTGGTTTAGGGTAAAAGATTGGGAGGACTATGGGCTCATTAACGTGCAACACCGAATTCACCTTAAGAAAGAAGTTCGGATGGGGACATAGCATAACACCCTGGTTGGTGAACAGCGTATAAGGTGGTGTGGCCGAAAACGCAGCCAACTCACCTACCCTGCGTGCTGAAGTAACTGTCAGCAGGAAGGTAACCTTCATTGTGAGCGTAGCCAAATCACAGGTTGCCAAGGATTCAAAAGGACGACGCATTAAAGTGTCCAAAATTAGTTCCAGGTCCCATAAATCTGGGGGTTTTGGTGTGCAGGGTATAAATTTAAGGAGACCCTTAGTCATTGGATGGGCAAAAATTGAGTAGCCCTCTATCGGGTGCTGGAAAGCAGAAATCGCCGCCAGATGAACTTTGATGGAGGACGATGCTAAAACTGAATGTTGTAGATGTAGGATATAAATCGAGGATACGCTGGATGGGAAGAAAAGACGGATCGAGATTATTAGCTGAGCATCAGGAGTGGAAGCGATGCCATTTATAAGGTAGGTAGCTTGTGTGGAGTCTCGTCTACTGAGCATCAATGCATGTTTGACCTCCTGGGAACAGATGATTTCTGTTTGTTGGAACCAGCTAGGAGCCGGGCCGTAAGGTGCAGGTGGTCGACCTGTGGATGGGTCACGTTCCCTCGCTGCTGCATCACGAGATCGTGTCGTTCGGGTAAGTGTTTATGGGGAATATATGAACATCTGGAAGAGGAATGGGAGCCACGTCTGATGTGGCCAGAAGGGGGCTACAAGTATGACCGTGGCATCGTCTCTGATTATTTTCTCCAAGACTTTCAGAATCAGTGGAATCTGAGGAAAAGCATACAGCACATGATGACTCCAATCTAGTAGGAAGGCATCTCCGAGAGATCTCAGCCCGAGGCCCGCTCTGGAGCAATAAGAGGGACACTTCATGTTCTGATGTGTAGCAAATAGATCTAGAACAGGATGACCACATTGTTGGAAGAGGTCCTGTGTTACCTCATAGTTTAGTCCCCATTTGTGCTGGTGAATAAAATGCCTGCTGAGGGCACTAGCAATAATGTTGTCTTTACCTGGGAGGCACATCACAACGATGGTGATATCGTGGCGAATGCACCAGTTCCATAATCGTGTCGCCTCTGCACAGAAAGACTGCGACTGGGCTCCCCTTGCCAGTTGATGTAATAGGTTGTTATGTTGTCAGTGAGAATTTGAATGGTGCAACCTTGAATATTGGCTAGGAAATGCTTGCAGGCGTTAAGTAGCGCTCTCAGCTCGAGGAAGTTGATATGTTGGAGAGATTCCTGAGTGTCTATTGTCCTTGAACTTGGTAGTCTCTGAAGTGCGCTCCCCAGCCCTGTAAAGATGTGTCTGTTGTAATCTGCATAGTGCATAATGGAATAGAACGCCAGCAAGCATGTTGGTAGGGGAGCTCCAACATGCTAAGGAGTCCCATACTAGAGAGGAAACTGAGACTTACCTGTGCAAACTGTGATAGCCTCCATATATTGACAAGGCAATCCAGTGTTGGCAGCATTTGAGATGTAACCTTGCAAGTTGTACCACATATGTGGTGGCCGCCATGTGCCCCATGAGTTGCAAACAGGTAAATATTGGAGTCTTGGGACTTTTGGAGAGGGTTTGTACAAAGTCCTGGATTGCATGGAATCTGATTAGAGGGAGGTATGCCCTGGCTATTGTAGAATCTAGTCGTGCTCCAGTGAACTTGAGGGATTGTTGCAGAGTCATGGAAGATTTTGCAAGATTAATTATGAGACTGAATAGAGTAATCATATTTGTAGCATGCAATGCCTCATTGAAAGACAACATCTTGATTAGACAATCGTCTAAGTACGGGAATATCATTAATGCCGTGTCGACAAAGGTAAGCTGCCACTACCACTACAGTTTGAGAGAAAACCCTGGGCGCCGATGATGAAAGGCCAAAAGGGAGAACTCTGTATTGGAAACGTCCCGTGTCTACAAGGAATCTCAGAAAATGTCTGTGGCTGGATGGATAGTGACATGAAAGTAAGTGTCCTGCAGGTCAAGGGACGCAAACCAATCCCTGGTATTGAGTGCTGGGATAATGGAAGCT
The DNA here is from genome assembly GCA_030068395.1 of Apalone spinifera. NCBI lineage: Eukaryota > Metazoa > Chordata > Testudines > Trionychidae > Apalone > Apalone spinifera. Next base: position 61,568,147 of record CM057846.1, on the reverse strand, counting down.
AATGTCACCATCTTGAATCTGTGCTTTTGAAGGTAACAATTGAGTCGAAGGTCCAGAATCGGTCTCCACCCTCCTGATTTTTTCTGGGTAAGGAAATAATGGGAGTAAAATCCTTTGCCCAGGAACTGCTTGGGTACTCTCTCTATGGTGCCAATTGTAAGTCGGTGCAGGACATCTTGCCTTAGGAGAGCTTCGTGAGAGGGGTCCCTGAAGAGGGACGGGGGGAGAGGAGGGAGGAGGTAAACGGAATTGCATAGCCAGATGTCACTAGCTCGCGGACCCATCGATCGGTGGTGATGGCGGACCACCAGTGTTGATATGGCCTAAATGGATAATGAAATAACATCCCAACCTCACGAGTTGCAAAAGCTAAGGGGAATGGTTTGCAGTCCCCTGTCCAACCCATCAAACGGACTGCCAGTTATTTTATTGGTTAGGCGCCCTGTTTTGTGGGAGTAATTTTTGCTGTTGTTGCTTTGGACGTTGTTGGTCATACTGCCTGTATTGGGATGCAGTGTATGAGAAAGGTCTCTTCCAGTAGCAAGGCGTGTATCGCTTACGGTGGTAAGGTGGTGTATACATTCCGAGTGTCCTAAGCATCGTTCTGGAATCTTTGCCAGAAAGGAGCACCTGATCCGTTTTCTCGGCAAAACTGTAGTTCCCTTGGAACGGAGGCCAACTGGAGCCAGAATTTTCTATGGAGCCAATTCACTGAATTGGCAATGGTTCAGGCAGCCGTGTCAGCAATGTCCAATGCAATCTGTAATGCTGCCCTGGAAGCAGCGTAACCCTCCTGTACTACCTATTTTAGTATTTGGCGTTTGTTGTCAGGCAGATGTTCTAAAAGCACCACCAACTTGGTATAATTATCAAAGTTGTGGTTAGAAAGGAGGGCCACGTAATTAGCCATCCTCAAAGTCAGTGTAGTGGATAAGTAAACTTTCCTGCCGAATAAATCTAGTCTTTCAACCTCCTTGTCATTAGTGGTGTTCTTATATTGTGGTGCTTTAGCTCTCTGCTGTGCTGCGTCCACTACCAGCAAGTTAGGCTGTGGATGTGTAAATAAAAATTCCATCCCTTTCGAGGGGACGAAGTACTTTTTGTCTGCCCTTTTGTTGGTTACAAGGGTAGAAGCAGGAATTTGCCAGATCTTGTCAGCGACTTCGAGAATTGCCTCATCAAGAGTGCCACCCTAGACTTCCGAGAGGTTTGCAAATTCTTCAGCAGTTGCTGCTGTTTCTGCTGTACTTCGGTTAGTTGTACTTCCTGGGTCTCACCATGCGTTTGACTAGCTCTTGAAATTGCCAAGCATCATTGGTAGGTGAAGAGTCACCTGCAAAGATGGCGTCATCTGGAGAAGAGGACGACTGGTCCATTGGGGACTCCCCTTGTGGCTGCTCTGGTTCAGATATTTGCCCTGGGTCAGGGTGCAGAGTGAGTGTGGGCATGTCTCCAGTGGGAAGTGGGGGGGTCTTGTGCCAATGGACGGAGTGGATAAACTAGTATTGTTATGTGAGACATGCGGTTGGTGGTAATGCGGTGATCTTGAACAAATGCGTCCTGCCGAATAAGGGCAGCATCAGTCATAGTAACGGTAGTCATAGTGGCGACTGCAGTAGTATCTCCTTGGGGAGTATCTTGGAGAATATCTACTCATAGTTGTATGATGGTAGCGGGAGTAAGACGAATGCGTAGGAGATCTAGGGGAGCTTGACCTGCCTTGTGAGCATCTTGGAGACCTGTGAGGATCGGTGCTGATAGTAACGCTGCAGAGATGAGGAGTAAAGTGGCGACAAATGGCAGTGTTGCGTAGTGGGACTGCTATGTATCACTTCTTCGGAGCATATTGAACAAGCTGATCCAGAAGAGGATGGCTCTGGGGGCAAATGAACAGGTTCTGGGCTAGGAGAGGGAGTAATCAGTCTCCTAGACTTGCGTAGGGCCTTTGATGGTGCCAGAGAGGGCTGTCGATAGGATGAAGCCATATCCGGCTCTGGACGTATCGCTGGTGGAGTTGGTGCCATCGGTGCTAATAGCAGTGGCACCATAGCAAGTGCCGGTGCCACAGGTTGCATCAGTGCTGACACGGCCGTCAGCGACGGCCTCGTTGTCGGTGCAGACATTGGTGGCTGCTTTCCCAGTGCTGCTGCCGGTACCGACTCTGCTCTGGGCGCCACAGGGTCACCAGTGCCTGTTCCCTCGAAAGGGTGGGACTCGACACCGATGTACTCGAGCCCATCTTATGTCTATCAGCGTGGCAGCTAAGAGTCATTTCCGAAGTGCCTGGCTTATCCACCGCATTAAGTCACTTCGATGGTGAGTAAAGGAGTAGGGATGACTTTTTTAGTCACACTCAGGGCGGACTGGTGTATGTCCGTTCCCAGAGACTCCGGGAGTCAGGAAGAATCAGCTTTGGTGGACTATAACTCCTTATTGAAGAGCAACATTTTGAGCCTCATTTTGCGGTCCCGCCTGGCTCGTGCTGTAAGTTTAGAACAGTGCAGGCATTTTTGAGGGATATGACCCTCGCCCAAACACTTGATACAGCGAGAATGTCCGTCCGAGATGGGCATCGGGTCACGACATGTACCACATTTCTTGAATCCGGAGATCCTGGCATTACTGTGTAATAGGGGACTAGGCTACGCAGTCCTTAACTATGAAGAGAATTTTTTTTTTAAATGAACAGTTATCAAGTAAGAACTATTGAACTCTTACTTACTGAACTATAAACAACTAAATACTAACTAATACTAATCTTCCTCTCTCAGGATGTGAGGAGAAGAAGCTCGCTCTGTCTGCGACCATGGACAGTTAGGAGGAACTGGTGGGAGCTGGACCACATGCTCTCAGAGACAGTGAGAATGGTACAAGATGCCTGCTGCGCATGCACGGTCTGGCTGGACTACTGCTGATGAATCTCCAATCTGCGGCACCAGGACGAGCCCGACACCTACAGTGGAGCACCCAAGGGACACTACTCGAAGAAAGTATGTTCCAACTTCCTAATTCTATGATTATTCTGCTACTTACGACTAAAGCATATTAAACAACAAAATAATGGCAAAATGCTGATGTGTTAAACTAATAATCTGTATTCAGTAACCAATATTTCATATATCTTTAAAATAAAAGAATTACCTAATATTAATCCCACCATTGTACTCAAATATCCGGTTCCGCTACCCAGATTCAGAAAAGATAATCCTGGTTGAAGTTTCAATGCCTCCATGACTTCAGAATAAATGCAAGGTGCTGATAAGTGTATATTTCCATGCTTCCAAGCCAAGTCTTTATAAGCATTCTCCTTGTAACCTTCTAGAAAATAATCACCACGGTCAATTGCTCTGAAGGCTTGCTCCACTCTCTCAGTGCGAATATACTGAGCTTCTTTCAAGTTATCAATTAAATCATCATTGTCTTCCCCAGCACTCACAGCTCCTCCCATGCTGATTTTCTATAATTCAATGAGTTTGAAAATACATTAGCAGAAGAGTTTTGAAGTGTCAGTGTGTAATAGACTCTGGTCTTTTCCTTTCAACAGCACATCAGAACATCATAAGTGAATCCTGGGAGAAAAAAAAAGTTTACTTGTTTTGAATTTCACAGAGAAAAAGGCAGCATGAACTATATACAGAGATCATTTAACAAAAGGGGTAAAGAGGGGGAAAAACAACAACGCTGCTAGTTTGAAGTGTGATTCAACTTAACCAAACAAGTAACATATGAGAATATGGCATTAATATTCCACGCCTAAATCTTGTCTTCCAAATTAAATTTATTTAGCCCCAGGGTACAAAGATTTCCTCCTCCTCCCTCAATATTCATATTCAGTTTAGACACTTGCACTGAACCTATCCCCATGGTTTCTAAGGATCTTCAAAGAAAGCTTTAAGAACTTACTGGGTCAGATTTTTCCATAGCATCTACCTGACTTTCAGTGGAATTCATGCTCCTAAATCACTCCCGGTACTTTTGAAAATCCCACCTAGTATGCCTAACTTTGGACAGATAAGTGGTCCTTTCCTAAAAGAGGAAAGGCTATGACCGGCCGTTTTGTTTATTTTTCATCTATATAACCCAGATCAATAAAGTATACCCTGCTCTTTCTGGTTTGCATCATTAGGGATTAAACATCACACCAACTCCAGATGTTTTAACAGTCTGGATGATAATGCATGAGCTAAATTCAGCTCAGACTCACATATTGGTAAAATTCTATGACAACGTTTTGTCAGCTATCAGGAAGTGGGGCATTTTTTGGGAAACATCTTTCAAATATTCTTAACGCATCAAGTAGTAACAGAAAAGGAAGGGATGGGACAATCTTTTTCTGTCAATCACAGGAGTAGTTGCTACCTGATATGCAGCCCTATCACCGAAAGATAACTTAAGACAATCTGGCAGTGAGCTACACATTAACTAGATAGTGGCAGAAGATCTGAAGTGAGGAATCCAGAGCCCTATTCTAGGTTAGGGAGAAGACTATGGTCTAGTGGTTAGAGGCAGCTAACCACGCTGCACACAAGTATATAAATTCAGAAAGGCAGAATTGCTGAGCAGATAAGTTGAGATTTGCTATGTGAAAGTTCTGGGTCCTATTCCCCAAAACAGCCAATGCTTGATTGCCTCATAAGGTTTGATAGGTTGTCTTGATCAATAAGGGTTATGCACTGTACAGAATCATAAAATGAGTCAGTCAACAGAGTAAGAACAGAAATCACAGTTCCTAGTTCTAACGTGGATAATGTTACAGTTTCATAGTAACTGTACCTGTATTCACCCCCCTCCATAGCTCACTCCAGGAATGCCCGTTTTCAGGTTTTCAACCATCACCTGTCCTTGGGTAGGAACCCTCATTCCACTCCTTGGGGGGAGGGATAGCTCAGTGGTTTGAGCATTAGCCTGCTAAACCCAGGGTTGTGAGTTCAATCCTTGTGGAGGCCATTTAGGGATTTGGGGCAAAAATTTGTCAGGGGTGGTACTTGGTCCTGCTGTGAAGGCAGGGGACTGGACTTGATGACCTTCAAGGTCCCTTCCAGTTCTAGGAGATAGGCAATCTCCATCATTTTAATTTTAATTTAATTTTAAGAGGGGTGTGTAGGGGTTGTGATATTCCCATCAACTCAGTCTGCCTAAAAGGTCAGCATATAAGCTTATAAGCAATAACTACAGGTTGAATGTCTCTAGTCCAGCACCCTTGTGACCTGACCGGTGCCGAAACAGAATTTGCTGGACCATGGGAGGTCAATATTGTCTAGCAGCATTACCAACACTTCCACTGCTTACTTACTGGGCTCTTAGAAGACAGTTAGGGGTAAATTAGAGTTAATAGCACAGAACACAGAGTGAGAACTGGTGGCTGCAAACAAAAAATATGGGACCTCGGGAAACTTGTCACACCCATGGTAAGTGGACATCTGACTAACTAAAATCCTGCTGGACCACAGATGTTGCCAGACCAGAGTGTTCCGGAATAAAAAGGTTTGACCTGTAGTGTATGATTAGCAGACGAAAGTTGCCACATGACTCCTTCTGAAAAATAAAAGTACTTGCTCAGATAAAAGCATTACTCAGAAAATATACTAAAAACAAGCACTTTTATACACATGCAAGCTCACCAGATGCTACCCAGGCTTATGGGGCTCAAGCAGATGAAAATTATTCCATCTCTTCTGCCAGGGTAGGGACATTCTTTGGACAAAGTCCTGTCCATCCGCTGGATCAGGAAGAACAAAAATCACCCAAGGATATGACTGGAAGTTATAATATCTACCACAGGCCTTCACAGTATATGGAACCCCTCTCTGACTCACACACACACACACACACACACACACACACACACCCCGAGCTGGCAGTGAAAATAACTCAAATGTGGAATGTTTCATAAAATTCAATAGATTTGGGAGCTTAAGTGGCAGAACTTTTTTTTTTAGCTACCAGAGGAAAAAACCCAGTAAGTATTTGTATGATTCCAATAACTAGATTGACAGTGATAAACACACATAAACCCAAAACAGAGAAAGAGGAAATGACAATAACACATTTTAATTTGCATGTTTGCATTTTAAAATTAGTGAATAAAATGTTAGCAGAAATTTCCCTGGCACCCATTAGCTACTAATTAATGTGTGCCACCCAAATGGGCATTTTGCCTTCTAAGGCTTGAATGCATTCTAATAAAATGACACTTCATTCAAAAAAAAGCATACCAGCTGCTATTTTACTACCAACTAGTCAAACCCATTCCAACCGGCACTTGCAGCCAGGATCATTTATCCCAGGGAGGTTTTGGGTTATTTTAGAATACTCTCAAATCCCCAGTTTGTACATAGCTATTTGTTTGGTTCAATAAGTCTGGAATTTACAATGCTACAAATTGCTGGTATACACAATTGTACAATTCTACAACTGACTGAAAAATCTGTCCCTTAGCGTCCGTTTGATTAAAGTGACTTATGCAACTCTACTGCGGGAGTGAGGTACTTTAAACAAAAAACCTCAGTTATGCATCTTTTAACATATCCATACTATAGCAGAACTGCTGAACTTTGTGACAAGAAAATGAAGAGACGGATGTTAAAAAAAAACTATGTTGGGGAATCACAAATGTTATGGATTTAATTACACATGTATTAGGAGTTTCAAGGAGTTAAGGTTAACATTTCACCCACCTCTACAATGTTTTGTCTCAGATAATACTTGATCTTAGATTTGAATAGGCTGAGACGCATCTAAAAGATGAATATTTTCTACCCCTGTTTTAAAATTAAAACATACTCTTCCTTCTGGATTTGAAAGTATGCAGAAAAATCATGATGGGCATTTTGGTCCTGCCATGATCTGCTGTTTTGCTGTTCTATCAGCAGATGAGCCTTGTGCATCCAAAATGAATGTAACAAATAGAATACACAATACAAATACTTTGCAAAGTATTGACTATTGTTTGTTGCGGAGAATGAGAAAGCCATCTGTGTATTTTATAAATAGATACACCTCAGTTTACACCTGTTTGGTGTTAAATCAAAGAAAGGCAATAAGGAAATAAATAAATCAAAACAAACAGGAAATAAATCAAAACAATGACAAAGGTAACTCTAGAAAGAATACCAAGAATCCTTAATGCAACAATGGGGGATCTATTAATTGGGAAATGGCCACCTAGCAGGCTTCAGATTAAAGACCCCCCCCAAAAAGAGAGGAAATAGGGCAAATGGAGCTGCAATTGGATGCAAGTCTCTCGGAGTGAGTGCTGCAGTCTCTCTCCCAGTTCAAGAGTAGGGATGTCTATAGTGTTTCCTCACAATTAAAACTTGCAAGTAAGGAGTAAGTCAGGTAACATTCATTCCTGATGTTGGATTCCTCCCTTTCTTCTACTCGCTACACATTTTTATATGAACAAATATTACTTTGTGCCCAGTGGCTGATTAAAATTGCTCAGAAAGAAGCTTCTTCAAAACAGATACCTGGATGAAAAAGGATTTACAGTTTCCAAGTATATGTGGACCTCTCATGCTATCACAACTGGTAAACAGAGGGTGGGGGCGAGTGAGGGGAGTGCTGCATGGGAATAGTAGGACTGCATGGTTCCACATGAGAGGAGTGAAGACAGTGCAACCTGTCATCAGACAGGTGCATTCAAGAGAAACTAAAGAAGTCTCAAGCACACCTTGTCCGCTAACAGTGATATATGTACATTAAGAATTGCTGAACTGTCCATAAAGAAGAATCTACAAAATAGTGACAAAATGTTCAGGAATGAATGTTCTAAATGGCTGAATTACTGTGGGAAATGCAGTCATTTGTGGAGAACTGAAAACTTCACGTTCAATTGAAACACTCATTTATGAAAATTTACCTTTCAAATTCAGTAAGAAAAACTATTTGAATTATCCCAATACAATTCTTAATGCCCAGTGGAATTGTTATATGCACAGTATTTACACAAACCTTTCAGAACATTAAGCTAATTGGATAACATAATCCACTGCAATCTATTCATGCCCTTTCAGTTTTGACTTTACATGTCTTTATTATCCCATGTAGTCCTCCTCTGCTACTAGCTTAAACTCCCTTTTAAATTATAGGCTTTTAAAAGCCACTAGTGTAACCATATTGGTTTTACGACTTTTCATTTTCCTCCCATGTGTTTTCTGTTGAACCTTGAACATTAATCCCTTCAAATACTACTTCTTTAGCATATGTTCATGGAACCCAAGTACAGGCCTAAAGGGGTTTATTATTTATTTTTAAAGTTACTCATCTTTATACTGGTGCTTTCATCCTCTGTTCTTAGTACCATGTTCTTCTGTGATCAGCATTATCAAGTTATCAGCCAATTCTTCCATACCAGCAAATATCTATAATATTGAACTAAATATATCCTTGACTGAGTTAGTTCCAGTACTCTCCAAAACAAGATATTGTATAACATTTTCAAAAGTGCCTACATTCCATTTCCAAAAGCATCTTGGGCATTTAGGACATCCATGTGCCCTAGGTTCCAAGCCTATGCCATGCAAAGATAAACAAATGTAGACAAAAGTACCAGAAAGAGAAGACCATTAACTCTGATCAACACATTACTACTGCTTTTTTGTAACGAACTACAGTTGGACCTTCCTGGCACCCTCTGGACCAGACCGGTCCCAGATGAGGGATTTTGCCTGACCACCTGTGGTCCTTTCTGGCCTCCCAACTGCCAGCCCCCTCCCCCTCTGGCCTGAGCACCACCCTAACAGCCCCTGCTGCCCTACCAGACAGCCCCGCTGCCTCTGCTCGCCAGGCTCCCACTACTGCGCCAGGCAACTGTGCTGTCTGTGCATGTAGAGGGCTCCCACTCCAGCACCTAGCAGCCTCGCTGTCTCAGCATGCTGGGTTCCTGCTGCAGAGCTTGGGTCCTGCTGCCACTCCAGATAGCCCACAGCTTCTGCACTGGGCTTCCGCAGCCATGCTGGGAAGCCCTGTTGCCACGCATGGGCCTCCCACTGCTCTGACACCATGCATGGGGCTCCCACAACCCTGCCGGGAAGCCCCACACTGCCCTGCCAGTCTGCAGGGCTCCTGGGTGCTAGCCCTCCAGTGGGACTCTTTGGTCCTGGAACATCTGTGGTCATGCCAGGCCACAGAGATTGCTGGACCAGAAAATCCAGGTTAGTTGCTACATTCAGCAGGACACCTCCCACCTGTTCCTGTAACTACTGAGAACACTTCATATGCTGGAACAGAGAAAGAAAAAGCAGCATCTATATACCCTCCGCAGTAGTAAATGTAGTAGTAGCATTTGGCGTAAGGCAGAAAAACAGCAACAAGTCAGAGTACAGCAAGTTGATTGAAAAACAGAAGCCATTCAGTATCCAGCTGCACCCTCCAGCCCAGCAGACACCCTTTAAATGTCTCAGAATGACATATTTCATCCCTGAGAAAGAGACTCTTAAAGATGCAAGCAGTCATTATTAAACCATAATATAGGCAGATATGCCCCCATATTTGGCAAATGCATAGTTTCTGTGTTAACAGACCAGAAAGCAGATGAAACGGGAACATTTACCTATATATTCTTCCTCCCAGCATGATTGCAAACACTGTTCACCACCACTTAGTTATTGCGCAAGGTGGAAAATTCTGAGTAGCTGTAACAGGAATCATGGAATGCCACCCCCTCCAAACACAATCTAACAACTATCCTCTATTAAATTATTGGCAACCTTATTGAGAACGGTCCACATTTCTGAGATGCATGCTGGTATCCCACAACAATCCCTAGGCACCGCATTTCAAGAAAGATGTGGAGAAATTGGAGAGGGTCCAGAGAAG
>CM057846.1:61543396-61558228 GCA_030068395.1 Apalone spinifera | reverse complement strand
GAAACAATCTGTTTCACACATACAGAATGGGAAGTGATTGTCTAGGAAGGAGTAATCCAGAGATGGGCTGTGCCCATGAAAGCTCATGATGCCATCTACATGTTTTGTTAGTCTATAAAGTGCTACCAGACCATTTGTTGTTTTTTAAGTTTATCCTGTACAGACTAATTCGGCAACCCCCTGAAGCTACAGAAAGGGATTTAGGGGTCATAGTGGACCAAAACCTAAATATGAGTCAACAACATAACACTGTTGCCAAAAAAAAAAAATGTAAACTTGATTCTGGGATGCATTAACAGGAGTGTTGTAAGCAAGACATGAGAAGTAATTTTTCCGCTCTACTTTGCGCTGGTTAGGCCTCAGTTGGAGTTGTATCGAGTTCTGGTCACCACATTTCAAGAAAAATGTGGAGAAACTAGAAAAGGTCCAGAGAAGAGCAACAAAAATGATTTAAAGGTCTAGAAGACATAACCTGTGAAGGAAGACTGAAAGAAATGGTCTTGTTTAGTTTAGAAAAGAGAAGACAGAGGGGGCATGATGTCAGTTTTCAAGCATCTAAAAGGGTGCTACAAGGAGGAGGGAGAAAAATTGTTCTCCTTGGCCTCTGATGATAGGACAAGAAGCAATGGCCTTAAATTGAAGCAAGGAAGACATTAGGTTGCAATAAATTGCAGCAAGGGAGACATTAAGGTTGGACATTAGGAAAAACTTCCTAACTGTCAGGGTGGTTAAACACTGGAACAAATTGCCTAGGGAGGTTGTAGAATCTCCATCACTGGAGATATTTAAAAGCAGTTTGGATAGACATCTATCAGGGATGATCTAGATGGTGTTTGGTCCCATCACAAGGACAGAGGACTGGACTTGAGAATCTCTCAAGGTCCCTTCTAGTTATAGTATTCTATGATTATATAATATGACACAAAGCACTGGCATACAAGGCAAACAAATAGTTCAAAAGCTTCGGGGGTAGCCAAGTTAGTCTGTAACAGGAAAAACTTAAACAAATAGTCTGGTAGCACTTTAAAGACTAACAAAACATGTAGATGGTATCATGAGCTTTCGTGGGTACAACCCACTTCTTCAGATGACTGGAATGTTGGAAGTCCATATCCAATCCCTCCCTCCTTCCCTTATTTATACTTCTAGCTGTGTTTGGAGTCGCAGGGCTTTCTGGGACGTTTCTGCACCACACCAGCCGCAAACAAACAGGCTGCAGGTCGCAGGCGGCTTACAGGCCCATGTTGAGTAGCCCTGGTCTAGTGTCACCTTACATCCATTCCCATCGTGTCAAAATGTGCTAAATCAAATGGGCTCTTTTTGCTATTGAGAATGTATTACTGTTTTGAAACATACCACCTGAGCATGTGGACTGGGAAACTGAAGTCTCAATGAGGCCCTTACCCTTAGCTCTTGTTTTTGGCAAGTGATTCACTTTCCAAAGTACACTGAATCAGTCAGGAATTCTGTAATTATGTGACATTGGAGTGAAGGTAGATGAAAGTGAAATCACTACATTCTGAACCCTGGTCTCTTTTGTTTATATCGAATCCAGACATCATCTGGAAACTTACTGCAAGACATGAGGTGAGGCGGGAGGAAGATCAGTCTAAAGCACATTTTGATAGTTTCTCCCATATCTATCAACATGTGCTCCTCAAAATATGCAACCATGTATGTAAAACAAATATAACCCCTCCATCACTTGCTCTAGTTTTCAGTCATGGCTCTTGCGATATCATTTTACCAGTTGTCCAGTAATCATTATCTTCCTGGCTAGACAGGATCTGAATATCTAATGTGAAAAACTAGCAGAACACCCTTAATGGCAAAAGAAGGGAACAATTCAGGTATATTTATATAAAAGAATCTCAGTCACTTTTAGTTTGCGGAGCACTTTTATATATACACTTTTAATTAAAATTTTCAATAATTCAAATCAATACAAAATATGATTTTCTACTGGGCACTATCCATAACACTACCCTTTTTCATTTTGGACAGAATTTTTTTTTTAAACTGCATAATTACTTAAACTAGCTGCTACACCTCTAGATGGAAATTTGTCCCTGCTCCAGTACCAGTGTAACTGGCTCAAATGGGACTAAAGAACTGTAGGATAAGAATAAGCTTCCACTCGTGAATTCCATTCAGCTACATCTACACTATGGGTTCTGCTGGAAGAGGCAAGGCAAATGAAGTGCTGATTAGCATTGTCGTGGTTTATTGGCATAATTTATTCCGATATGTTTTTGTGCAAGAGGCTTTTGCGCAAAAACATGCAGTGGGGATGTTTCCTTTTTGCACAAACCCCCCTTTTTGCGCTAGATCCTTATGCCTCTCCCGGCATAGGGCCATGGAGTGCCCCCCACCTGTTCATGCACAGCATCATGACCATACTATCCATAAGGACTTGAACCATTCTGCCCAACAGGTGAGGGAGGGGCACCTCACATGCCCTTTGCCCTGCTCTGAGCTCCTTCATATTTATATGTAGGTTCACTTTGTGCAGAGCCCACTTTCCCTGTGTCTGAAGAGCTCTGAGATGGGCTCCTAGCCTCAATCCAACACATTTGAATACTAGCTCTATGGAGTGTTGTGCCAACATGTACTTTGTAGACACCCTTGGAGCCATAACCAACCCAAAGGAAAGGATCATAAATTGATAATGGCTCACACCTATTGTGAAATAAAGAAATTGTCTGTGCCCCTAGAAAAAAAAATCACTATGTGGAAATACATGGCCTTGCTATTGAGGTTTGCATATCAATTCCCCAGATCCAGGTTGGGGATGATATAGGCCAGGGAGTCCATGTGAAACTTGAGCCTCACCAGGTAGTAGTTCAGTTCTTGCAAGTCCAGAATTGAACAAAGTCTGCCCTTGGCTTTCTGGATTAGAAAACAACAGGAGTAGAAGCCCTGATTTCTGAACTGGGATGGCATCTCCTCCACAGCTCCCATATGGAGCAACTCCTTTACCTCCTGCTTGAGAAGTTTCTCATGAGAGGAGTCCTTGAAGAGAGATGGAAAGAATAGGTGGAGAAGGAGGACAGAGGAGAGCTGGAGAGTAAAAATTTGTTGTACCGTGGCTAGGACCCAATAGTCTGTAGTACTAGCATGCCAGGCTTCTCCTTAAGAGGGATTGGGGGGGAGGAACACTTATCTTTGCCTGCTTTCTTGGTCCTCTTGGAGGGGACACCAAAGATGCCCAGGGAGTACTCCGCACCAAGGTATTAAGCACTGGTCTTTGGGATCAAGGTCTGACTCCATAAGTTATGCCTTTAGACAGATAACCCTTTCCCTTATTGTCCTGAGTCAAAAGGATTTGCAGATACTGCACTTCTCACTGAGACAAAGGTGATTGCTATGTAGGTCACTAACTGGCATAGGACTGTGGCAGTTAATACAGTTTGAAACCAAGGAAGTGGAGCATGCCCGGTCTCCAAGCTACCTCCTGAAAGGTTACTAACTAAAACAACATGAGAGAAAACTATTTACAATTGAATAGGGAAGATTAATATTACAAATGCTGCAGCAAACAGTTCCAAGCACCATCACTCATGGCAAGAAGGATCTGAGGGAGGAGGGGGTCCGGGAGCATCCTATATACCATGGCATGCATGCGCCACTCCAAGGGATGATATGAGCAAGCACTCTCAGAAGAAGCAATCATTCTGTCTTCCTCAGATCAGTTAGGTTTTCAAGGTAACGAGGACAAGAGGCCTTTCTCCCTCAACTGTAGCCAGAACTCTGGTCAATAGTTTTATTGATACAAGTTGAACCTCTCTAGTCCAGCAACATCCATAGTTCAGCATAATTTTAGTTAACCATATGTCCACTTACAGGTGTGGTCAAGTTTCCAATGGTTCTATAAAGTTTGTTTACAGCCACCTGGCTCACAGTGTTCTGTTCTGTTATTTAGCTCTAATACACCCCTAAATGTCTTCTAGGAGCTTAGTAATCAGTGTGAGGCTACGTCTAGACTGCAGGTTTCTCTTGGAAGAAACTTTTCCGGAAGAGATCTTCCAAAAAAAACCTGCTTCCGAAAGAGCATCCACACTGCCAAAGCACATAGAAAAAGTGAGCTGCTTTTTCGACAGATAGCGTCCACGGTGAATGGACGCTCTCTCTCATGTAAGCTGTGATTACTATGGGCGGAATGGCCCCCAGGGCACCTATGCTTTTTCCTCTTCTGTCAAAAGAACTCTCTCTTCCCCGTCCACACACGCCTTTTTCCGAAAGAGCTCTTTCGGAAAAGGCTTTCTACAAGGAAGAATGCCATTTACCAGTGTCAGAAAAAAAACCCTCTGTTCTTTCCATTTTTTTTTTTCCAAAAGAACATGATTGCAGTGTGGACAGAAGTGAGGTTCCCCCCTCTCCCCCCCAGAAAATGTTGGTAATGCTGCTAGACAATATTGACCTCCCATGTTTCAACAAGCTCTCTGGTTCGGCACCAGTCAGGTACCAAGTGTGCCAGACTAGAGAGGTTCAAGCTATACATTTAATCTCTGAACAGCGATCCAAAACAATAAAAGTGCCAAGTGTTCACCATTTATTTTATATTTTTCTCATCAATTCAGTCCAATGGTGAAGGGAATCACACTTAATTTCAGGGCTAACCCTACACATGCTGTGGAAATCATCATTATTCTGATATTAAAGACATCAGAGGATATTCTTATCTGCTCCATCCCTTTTCTGCTAGGTAAAAAGGCTGAACAGTATATAAAGAATTCAAAGATGCAAAAAGATTCTGTGCAGTGTAGAAACAGAAGACAACTGTATGTATAGCTGCTTTCTGAGGACTCCCCTCACAACGTGCCTGGAACAGGGACACATCAAAGGCAGAAAGATTGCATATAGCACTCAAAGATTCTAGGAAGTATGTAACACACAGGCCAGTCTAGGAAAACTGGAATAACCACACACACAGGTGGCTATACCAGGAGAATTTCCAGCAGCAGGAACAGTCCATATTTAGAAGGACACAAAGGTTGCTTAAAACCATTTTTGCCTATCCCTCCCTGCTTCTCCTGCACTGAGAGTTCAATGTTTATCTGTAAGAGGTGCAAAAGAAACCTATTTACTAGCATTGTGATAAATGGGAGACATGCTGGCCAAGCAGCTGGTGACTAAAGGGTTACAACTCAGGTAGCTAGCAAGGGGGCTGGCAGAGAGCCAGAAGAACCAATGGGACACAGTGCTAAAATATGTATTGTACCTTGCCAGTTTTTTCTGCAGGGACTTAAGCCAGGAGATGAGACATATAGAATGATTTAAACCCAGACACGACTACCATGCCTCCAAGGAATTCAGGACATGGAAGTGGACTGAATCAGGAAGGGATTGTGAGTAAATAAAGGGAAAATGTGTACTCAGTCATGATCAGCGAATTTTTCTTTGTTTTGGTTGTTTGGTTAAAACTTCTGTGAGAATCTATGCCTTCCCTCCCGCATTCACTATCTAAGGCCGTGTGTAAACTACACCCCTCTTTCTGCAGAGGGATGTAAATTAGATACATCGCAAGTGTCTAATTATCCTGCACTTCATTTGCATAATCACATTCAGGCACTGTTTTGAACAAGCGCCATTTCGAAACTGAAACTGCAGCTTAGCGACGGTTCTGCTGACAGCAGGGTGATTTTTCGACAGAGCCTGTACTCCTCGTTTTTTAATACAGGCCTAAGAGTACCCAGAGATGTTCTCTGTGTTTTAATTTGTTTTACTCAGTTGCTCTGTAACACCTAGCAACCAAATATGTTTTATCAAGTACTTCTTTTTATTTTGCTAATAAAAAACCCTTTTTTAAGGCAATGATTTGATTCTTGTGTCCTGGAAAGAATCAGGAGGTGTCTGTGTGTGTCCGTCTAGCCTGAGGGGTCAGCTATCAGATATACAGTTTGTTTCTTTTTTCAAGCTCTCTTGTGGCAGATGAGATTAGGATACTCCTGGGAAGGAAATCCAAGTGCTTTCTTCCTTGGTTCAAGAAGAAAGGGGTTTGTTTCACTTGGTGGTGGCAGCTATCCTCCAAAGTCAGTAAATCTGTGACTCTAGGGAGGTTTTTTTAAGCAGAGCCTATAGAAGCAAGGTATTTAAGGTCTCTTGCAGGCCCCCCTCTTCTGCACTTGGAGTGCCAGAGTGGGCAACAGCCCTGACAGGAATATTCAGTTGACATTTAAATACTACAACAAAATGGAGGGCTTTTACATGCAGTTTGCATTTGTGTTTCCTATTCCTGATATTTTTATGTGTATTTATTTAGTATGACTATATAAAAAACTGCTTTAACCAGGTCTAATGTACTTTTAACTAATCTGATCAATTAGGATAGTGCAGATGGTTTACAGTTTTCATTTAAAATCTCACTTGTTATGTAACAGTTGTAGTAGTGTGGTGATTAGTAACACTATACTATACAACCACTTAAAAAAACCAATCATTTGCCACTACCATAGGTATTCAGTATAACTTTCCTCATGTATTAATGTTGAAGATACAGCCTATTCTGTGTCATGAATGGATCACATTAGGCTAGATTTACAGCGTGGCCTGACTGCATCTCTTACTTTTATGGACTGGCAAACCTCCATTTAAAGAATAACATCAGCTGCTCACACTATCCAAAGCATCTTTCAGTTGCAAGTGTCCAGAATATTTTTGTATTGGACAAATAGAATGTAGCCTCATGGTTCTATCTTGATACACAAATACTTATAATTTGCCTCTTTGGTGTTGGTCAGTCTTCAAAAGTATAGAGCCCTAACTCTAAATTATTTCCCCCCATCCTTAAATTATATGGTTTTTTTAGCATATCCCTGCATCAAGTTGTCCAAATTTCAAAAAACCAATCAGGACAAATACATACTCATATATATGAGCCTGATTTGGGGATCTGCCTGTTATTGTTATTTTACTACATCCCTTACTCTCCCACATTGAGAATTCTGCAGAAATATTGTATGTACCCTTTTAAGGGAACTTATGTAATTATCTTTTTTGCAGATATAAGACAAGACATTCAACTACTGACCATCTTTTTTAGTGTGGAAGGATATTTTAAATGAGCAGCTTCTCTGGTTTTGTTTTTCATCCCCTTTGGGTATTTTAAGATATTCACTTCATGAGAAGTTTACTGCCTCACTGACTTTCATTAGGAGCTATTGCTAGCTAGAATTCAGAAACTGGCTGGAATATTATAAGCGCTGAATGGATACTGGTGATAGATTATAGCACAAGGGCTGTGCTAATCAGCCTCATGCTCAAAGTACAAGGGCCCAAGAGTGATAAAGTGATCTCTTCAAAGAAGAAATACAAATAATTATCTAAATAAAGACATTATGCTCACCAAAAAAGTCAATAAAAGGAATAAAAGGAACATTTAGAGAACATTCTTATAGAAAAAGGACTAATTTATAATTAATGAAATCAGCCATACCTGTTAAAAAATAAATGTGCAGGTTTTTTGGGTGCGTGAATGGCAAAGTAACCCATACCATTCATAAGAGGGCTCACTCCCAATTATGTGTTTTACTGTAAGTGGAGTGCATTTTACCAATATTCTGACAGAATAACTGGGAATATTTTAAAAATAAAGAGCACTGATTCAAGCTCAACACTTCCATTAACAAAAAATCCTCTGCAAATGCCCAAAAAGACACACTACTTGCAACACTGATGAATTCTCCAAAAGTGAGATATTCCACCAATTTCATTTACTTTGTAATTTTGATAATAAATACTGTTCTTTATTAGATAGCATAATCGGTCCCAACTTTTGTCAAGTACCTATCCTCATGTGCTGCTGGAGGAATTCTTCATGTAAAATCCAACCAGCCTCTTCCCCTCTTTTCCCACAAATTAAACACACACACACACACACACACACACACACACACACACACTAGTTAGCTTCACACTTTTTTGGATATAAAATTTATTCACTATCAGTTACTGAGCTGTGAAACTGTTTTTTAAATGGTTTTGTTGATGATGATGAAATCCATACATGGGGAGACATTTTAAATCAATATGGTCAGCCAATTGATTTTAAATCAATTCATTGTTAAATGTGCATTTGTTAACACATTCTGTTTCAAACTGTTAATACACAGGAGGGGAAAAAGGGAATTGAACATAAATTCTGGGCCATCTCAGACAGGCACAACTCCATGGAGGTGCACCCTTATTCTAAGATTTTAAGAACCCAAAGTTCTTAAAGATGTACCAAGCTAGTACAAATTCTTCAATGATCTCTGTTCCTCCACCATCAGACTTCTCACCTGGGGATTTCCATGAGGAGTCTCCTTGCTCCCCAACTGTTTCCAACATACTTCAAACCACTAGGTAAAATGGGTCAGATGATATAGACTCAATGCTGAAGATACGCAGATGATACATATCTATCCTTCACCACATATGACCACACCACTACCACCAAGATAGACTAGAGCTTGGATGAGATGAATTTTTAGATGACCAACAAGCTAAAGCCGAATCCAAGCAAGACAGAGTGATACTGGTGTGCAGATGAAGGTATTTTGAAAAATTTGAAGTTATGATGCTGTCTCCATTGGCTGAAGATACATGTCCATAATTAATAGAGTGGTCAATTGACGTGCATTCACACCTGTAATTATCACAGTCCAGGATTAACGCATTACATTTTTAATGCATTAATTGCAGGCTTTAATGCTGAGCTTCCCCTTTGAAGTGCCACTGTGGCACTTCAAAGGGGCAGTGCAACGCAGAGCCCGGGATCAGCTGGGCACTCTCCGAGGCTGGCCCCCAGGAAGCCCTGGGCTGTGGTCGGGTCGGCACCACCCCCAAGGGTGGCCGGCGGGCAGACACCGCTTCCCGTAGGCCGCAGACTCCCGTGGATACCTCCCGCCTCCGGACACCGAGCAGGGACGTCCACCGAGCCGGACATCAGGACCACGGTAGGCCTCGGGGATCTTTCGGACGGTGTCCTGAGACCCGCGGAGGGGAGGAAGCAGCCCGGGGCGGGGCCTTTTTGGCGTCCGTGGGCAGACGTGTTGAGGGAGCACATCACACGTTTGCCGTACTCGGAGCTAGTAGACCCCTGCACGTAAGGCCCCGCGTTGGGACCCGGAGGAGAGGGTGGGCCCGGGTGCCCTTGCCCTCACACCACCTCCAGAGCCAGTAACACCCCGGCCCCGCGAAAGCGAATCTACCCAACATCACGGAACAGAAAAGCCCCGTTGAGGGGGACAGTTGCAGGGTTTGCAGATCCCCCGGACTCGTCGGAGTGGGGTGATCACACCCGACGACGCTGGCCCGGGGCCTGTCCTGGCAACCGGCATCACAGAGTTGGGCGTCGGGGTCCGCAGAACCCCCCTGCCAGCTGGCAGGGGGAGATCGCACCCCCCAAACTCGCCCACATGTGGTGGAGAATGCAGGTAGTCATCCCAGAACATCAAAGATCTCGTGTGCATAGGTTAACGAGCCCCCCACCCCGCAGGAACCATGGATCCAAAACAATTATTGGACTGGGTGGGCGAAACACAGAGACAACACAGCAGCAGTAAGCACAGATGGAACTGGGTGGCGAGGAGTTGTACCAAGACCAGCAGTGGCAGCTGATCCAGGAACTGGCCGCTCAGCACGAGAAATGGCTCCAGGTCGCAGTACCTAGGAGTGGCAGAGCCAGGGGACTTCCAGAAGGAGACGAGGAAGTGAAAGGCCTCAGCTCCCTCCCCTTAAGTCTGACCAAGATGGGGCCCAAGGACGACCCGGAGGCTTACCTCAACCTTTGAGAGTATAGCCACGGCCACCCCTGGCCCAAGGACCACTGAGCAACACTGCTCGCCCCCTATTTGTCCGGGGCAGCCCAAATGGCGTATCAGGGCCTGGCAGCTAAGGACGCGTTACATTATCTCAAGGTCAAGGAAGCGATCTTAGATCAGCTGGGCATCACCGCCGAGACCTACTGCCACTGCTTCCGGCAAGAACGGTTCAAGACCGAGGAGCGCCCCCAGGCCTTCACCCAGCGGCTGTGGGAGTGGGCCTAGAGATGGCTAAAACCAGAGCAGCGGACTAGCGCCCAGGTGGCGGAGGCCATAGTGATGGAACAGTTCACCCACATGCTCCCCCGTGAGGCACAAAGTTGGGCGTGGCAACACCAGCCCACCACGTTGGCGGAAGCTATCACCGTTACTGAGGCTATCTTTGCGGCTAAGGGGAGTGAAGGGAGCGACCGCAGGAAGATGCTACCAGGCATGCCCTGGAATGAACCCCCACCCTGGCGTGGGCCCGGGGCGCAGGTAAAAAGGGGAAGTCCAAAAACAGTATACCTGGTCGGACGCTGGATGGCCCCTGTGTGGCCCAGGCGACCTGGAGAAGAACCCTGGGAGGCCAAAAAGGGAGTGGATTAAAGAGCAGGAGAGAGCAGGAGAGGGCCGGCGCTGCATAATACATGCTTTCAGTGCGGCCAAGAAGGCCACTTCAAGAGAGACTGTCCTATGATGGACTGCACCCTGAGCCAGGCCCTACCAGCGCAGGCTCTGAGGGGGCCACAGCCGGAACCGAGGCCAGTCATAACCCTGTGGCTGGAGGGATGGGCCGAGAAGGCACCGGTGGATTCGGGATCGGCCCTCATGCTGGTACAAGAAGACCTTGTCCTGGGTGCTCCGACCACGGGGAGGGGTGGTAGGGATGAAGTGCGTCCATGGGGATGTTAGGGCCTATCCCATGATCTGGGTCCACCTTTCCAACAGCCAGCGAAGCAGGAGTTGGCGTGTGAGGAAGGCCCCGGTGTTGCCCTGCCCCGTGGTACTGGGCAGAGACTGGCCAGGGTTCCACCAACTATTTAAAGTGAAGACCCGACCCCCCCCGGGGGATGGGCGGATGGCAGCCGCAAACCCCAAGAGGTCGAGGGATACATACACCCTGAGGCACAGACTGGAGCCACCGGGGGACGCCGACCCATGGGAAACCCAGAGGTAGGGCCGGAGGGACCAACCGGGCTTGGAGACCCCAGGGATTTCCTCAAGGAGCAGCAGGACGACCCGACCCTGAAGTACACATTGGAGCAAGCAGAGACTCCCGAACCAGGAGAGGACCCCTCCGTCCAGAATGAACAAGGACCCTATTTCCAGGTACAGGACAGGCGCCTATATCGGGTGGTGGTCACACCAGACGGCAGAGGGGAGAAGCACCAATTGGTGGTTCCCCAAAGCCACAGGAAGGAGGTGTTGGACTTAGCCCACACCAGCCCTTGGGTGGGCCACCTAGGGCGGGAAAAGACGTTAGCCCGGGTTACACAGAGATTCTACTGGCCGGGGGTCTACCGGGCAGTGCGCGATTTTTGCGCCTCCTGCCCAGAGTGCCAAAGGGTATCGTTGGCGGGGGTCCCCCGGGCACCCCTATTACCCTTACCGGTGGTGGGCGTACCCTTTGAGAGGACTGCATTAGACTTGGTGGGGCCCCTGGAGCCCTCCTGGAAGGGGCACCAGTTCATAATGGTGATAATAGACCATGCGACACCGTATCCCGAAGCCATACCCCTACAGAATATGAGAGCCCCGACGCTCGCGGCTGAGCTTTTTGCCCGAGTCGGGTTCCCGAGGGCGATCCTAACGGATCAGGGTACCAACATCACTTCCCAACTGATGAAAGAATTATGCACTCTCCTCAGGATAAAGACTCTTAGGACCTCAGTGTACCACCCCCAGGCTGATGGGTTGGTGGAAAGGTTTAACTTCACCTTAAAGGACATGCTAAGGCGTGTGGTGCAGGACGACCCCCGGGAATGGGACCGCATGCTGCCAGCCCTATTGTTTGCATTTCGGGAAGTACCTCAAGCCTCCACCGAGTACTCCCCCTTCGAACTACTGTACAGGCGTCAACTCCGGGGGATACTGGACATCTTGAGGGAGGACTGGGAGGCCCAGACAATGCGGTGCCAGAGCACCGTCCAGTATGTTTTGCAGCTCCGAGAGAGGCTCCGACGGTTGGGAGGCTATGCAAAGTTGAACCTCTTAAAAGGCCCAAACCCGTCACGCCCACTATTACAACCACACGACCAAGCCCCGACAGTTTGAACCCAGAGACCGTGTCCTACTGCTCCTTCCCACCAAAGAGTCCAAACTCCTGGCGAAGTGGCAAGGACCCTATGAGGTACTTCGGAGGGTGGGGGACGTCGACTATGAGATTCGGCTGTCTGGAACATGACAGGACACACAGATATTCCATGACAACCTCCTCAAGAGGTGGGTGGCCTGAGAAGGACTCCTCCTAGTACCCATAGAGCCGGAGGATGACCTTGGACCCTCTGGGGAAGAGTGCGCAGCAGAGGGTACCACGGCAGTAGGAGCCAACCTGTCGGAGGAACAGAGACAACAAGTGAAGACGCTGCTATGGATGTTCCAACACGTCCTGACAGCTATGCCAGGATGAACGGAGGTAGGAAAACACCACATAACTACCGAACCAGGGCGGGTCGTACAGGTGCCCCACAGGCCGGTGCCCCGGAAGCTATGGGAAACCATCCAGCAGGAGATCCAACACATGTTGCGGTGGGGAGTTAGAGGAGTCGCAGAGCGACTGGCGGAGCCCAATTGTACTGGTCCCTAAGAGTGATGGGTCCACTCGGTTCTGCATTGACTTCCGGCGGGTTAACACCGTCTCGCAATTCGACGCTTATCCCATACCCCAAGTAGACGAGTTACTAGAGTGCCTGGGGTGGGCCAGATACATATCCACATTAGACCTATCGAAGGGGTACTGGCAAATTCCCTTGGAGCCAGGATATCGGGAGAAAACAGCCTTCTCAACCCCCTTCGGGCTCTACCAGTTTCGTAGGATGCCGTTCGGCTTGCATGGTTTCAGCGAGTCATGGATAAGGTGCTGGCCCCGCACAGCAGATACGCCGCCGCGTACATCGACGACATCATCGTTTACAGTCTAACGTGGTGGGAACATTCGGACCATCTAGAAGCGGTGTTCCAGGCGCTACAGAAAGCCGGCCTGACAGCCAACCCCAAGAAGTGCCATCTCGCCCAGAAGGAGGTCTCGTACTTGGGCTACACGATAGGGAGGGCCAACTGAAGCCCTTATTAGACAAGGTAGGAGCCCTACGGGAGTATCCTACGCCCACGACGAAACGGCAGGTACGCCAGTTCCTAGGACTAGCTGGGTACTACCAGAGGTTTGTCCCAAACTTTGCAACAATTGCAGAACCATTGACCGAGCTAACAAAGAACGCTTAGCCCACTAGAGGGCAATGGACCCCCCACACCTAGCAGGCATTCCAGGACCTGAAACAGAAACTACACTCAGGCCCCAGTCCTGATTCAACCCAATTTCGAGAAACCGTTTCTTTTATATACAGATGCCTCGGAATGCGGTTTAGGAGCAGTGCTAGTGCAGGAACAGCGAGGAGAGGAGCATCCCGTTTGTACCTGAGCTGGAAACTCCTGCCACGAGAGAACTATGCGGCCATTGAGAAAGAAGCCCTGGTGGTTAAATGGGCCGTAGAACTATTAAGGTATTACTTGTGGGGCAATAAATTTAAACTGATTACTGATCACGCTCCCCTAGTCTGGTTAAACTCAATGAAAAATGCCAACCCCCGCCTTATGCGGTGGTACATGACGTTACAACTCTACCACTTCGAGGCAGCGTACCGGGCGGGAACTAAGCACCAGAAAACGGATTTCTTTTCGAGGGTATACGAGCCGGGGGAAAGGGCGCCCCAAGCCACTTTAAAGGGGGGGGGGGTGATGGGCCGCTTGCGGTCCGCACGGTAAGCCACGCAGAGGGGCCAGAGGAAGCCACGGCCCCTGCGGAGGTGGCCAGCCCTTGCAGTCGGGCTGGGAATGGGCGGCGACGGCAGGGCCTCCCTCCACATCCGCACAGCCAAGCGGCGGCTGGCCCCGCCCCCTGCGTGTGTCCGCAGGAGGTGGACGCCCTAACTGACGGGCGGGGGAAGGTGGGCGAGTCCGCCACATCCAGGGAGGGGCGGGGCCCTGCAGGCAAGTCACGACCGGCGGGCCCTTTCAAAAGGGCCCGCCGGCAGCGAGGAAGGGGGCAGCCTCTGAGGCTGGCCCCAGGGAAGCTCTGGGCCGTAGTCGGGTCGGCGCTACCCCCAAGGGTGGCCAGAGGGCAGACACCGCTTCCCAGAGGCCCCAGATCCCCACGGATACCTCCTGCCTCCGGACCCGAGATCGGACACTGAGCAGGGACGTCCACCGAGCCGGACATCAGGACCACGGTAGGCCCCGGGGATCTTTCAGACGGGGTCCCAAGACCCGTGGAGGGGAGGAAGCAGCCCGGGGCGGGGCCTTTTTGGCATCCGTGGGCAGACGTGTTGAGGGAGCACATCCCACGTTTGCCATGCTGGGGGCTAGTAGACACCTGCACTTAGGGCCCCGCGTTGGGACCCAGAGGAGAGGGTGGGCCCGGGTGCCCCTCCCCTCACACCATCTCCAGAGCCGGTAACACCCCAGCCCTGCGAAAGCGAATCTACTGAACGTCACGGAACAGAAAAGCCCCATTGAGGGGGACAGTTGCAGGGTTCGCAGATCCCCTGGACTTGTCGGAGCAGGGTGATTGCACCCGACAACGCTGGCCCAGGACCTGTCCCAGCAACCGGCGTTACAGAGTTGGGCGTCGGGGTCCGCAGAACCCCCCTGCCGACTGGGAGAGAGGGAGTTGTTGAGGCAAAAACAAAAAACAACAAAATAATAATCATCATCCCGCGCTGGAGGAAAACAAGTGCCAGTACACCATCCCGGGGCATTCCTCCACCCCCCTCCCCCAAAAAAAAGCACTGGGAAGGGGTGAGAAGTGCAAGCTCTGGGAGGGAATTTGGGT
>CM057846.1:61458936-61472040 GCA_030068395.1 Apalone spinifera | reverse complement strand
CAGGATTGTGAACCATTAATAACTACTCTCTGAGTGCGGTTATCCAGCCAGTTACCCACCTTAAAGTAGCCCCATCTAAGTTGTATTTATCTAGTTTATTGATAAGAATATCATGCGAGACCGTATCAAACGCCTTACTAAAGTCTAGGTATACCACATCCACTGCTTCTCCCTTATCCACAAGACTTGTTATCCTATTAAAGAAAGCTATCAGATTGGTTTGACACGATTTGTTCTTTACAAATCCATGCTGGTGCCCTGCTAGTGTCTCTTTGGTTTAGTGAGTTTTTACCCTTGACACAGTCAAAGGCCCTTCTGTTGCTCAGCTACGAGGTTCAGTCCTGGAAGCTTGGAACCCTGGTGGCTTCCTGACAAAAATCTGCTGAACCCAACTGTTTTCCTCCTCAGTCATCCCACACTGAGTTGAGCTGCTCCCTTTTGAATGTTGCTGACATTGGGAACATGCCCAGCAGAGGTGAGGTGGCATGGCTTCCTTTGTCTAGAGTCGTTTCTTAGGCCTTGCTTTGCTAGTGTGGAGTTGATACACCCCATCACAGGTTCCAAGTTCATAGCAGCCTTAGTTCAGAAGCCACACCCCCATAAATAGTTCTGCTTTTCCATTATAACACTAGGGACTTTGATCTCCAGATTTCAGCAACAGGAAAGCTGAAAATAATGGTTCTCCCCTCATGGCATAACTTGAAAAAGCTGGGTTTTTGTATAACCAGAAGTGGAAAATGCACCTCTCCCAAGATATGTTATATACAATCCTAGCCCACAATAAAACATAAACTTTGCATTTACCTCACTGGACTCTAAAGAGACAAACTTAATTCAATAAGATTTTTCAATGATATTGCAGGAACTCTTCATATTTGCAACACTTGTGGTAAGCATTCTCTGGCAAAGTGCCAATTATGCAGAGAAACAAAACAGGAATACCGAGTGTGACAAACATGAGTGGAGTTGGAAGGGAAAAAATATCAAAAGCAAGATCTGGAAAAGTGGTTTGTTGTCTTTCTACTTTATAGCAATGGAAACATGCATGACTCTCATGGTCAAGAGAGCAAAGAGGAAAAATCCCACCTTTCATATGCCATCTCTTTATGGGTAGAGCTCTGACAAATCACTTAGGCAAACCTTGGAAGATTAGGTAGAATATCTAAATACACATTTGTTCTGTGTTTTTTTTCAAGGCATGCCATATGGACATTTTAGTGCTTTCTATCAATTTGCCTCATGTGATCATGACCAAGTAACAAGAACATTGGAACATAAAAGGGATTTTGTTAATAAGCCCTTTTAGAATGACACGTTTATAGTCCACTTCTCAAAGGACTACAGTGCCAACTTTGTTGTGAGGCAGATGGTAGTGAAAAAGGTAGATGCGACCCTGATCATTTAACAGGCAAATTAATTTACGTGACACTAACCAGCCTCCAAATTGGGGTTTATCGACTCATTACAGTTTCTCTAAAATGCCAAAGTTTTATATTTTAAACAAGCTGATGGTTATTTGCACAAGTTTTAAAAAAACGGAATAAATCCTGAACGGCAGAAAGCCTGTATTAAAGTGGTGTAGCTTGAGATTAAGGACTTCATAGATGAAGCACGAATCTTGAGGAAATCCTAAATGGTCATCTAATTCCCCTTTCCCTAATGTGAGTGTTTTTTAAATGTATTGGTATTGCTACTCAAAGGTAGGTGCAACTAAACATTAATGCTGAACCTTTCAGTGAGGTAAACAAACTGAAATGTTATGTTCTACTCCACCAGGATTTGGATACTTGGCATTTGTTATTTCAAGAAATTCCTAAGCTGCCTTCAATTTACAAAAGGTTAAAAATTCAGAATGGAAAAATAACCATTGACGCCTGGGCTACCTTTTCAGCTTTCAAAGTTTTATGACAAGATATTGTTCCATTAAAAACTAGTAAATACCCTCCTTTGGAGAACTCTGTAGTTTATCAATGTGTTATTAAAGGATAACATTTTGGCTTTAACATTCCAATCCCTACTTGTAATTCATTTAGTCAACACGCTTGCCTCTACTTCTGCTTCATCCCTCCTCCCTTTCTTCATTTATCCATTTATTAACTCGTGTACTGGCCAAATCCTACACTGTGCTCACTGGGACAAGGATTTACTCTTTTGGGATGGCGCCTAATCAGTGGTGCCCTAATTCCTATCACACTAGAATAATAACTAATAGTAATCCTAATTTTGTTGGTTTAAATCCCACTGCTTCCCTTATTTGAATGAAGTTTTTTCTGCTGTAGTGCTGTGAACCAAAGAAATATAATATATGCGTGTGTATGAAATGAGGTAAGATTTTAAAGATTTCTTTAAAATTATAGTGCTACAAGCTTAGGGTGACCATATTTCCCTATGCCAAATATGGGACACCAAGGCGGGGGGAGGCTGCCAGCACTCAGGGCTTTATCCCAAAGGGGAGGAGGAGCTGCTGGTGGTTGGGACTTCAGCCCCACAGTGGATAAGGGGGGAGCCGCTGGGACTTGGGGCTTCAGCCCTGCAGTGGGGAAAGGGGGCTGCCAGTGCTTGGGGCTTCAGTGGCTGTAGCCCTGAGCACTGGTGTTTTCCCCCTACCCCCCGCCCCTGCTGCAGGGGAAATATAGTATAATGTGTCCATTTTTTTTAAAGAAAGTTGGGATGCCAGGAGGAGGTCTTAAATAAGGGACTGTCCTGATAAAAATGGGGTGGATGGTAAGCCTATAAGTTGTGCAACTCTATTGTGCTGGTATGGACAACTCTGATCTTAATTTTGAGAGAAGCTTGTATGACATACCATGAAATAGTCTGTCAGGCACACTCAAAAATTAAAAGCCTAACACAGTGATGGTGGACTGGTGCAGGGATATGGTTTGCCTTTATCTACCTATAGTATACAACTGTCAATTTTCTTGGACTGTTTACCACCATTATAATTTTTTCTTAGCAGTACAAAATTAATTCTAACAGACTCTTACAGGAGTAAGGGATATTTTAGGCTATCTATTTTATTACATATAATAAGAGTCTATCTTATTATTTTTTTTAACTTTGCAGTGTTGAGAGTTCTTGATTGGAGAAATGTTGCTACTTTGATCCAGATGCACTTGCAACATATCCACAGGTTTTCAAATTCACAGGAGTCACATCTTGTTATTGGAATATGATTATCCATGAATGACCAGAATCAGCTTTGATCTCTTAGGGTGCGTCTACACTGCACCGTTATTTTGAGATAACTAGCGTTATCTTGAAATAAGAATAATTTTGAAATAACGGATGGCTTAGTCTGTAATCTGTAAACCTCATTCTAAAAGGAATAATACCAATTCTGAAATAGCTATTTCAAAATAAGGCATATGTAGACACTCCACCACTGCTATTCAAAATAGCCCCTCTCCGGGGCCATTCTAAATTATTCCTCCTGGGGCTCTAAATCAAGATAGCATATCTGCATTAGGGAAGCCTGCCTTGGACTAATTTTGAGGCTTCCCTGCAGTGTAGATGTGTTATTTTGAAACAAGCTCTTTCTGAATAACTATTTCAGAATAGCTTATTTTGAAATAACTGTGCAGTGTAGACCTACCCTATGAGAATGGGATATACAGCATTAATGTAATTACTGCAGAATGTTGGATGCTAAGTTGTTCATGAGTCCCTTTGTATTTTTACCTAAATATCTATTGTAATTACTTGGCCAGAGAGATAAAAAATAAATATCAAAGCTGTTAACACCACTCACTCTTAGATTTTTTTTTAATGAGGTGACCTCTCCTCATTTGCAATGGAATTAAAACCATTACCATGAACTATACTAACTTTCCATTAGTTTAAAAAGGTAAAGAAATAGAGCAATTTTAACAGCTCTCTCTGAGACATCTAATGAAGGCAAGCAAAGCAGCACAAGTGAATGGTGGTTGAACGCTACAGTGAGATTTAAGCAAGAAAACCATCTCCACCTAATGATAACGTTATTATCTTTTTCAATGAAGCAGTCACAGTAAAACTGTTGTGTTCCGCATCCTTGCTCAAATGTTTTAAATACTTCATTCCAAGACAAAAAACCGAAACTATTATGGGCAGAAATACACTAGCTTCAGTCACGATCAAAAATATTAGAGAATTGTGTATATCAGCCTTATTCCCTATACATTTTGCAACTGAACTAGATTTTAGCTTTGTAATGATCACAGTGTTTTGCAATTCCATTTCTGCTTATACCCAGGTTCTCTAAAGCCATTTGTAAGCATGAATGCGTTTGCATTCATAACATCTTTTTGTTTCTATTGATGGTATGTGTATTGCAGTGCATGAGAAACCTAAAACAGGAGTATCACCCAGCTCATAGAATCATAGGGTTGGAAGAGATCTCAGGAGGTCATTGAGTCTAGTCCTCTGCCCAAAGCAGGGGGACCAACCCCAATTATATCATCCCAGCCAGGGCTTTGTCAAGCCCAGAATTAAAAACCTCTAGGGATGGAGATTCCACCACCTCCCTAGGTAACCCATTCCAGTGCTTCACCATCCTTCTAGTGCAATAGTTTTTCCTTATAGCCAACCTAGACCTCCTCACTGTAACTTGAAACCACTGGTCCTTGATCTGTTATTGGTCACCACTGAGAACAGCCTCTCTCCATCCTCTTTTAACCCCCCCTTCAGGAAGTTGAAGGCTGCTATCAAATCCCCCCTCACTCTTCTCTTCTGCAGACTAAATAAGCCCAAATCCCTTAGTTCCTCCTTGTAAGTCATGTGCTCCAGCTTTAACAATATGTTTTTTCTGTAACCATGTTGGAAGGCCTAACTAAAGCCTTCTTCTGTAGCCAGAGTGGAGAGTAGCAGTTATTCCTCCCAGTGCCTCCAAGGGCTTTAAATCGAGATAGCACATTAGGGAAGCCTGTCCCGGACTAATTTTGAGGCTTCCCTGCAGTGTAGATGTGCTATTTTGAAAAAAGCTATTTCTGATTAACTATTCTGGAATAGCTTATTTCGAAATAAGCGGGCAGTGTAGACGTACCCGTATTGATTGCTAGAGACATGCAATCTGGACCAGATCATCTGTTTACACACACAAAACTGCAGCTTATGTTAGTTTGGTTTAGAGAGAACCATGTACCTGATGAGCCTGCTGCTTACCAATCAAGAATATCAGATGTGGTAATCTGCAGGCTGCACACGATAACACTATTGTGTTGCCACTGGGTGCGGGACTGCCACTGGGTGCCTGATCTTCATTTTACAGATGATTTGCTACTCAGAGGTGAAAACTATTCATGAAAAGCCCGAGCTTCTGCACCATAGGATGCAAGGATTTGTTGGGCGTGGTAGAGGTAGACTGGAACACATGCTATTTGAATGATTAGCTGACTTGTATTTTTCAAGTGGGTATCTTTGGCAGAAGTGGGTACATTCCTCACCACTGCTGAGATATTTCTGCACTTTCTTACTCACCACATCTGTTCCTATGTACGCAGATCTCATACATCAACAGAAATATTAACTAAGGCCCTAACTCTGAAATTAGTTCTTCACTAATGCAGGGATCCACATAGATGGGACATGTTGAGGCATCAAAACTTACATTTCTACCAATTCTGTCCTTGATTACAATCAAGCATTTCTCTTTCTTTTTATAAGAACTCTGTTTCTTATAAAAGATGGCACAATAACTGTGCAAGTATCTGAAGGATGCTTGAAGGAGAAATAATTGTACAGGATGATCCAAGGGTTAAAGAGAAGGAATCATTAAATGTAATAGAGAAGGGTAAAGCATTGGGCTTGATTAGCAAACCTTCCCCAACAGTATCAGAGGGGTAGCCGTGTTAGTCTGAATCTGCAAAAGCGGCGAGGGGTCCTGTGGCACCTTATAGACTAACCGAAGACTAATCATTGACATTTCTTTGTCAATGCTTATAGCCTATCCCAATCTTTGGCTGAATAAGGGGAATAGCAAATATAATGGAAGAAGCATGTGTCTTTAAATAAGAAACAAGTTGTCAGTTCATAACTGTTTACGTTTTTAGATGTCGAACTTGACACCTTACTGAGCACCCACTCCTTGAAAATCAGGCCCCGTTAAAATACTGACAAGATGGGCACCCAAAATTGGAGGAACCCAAAACAACTAATCACTTCAGAAAATCTTGTCCAAGATTATTTTTCCATCTAGTCCACACATGATTGTATTCTTTTTTGCTAAATAGTAACCATGCAAGATGCTTGGCTTAAAGTGAAAACAATGAGAGAGAAATTTTCTTTGTGGTGCAAGAAATGTGAGTTGGACAAAGCAGGAGGAGGAAAAACAAACACAGGTAAGAAAAATGAAAGAAAAAATTGTAACGAATAATGTAATTCCAGATGGCCTTCAGTGCAGGACAAAATCCATGTAGTAAAGTGATAAATATGGTGAGAGAACCCTCAAGGGGTTGCCAAGGATTTTTGTGGGGGGGGGGACAGGAGGGGGAGAGAGAAGAGTTTGGTACCATAGAATCCAAAGGTTACAATGGCTACGTCTAGACTACAGGCTTCTTTTGGAAGAACCTTTTTTCAGATGAGATCTTCCGAAAAAACTTCTTCGAAAGAGAGCATCCACACTGCAAAAGTGCATCAAAAAAACCTATCTGCTTTTTCGAAAGAGCGTGTCCAGACTGAATGGATGCTCACTGGCATGTAAGCAATGGTTACTATGGACGGAATGGCCAGCAGGGCACCCGTGCTTTTTCCTCTTTCCTCCTCTTCCGAAAGAACTCCCTCTTCCCTGTCCACTCATGCCTTTTTGCGAAAGACCTCTTTCAAAAAAAGGCTTCTTCCTCAGAATGAGGATTACCAATGCTGGAAATACCCCTTTGTTCTCTTGATTTTCTTGCAGAAGAATGCAAGAAATTGCAGTGTGGACATTCCTCAAGTTTTGTCGGAAAAACAGCTGTTTTTCCAACAAAACTCTGTAATATAGACATACCCCAAGAGATCTACACAAGTCATGTAAGTCACTCCAGGTTAAGGACATACACACTTAATCCCTATGGCTTTCTAGGTAGAGGGGGAAATTGAACCTTAGTTCCTCACATCCTAGTTAAGTACCCCACTCACTGGGCTGTGGTCATAGGAAAGATGGCATCTTGAATAACTCTTCTTTCCATTACACTCACAGTGCTGTTTTTGGAATCGAACCTTTTAAAAGGAATCAAAAAGTCCATTCAGGTTGCATAAAAATATGATTAATTGGTTCCGAGGCCAAAAGGGGTCATTGCGATTACCTAATCTGACTTCCTGTATAACAAGCCATAAAACTTTCCCAAAATAACTCCTAGAGCAGATTTAAAAAAATCCACTTGTGGTTTTAAATTTGTAAGTGATGGAGAATCCATAAAGTTCTGTTGTTAATTATTTAGAGCCCATTATTAAATATTTGTTTCCCATGTAGGTACTTACAGATTGTAATCAAGTCATTTCTAAACCTTTTATTTAAACTAAATAGATTGATTGTTTTGAGTCTCTCTCTAAGGTATATGTTCTAATCCTTTAATTATTCTCATGACTCTTCCTTTGAGTCTCTCCAATTAATCAACTTTCTTCTTGAATTTTGGACGCAACTGGACACAGTATTTCGGAGTAATATAACCTATAAAGTCCTACACAAGCAGTGAGAGGCAAAAAGGCAACTTTTAAAAGGTGGAAGTTAAATCTGTAGGGTAAAAATTTCTGAGGCAGGCTATGATATTCTGTTAAGAACCCCTATTCTAAATTTCAAGTCTGGAACAGGCACACAAACACCTCTACCAAAGGCACAGTACATGAAGGTTGCCCCCCTCTCTCTCCCTCCCTCCGCTTAGCCCATCGGAGGATGTTGCCGGCAAGAGTAAGTCTGAGGTCTGACACTGGGTTCTCAAAGTACAAAGACATGCTACACAGGTAACTGTCAAACACAAGCAATTTATTTCCTGTGCTATCATCTGTGCCCCTTAACTAAAAGAACAATATGATAGGAAAAGCAGCATTTCTTACATCCCTTCTGCTAGCCAGGGAACCCGTTTCAGCTGCAGATGAAGTGGAAGACTGTCTCAGCTTCCGAGGTGCTGGTACCCAAAGCCCATCGGTGAGGTCCAAATTGCTGTGCTCTGGTGCAGCTTTAAATACTGTGTCTCTACCTTGTTTGTGGCAGTTTGGAAATATCCGGGGGTTACTCATTGCTTGTTACAGTATGGCTCAACTGTACTGCTTGTCCTTTGACTTTGTTTATATGATCAGTACATTTAGGTAAACAAGATTGTTATGTTCCCGCCCTTATCTACAATTTGTTCTTGCTACAATGGCGTATGTTCCTAGAGGCTTGCTTCTGGCTCATTAGTAGTAGGGGGGAGGTAGGAAATCCAGGCCTCACTACCCCTATACTTCACATGTACAGAGTTCTTCTGCAATTAACCCCTGCAGAGGAAGGTCATCATAAAGATAACTACCCAATTAGATCCCAGGGAAAGGACCTACAGGTGAGAAACAGGACATAACACATTCAATGGTGCTAGGAACAAATGCGCAATTGTTATGTACCCTCACTGCCTCTGCTTTAATCTCCCAGGTGCAACACCAATGGATCACATACATGCAAAGATACCTTCCTGATGCTAACAGACGCATCACCACTTAACACATAATTGACAATTGATGTCTGCTTTGTTTAAGCACTTGTTTAACTAGATATAAGGTGTTCTGTAAGCTATGCGTGGAAAACACTATGTAACCTTTAGATTATTGCCTTCATTTTGCCTCACAGTTAGCGCCTATTCAGGGGGTCCATGATCTCCCCCCCCATCACATCATCTGCCCATCAGCAGCTTATATAATCCATTGTAACTTATTGACTGGCAGTGTTCACCAGGCCTAACAAGCGAAGTGACACTCCATCAGCGCTGTGTGTAATAAATCCTCTTGCTTGCTTTATACACGGTGTCTAGATTCTGTACCAACAAATCTTAATGAGGAAAGGAGCATAAACTCTGACAAATAAAGTGTAAAGATATAAATAGAAAGGACAAAAAGAAATCTGAAGAACAGCTAGCCAAAGACTCCCAAAGTTATAGCAAAATAAAAGTTAAATATATCAGAATCAGGAAGCCTTGCAACCAACCAGTGGGGCCACTGGATGATTGAGATGCTAAAGGAACACTCAGAGATAATAAGGCCATTGCGGAGAGACTAAATTAATTCTTTGTCAGTCTTCACAGCTGAGGATGTGAGGGAAATTCCCCAAATCTGAGCCATTATTTTTAGGTGATAAATCTGAGGAAATGTCCCAGATTGTGATGTCAAAAAGTGATAAACTAAACAGTAATAAATCACTAGGACCGGATGGGCACTTCTCTTAGGTTCATAAATAGAATTTGCTGGGCATGGAGTTCTTTATAAAAAACTGGCTACAGGTGACTTACTCACGGTCACACAGGAAGCTGATGACAGAACCAGGGTGTGAACCAAAGTATCTTGGCTTCCAGCCCACTTGTCTCCTTTACTGAAGGCTTTTAACTTTTGCTGAAAAAAGCAAGTAGTCCCTTTGGAGTGCATCATTGCCTCTGAAAGTCTTGCCATGGGAGGTTGGGCTCTCATCCTTTTGAACAGAGGAATTCACTGGACCCCAGCAGCCCAGCCCACCATTCATGGGGAGGGGGGCAAAGCAGGTTGCTGACTTGAGGTCCAGCAATTTAAATGTGCCCCAGGCTCCTGGCCATCATTGCTGCTACAATGGCAACATCAACAGCTGGAGCCATGGGTCCTTTAAATCACTGCTGGAACTCTGGGTGGCATGTACCAGGCAAGGTTGGGGGCTAGTTCCAGCCCTGCCTATTTTTCCCAGGGTCCCACCCCTTCCTGGAGCCACACACACACACCTTACCCAGGGCCCAGCTCAGTCTGTTGGCTGCTCTGCCACCAGCCAAGGGAACAACAAAATGGGTCTTACTTTACTTGGGAAAGTTCATATACCTGTCAAAAATACCAAAAGAGTGCTGCTTAAAAAGGAAGTGACTGTTTCTTATAACCAAGAAGTCCAAGGTCACATCATTTTTGAGTACATGCTATCACTGAAGACCTATAAGTTACCCAAAGCCACATGTCAAAGGAGAAAAGGATAGTTTTTCAAAACTCTGTTATATTGGTATTAATAGAAAACAGCCAGATGGTGCAGTCATCAGTAAACTAAAAATATCCCTGGTGCATAGTCAAAAGCAAAGTAGCATGAAAATTAAAGGAAAAAAAACTGCACTTGCCAATAGTGTCCCAAAAAAGCCTTTTGATGTAGACTCATCCTACACTTGCTATAAGGATGAAAAAAAAAATTATGTGGATATACTGAAAGCTTTCTATAAGGGTGACTTTATGAGTGGAAAAAATCAATGAAAAAAGAGTAACACATTACATGAGCGACTATTGCATTTTTATATAACTGGACTGGAATACATAGATTATAGAGCTAGAGCCTTAAAATTCCACCTGCCCCGCAGTATGCAATCTACTGAATGATGATGAGTTTCTCTTAATACATTTTTTCCTGAAAAACAAGTGACATTTTAAGGCTCCATGATAGCATACAACAGGCCCAATGTTCCACTGCTTTGCAGCTTCTGCAGTCACTTATACATACACATTATAAATTGCCATAGGTGTAAATGACTTCACAAAGGTGCAGTGACAAATAAAGCCTGTTAATACCTATATAGATGTCTTTTTTAATCACCAGTGACCAATGCTTGACCAGGCACATGAATGTAGTTCCCAGCATTACTGCAGCTGATCGTCTACTTTTATATGTTGATATGAATCTCTTGGTGTCAGTCTTTGTGTCATAGTAAAAACATTTGGCTAGCTGAAGGAAAGATGTGTAAGTACAATCTCAAACTCTCTTATGCCACAGCTAACGTACCCAAATTACAATTTTAAAAGTGCATGCTAGGAATTTATGAACACAATCTATAGGTAAGATCTAGAAATAAGTTATACCTCTGGATGACTTTTGGATAGAGAAGCTGCTGCAAGCCAAAAAGTGATATGTTCTCTAATGTGGTTGGTTTCACTGCTAGCTTGTGTCAATAAAACCAAGTCGGATCCTAGAATGCCATATAAAGCAAAAAATAATAAAAATACAGTAACTTCACCAGCCATAAAGATGCTGCGTAGGCCCAAGAGAATCAAAGCAATACATTTTCCCCACTTTTCCTAACAAATTACAAAAAACAGAGTTTTCTAACAAACTTGAACAAAAACAATCTTTTTTTTTTTCAAAATACATTTTTCATCAAACATTCCTGAGGCATATACATCAAAACAAGTGGTTTTATTTAAAACATGTCCAAATTCCTTGCTGGGAGACTTTAATGTTTCATATGCCATTAACCCAAACTTGCTTTTCTCTGTATAATGAGAACTCAGTAACCACGTGGTATAAAAGAAAGAGTATGCATTCACAGCATGTGTATGTCTGGGCCACAAAACCATTCTTATGAGCCATTCTTAGGAGCATAGTGCATCAGTTCAGCAATTAAAAAAAAAACAAAAAGAAGGGTGAAAACAAAACATAGCAGCAGTTAATACTTACCCCGTCAGTAGAGAAAACAATTTGTAGCTAGCTGCCTTGCCACTTTAGGACTGCAGTTGCTTGTCTCAGCTGGATTGAAAGAGTCATCCTCTCCCACCCCCAAAAGGCATGCTGGGGCAAAATGCCTGGGGATAGTTACTCAGGACTAGAAAATCACAAAAAAGGGGCTTCTGGGAAAGAGGCTGCTTCTGGGAAAGAGGTTGGGTTTACATCCCACCCCAACTATATAGTTATGTTATTTGTCACATGATAATTATGGGGAAAAATCACAACCTAGAAAGACCAAATGTTATTCACTCAGGCTATGTCTACACTACAAGGTTTTTGTGCAAAACCCCATGGAGCGTCCACACCTCAAGCCCGTTTTTGCGCAAGAAAATCTACAGTCAATCGACAGAACAGAGGGCTTTATGTGATATAGGTATACCTCTTTCTACGAGGCATAACTCCGTTTTGCACTACCGCTATTGTGCAAAAAGGCATGTGTCGATGCTCCACAGGGGTTTCTTGTGCAAGAGTGTCCATATAGTGTGGATGCTCTCTTGTGCAAAAGCTCATTGCAAAAGCAATGTGCTTTGAAGTGTGGATGCGCTTTTGCGCAAGAAGTTTTTGCGGAAGTTCTCTTCTGCAAAAGACGTTTTGCTCAAAAAACCTGCAGTGTAGACGTAGCCTCAGAGATGACACTGAAATTCTTGGAGACATTGTTGGACTCTGAGTCTAATGGCCACGCCTCCTCACTGAACTGTTTCAGGACCTGTGGTCCTGTAGGAGAATTTGCAATATATCTAGGAGTTGGGGTTTGTCCCTCCTAGTCAGTCTCCCTGGGCTCCAGGCAGGGCTGCAAAATCAGTCATCTGCCCCCGGTCTCTCGGCCAGGCAGGGCAAAAGAGAATTGCTCTAGCTTCAAGCAGGGCAGGATGACTTTCACCCAGGGCTCTGGTCTTTCCGTCAGACAGAGCCAGTTCAATAGCATTTTGGGCTCCCTAGCCTCTCAGCAGGATAGAGAGCAGTGAATGGGCCACCTGGCCTATGGAGAGGGAGAACTGCCATTGAGAGTTGAGGTAGCCAAGGGGATGTGGGCTTGCCCAGCTACACTGTATTCCAACCCAGACCCCTATCAGGCAGGACAGTCTGCCACTGGGTCAGTGGGGATCCACATGCAACATGCTGACTTGGACTCAGGCGCACCAGTGATTAGACTATCACCTAACTTCCCTGGGTCACTTCACTACTCCCCACTCCAGCATACCTGGACCCGGGGTAATCTGGTTCCTCTGGGTAACTGCCAAGTGCATTGGCAGCAGCACCCCAGTATCAGCACACACTGGAGGTTTGGATTGATTTCCCTGTGGCTCGCATCTGGTGATTCTTGCTACTGGCCACCTCTTTCCAACTGAGCATCTGGCCTTTTATGCTTACCCTTCCTGTCCCACCCTTCTGCTTTCACCTACTGGGGCTTGGGGTAGAATCATAGAATACTAGGACTGGAAGGGACCTTGAGAGGTCATCGAGTC
>CM057846.1:61405390-61447781 GCA_030068395.1 Apalone spinifera | reverse complement strand
TTAACGGAAAACTTTTCCGTTAAAAGCATTTTTGGAAAATCATGTCAGTCTAGACGTAGCCCAGAAGTTTTGGTTCATAACCAATGACAAATTAATCATAATGACTCTCAGATGCCTTGGGGACATCACAGCTAAAGTACATAAAGTTACATGTCCTGAAATGTCAAGTAAGAATTGGAAGGTTGACATTAGGAGAGCTTAGGGCACAGAAAGGCTTACAAATTCATTTCCATATGAATGGCCAAGACCATGCAAAATCTTGCATGTAAACAGTGAAGTATTGTAATCAAAGCTTTAATTAACTGGAAGCCAGTGTAAAGCTGTCAGCATTGGGGAAATAGTCTGTGATCCTTTAGTCTGGATGAGAAACTGTGCTTCTGTGTTTAGAAACTCCTGGAACTTGCACAGCACCTTATCAGACAGGCCGGCATTGTCGCATAATCTGGTGGTAAAATGGGCATCATTGACTACTAAATCGGCATTAGTCTCAGACAATCAATGATGGCCACAGTCATCTTCTGTTCCCAAGGTGATATGAGAGGATTCAACTGTATTGTGGGAAGACCGAGCAGCAGGAGAATAGTTTTTCCAATTCTACATCCATCCGGAGTTAAAATAGCCACGATTAAAATAGCACAAGAGTTTTGGAAAGGATATTCACCAGCCTGCTTTAGGGGATAGGCCAATCTCTAAGTGATAGGGAGATAGGAGTCAACTTTCCCTGTAGACAAGGTTATCATATGACTGTCTACTGCAGGATTTCTTGCACTTTCTTTCTGAAAAAGCTGGTCTTGGCTATTGTTGATGATGTACTTCTTGGCCCACTGGTTTGAGCTAGCCTGGCAATTGTCAGGTTCCCAAATTTTGAATCTCCACTGAAGATGAAAAATTGTCACCAATGAAGGGACAACACTGCAGCCTCAAATACATGAAAGGTAAAAGGGACACATGACAACATCTGCTTTCTCATTTGTTTTTAAAAGGTCGTGTGTCATGGAATTTGTCAAACTTCTGTCAAAGCTACCCACGGCATTTGCTGGGCAATATTACTGGAGGAAATAATGCAATCTAGGCAACAGGAATAAAGCGAGACCTCTGATAGCAGCATAAAAAATCCCAGCATTGGGAAGCAGATAGCTGCTGATAAACATGAGCTTCGATTGTATACCAGAGCTGTGAGGTTTTCTGGTGTATCTAGTGAGAGTAAAATGGACAAAGTTCTACAAATGCTAAAGAAAGGAACCATATAGGGATCACTCCTGTACATCATGTTCCATAATGTTCAGTGCCACTGAAAGCTAAAGGTTCACATTTTATCACAGTACTGAAGGAAGGTGGCCAACAGTAATGGCTATAATACAGAGATCGATCCTGCAAACACTTCCTAATGGGCATACCACTGCCTTGGGTTGTCCCATCTATCTCAATACTACTACTACTCATCTGATAGTATAATAATTACTTCACTCATCAGTAGATCTCAATGTGCAGTACAGATGGGGAAACTGAGGTGAGCTTACTTGCTCAAGGTCACTCAGAAGACCCATAGCAAATCTGGAAATAGACTTCAAGGGTATGTCTACACTAGCCTCCTAGTTCGAACTAGCGAGGCTAATGTAGGCATTCGAAGTTGCAAATGAAGCCCGGGATTTAAATATCCCGGGCTTCATTTGCATCTTCACGGGTGCCGCCATTTTTAAATCCCCCTTAGTCCGAACTCTGTGCCCGCTGCTACACGTGGCACGGCGTAGGTAGTTCGAATTAGGATCTCTAATTTGAACTACCGGTACCCCAAGGCTCCTGAGTCCCAGACCAATACTACATCCATTAGGGAAGATTGCCACTCTGTTGGATGCATACAAATAGGCTACTCACAATACAGGTTGAACCTCTCTAGTTTGGCACTCTCTGGTCTGGCAACATCCATGGTCCGTCATGGTTTTATTTAGCTGGATGTCTACTTATCATGGGTGTAGCCAAGTTTCTTCAGTCTCATAAAATTAGTTTACTGCCACAAGTGTTGGATCCCATTGTTCTGTGCTGTTATTTAGCTCTAAGGTTAAATGTCTTCTTAGAGCCCAGTAAACAGTGGAAATGTTGATAATGCTGCTAGACAATATTGACCTACTGTGGTCCGGCAAATTCTCTGGTTCGGCATCAATCAGGTCCCAGTGATGCCAGATTAGAGTGGTTCAATCTGTACTAAGGCTCTATACTCTTCCCCTGCTCTTCTTAAATGATAAAGTCAGAGTGCTTGACATTAGCCTCTTTTTTGCTTCTAAGTCCAAATTTTACACTCTGTGGAGTTCCTTGTTTTAGGGCAAACAAGACAGCATGTCAGAATATATGGGAGTGCAATTAGAGGAGACCAGAGGTCTCCTACTTTAGCAACAAAAAAAAAACCAGGCATGAGTGGTCTTTGTTTTTGAGGCAGGGAGAGACTTTCCTTTGTCTAAGTGATCCACGTCTTTCATTAAATAGAAGGCTTAAATTGATTCTTATTCTGGCATTAGTAGTTAGTTCATTGGTAAGAAACATATGTCTTAATGCTAACAGTAAGATTTGTATGGACACTCGTTTAAGTTTGGGACACTAATGGGGTTAATTAGATTGTTTTTTATTGTATGTTCATACAGCACTCAGAACAATGAGGCCCCAATCCTGACTGGTATTGCTAGCTTCTATTTTTTTTAAATACAAATAATAATAATAATAAAATTATCATAACCGTACTGGGCAAAATTTCCAAATTAACTGGTAATTTTAGCTACCCGCTTGAGATATTAAAAGACCCTGATTTTTTTTAAAGTTGAGCCATCACCTTCTGGAAATCAGGATTATTTAAGATGTCTTAAACTAGGCATTCAAAATTATTCGTGACAATTAAAAGTCTTGGCCAAAATAACAGAGGTAAAATAATAGTAATACAAAAATAATTATCATACAGTAGCTGAAAAAATCCCCCAAATACATGGGCTGTATCCCCCATTAAAATCCTTTCACAATGAAATGCATTTGAACAAGAAATTCATATCGCTAAGTCAAACAAGAAATCAGGCTAATCCTTTATGAAATTATGCATGAGCTTGGCTGACTAAGAATGGCTAGAGCAAAAGAGGCAGAAGAAAAACAGACGAAAATGAGATGTTGCGCGGTAATGAAACTAGGTCACTGTCCTATATTACACAAAACAGGCATGCAGATACATCATCCCCCAGCACTATTCTGTGACATGAACAAAGGAGATTGTCCACTAAAGTCAGAGTAATACATCTGCATAAATTATAAAGCAAACTTTTAGCACAGCAGAAGTCCCATGGTAATTAGAATTTGCCACAATGAATATTTTAAATGCAGACATAACATCGGCCAATAAAAAAGTTTATGTTCATCATACCACTATGGGCATCTCTTCGTAGCAGGACAAAAGTCGAATAAAGTTACGCAACTTCAGCTACGTCAATTGCATAGCTGAAGTTGAAATAGCTTAATTCGGCTTTTGGTGCCGTCTACATAGCAGGAAGTTGAAGGAAGAACTTTTCCTTTGACTTTCCTTACTCCTTGTGAAATGAGGGTTATAGGAGAATAAGTAAGAAGTCCTCCAGCTCAACATTATTTCAGAAAAACAGCTTTCTGTGTAGACATGCACTATGTTATTTCAAAATAACATGATATTCTGAAATAATGCTGCTGTGTAGCCATACCCTGTGTGATCTCATCCGAGTCACATCTTCACATAATCAGAGGCTATAAGACTGGGGGGATGGAAGTGCATCTAGAAAAAGTGCATGCAACATATTAAAGGTAAATTTTGAGTAGTATTGGAAATATGCATATTATAATTACAGCAATAGGCCAATACAGAATGAATAGTGATTTATTCCTGCTTAGTTGCTATATATAAACATAACTGCAGTAAAGAACAATCAGATTACTACACAATAGGCTTGAAGAACTTTGTCTCTGCCAGTTAAGATGCAAGTTTGTTTTCATGGATTAATCAAATGTCAGATTGTGTATATCAGACTTTGGCTGGTTTTACTCCCCTTTCTCCTCTC
Source organism: Apalone spinifera (assembly GCA_030068395.1). Lineage (NCBI taxonomy): Eukaryota > Metazoa > Chordata > Testudines > Trionychidae > Apalone > Apalone spinifera. Next base: position 61,443,723 of record CM057846.1, on the reverse strand, counting down.
TGGTATTTGAAGAGCCAATTCAGTAAAACACTTAAGATCATGCTTAAATCCCACGGAAGTTATTGGGATTGAAGCATGCATGTAAATGCTTTGCTGAATCAGGACCTGTGGAAGAAAAACTTTTTTACACATGCATATCTGTATAAATCATAAGGTAAACTTTTAGCACAGCAGAAATCTCTAGGTAGTTAGAATTTACAACATGGAATACTATTCTAAACAAAGACAATTAGTGATTTAAACCATATGGGTTTTATTATCCATTTTGCCTCAAAATAATGTATTAAATGTGCTAGCAGTAAGAGACTGGAAATGTTTTAGAGGTTATTTCAGACAGAAGACCTTTTTAGTGTTACACTAAAATAATTTACCTGGGATTGATCACATAATTCAGCCTATGTTGTGGAAGACACTAATTTCAGTGGCTTATTAAAAACCTATCCTGTCATTATGTAACAACAATTTCACCATTGGAAATACCATTCAATATTTTCTATAAAAAAACACTGGGGAATGTGTGTTTGATTTTATACTCATTAATTTCAGAAGATTGTAAGCACTAGAAAGAATGTGTCTTCTTGTGGCCAGCAGGGCTATCCCAAAAGGGGCAAGGAGCCTGGGGCAACCTCCACGGTGCCCCAGTTCCAGGACCTGATCAACCCCACCCCACTGCAGGCCCCGCCCTCTCTCCAACCCTTCCCCAAGCCCCACCCATGCTCTGCTCCTGCTCCGTCCCCTTTCCTCTCTCCTGAGCAACAGGGCCTGGAGGATTACAAGGGGATTTGGTGTATCAGTTGCTCCAGCTTCCCCCACTCACCACATGAGCAATGGGAACTCCACTGTGTCACCTTCTCCTAGTAATTGAAGTGCCCTGGGGCTCTGCGCTTCCCACCACTGCAGAGAAGCCAAGTGCAGCAGGCCAAGAGAGCTGAGCGGCAAGATAGAGCAGGCTGTTGGATTGCTCCAATTCCCTCCATCCACATGGTGGAGGGGAGCTGATCTCTGCTGCCACTGCACCAGGTCCCTATAATCACCTGGGTCTCTTCCATCCATAGGGCAGTTGGGGCACCCCAATTCATGCTGTGGTCAGGACGACTCTGGGAGCCAGTTGCCTAGATCACACTAGCCTAGATGGTGTTAACTTTATCTTGCACTGGAGGGCACCATGTGGGTGGGTGGATGAGATGCTGCTGCGGAGAGCAGTCATTGCCTGGTTCTGCCTTTTTGCCTGTTTCTGTGATTTGATGCAGGTGGTGCACTCACAGAATGGCATCTGCAGGTCGTGGAATGTCATCGACATTCCGGGCCTACCTCCCCTTGCCTAGGCATAGATGAGACCTTCTAGATGAGGAAACAACTTTTATTATTTCAAATACATGATAATACAAGTGTCAGAGTTTTGCTTACGTTACTAATTAAAGGCCCGACCTCGCTCCCTTAGGTGAGTCATCACATTCACCTGAGAAGTGAGCAGGAGGTTGTGCTAATTGAACCTTTACTTTCAGTGATTACACTAGGAGCTCTAAGGTACCTTGAACTAGTACGCTGGTTGTTAACACAAATGATAATCAACTCCCATGGGCTAGAATTTGTGAGTTCAGCACAATTTAGTGATTTAACTAGAACTGGAAGTGAGGAGATATGGGGCTGCATTCAGAGCCCCATATTTAAAATGATTTTAGGGAGTTGCCTAAACTCGAACTTAACTAGCTTACCAGATATCAAAGACAGTGGGCATGGGCCACAACATTACTTAGATGCCCAAGTTCCATTTCCAGAGACCTAAATCCTATTTTTAGGTCACTGCCATGATCCACAAAATTTCTGCTCGCCCACAGTCTACCTTACAGGCAGCAAAACTTGGTGCCATTGGGCATGTGCACTGCAGTCTCACTCTAGGCATCTGGGCCCTTATCTTCCACCTAAATCCCAAAGTGATTCAGAAACAGGAGGCCCAATCCAGCAGGTAGCCTCTGAGCATGCCTCCTAGATTGGGCCCCTCAGGCAAGTTCACACAAAACACTCAGAGCCTAAGTCTCATTTATACAACTATCCTCTTTCTACTGCTCTGGCAATGTAAAGGAGTAATTTATGCTGTAGTGATGTAAAGGGGCCTACATGTAAATGAAAACCCAGTCCTCAGACACATTTACACTCATCTCAACTGGATGGGTAATGTCCCTGCTGCACCTATCATTTCTTTATTATCTATTGACTGAGTGAATGGTGCTCTGAACTGGGTAGTTTACCTGCAGAAGGTATGGAAACAAGTGGTGAAGGAGAAAAGCAAATAAGAGTAATCCAGTCTTCACTTTACCTTACAAGTGACTTTCACCTTCCTCTTAGAAATAGACTTGTACCAAGTTTCTAGATTTAAACATCACTGAATTTGGAGAGAGGTTGGAATTCAAACCTGATATGGATGGGATTGCCAACTTTCTAATTGCAGAAAACTGAACATAGTTGCCCCACCACCTGTACTGTCCCTTCCTGGGGCCCAGCCCCAGTCTCGCCCCTTCTCCAAGGCTGCTCACTCCATCCCTCCTCCTTCTGTTGTTTGTTCTACCCCATTTTCTCTCACTCATCTTCACTGGGGTGAGGCAGGGGATTGGAATGCGGGAAGGGGTAAAGGCTCTGGTTGGAGGTGCAGGCTCTGGAGTGGGGCTGGGGATGAAAGGTTTGGAGTGAAGGAGGGGTTCCTGTCTGCGAGGGTGGGGCTGAGTGATTTCAGGTGCAGGAGAGGACTCTGGGTTGGGGATGAGGTGGTGCTGATCTCAGGAAGCCCCAACATTCACTAGGGATGGAGGAAGTGTATGTGGCTCCTGGGAGGTGGTGGCATGTCCATCCAGCTCCTAGGTGGAGAGTCATCCAAGATGCTCTGCGTGATTCTCCCACAGGTGCTGCCCCTACAACTCCCATTGCCCGGGAACTATGCCAATGGGAGAAGTGGAGTTGGATTGCAGGGCAGCTCCAGCAGATGGGGGCAGCATGTAGAGCCCCCTGGCCATGTAGGAGCTGGAGGGACATGACACTGATTCCTGGTGCCACTCCACTGGGCATGGAGTCTGTCTACCCTGCTTCAGCCAAATGGACTTTTAGCGGCCCAGTCAGCTGTGTTTACAGAACCTGTCAGCGTCCCGTTTTGACTGTGCATCCCAGTTAAAACCGGGATGCCTTGCAACTCTATATATGTATCAGAATTTTTCAAATGACCCCTCTATCTATAATGAGCTGTACCAAAATCCCCAGCTCCAAATACTTTCAGATATGTGTGTGTGAGGGGTGGGGCAAAATTCACATCTGGATTCCAATTTTGTACCTTGGGCCTATCTCTACTTCCAACCCTGGACATGTTTTTTTCCCCTAGCATTTGAATAATTTTCAAATGTAGTGACTGTGCCCATCTATATCAATTCTTCTCCAACTACTCAAGAGAGAGAGAGATCTCAGAGTCATTGTGGATAGTTCTCTGAAAACATCCACTCAATGTGCAGCAGCAATCAAAAAGCAAATAGAATGTTAGGAATCATTAAAAAGGGGATAGAGAATAGGACCGAGAATAACTTATTGCCTCTCTATAAAACTAGGGTATGCCTACATATTGAATACTGCATACAGATATGGTTGCCTCATCTCAAAAACAATAGATTGGCATTGTAAAAGGTTCAGAAAAGGGCAACACAATTATTAGCAGTTTGGAACAGGTCCCATATGAAGAGAGATTAAAAAGACTTGGAATTTTCAGCTTAGAAAAGAGGAGACTAAGGGGGGATTTGTTAGCGGTCTATAGAATCATGATTGGTATGGAAATAGTGAATAAGGAAAATTCATTTATTTGTTCCCATTACATAAGAACTAGGGGTCACCAAGTGAAATTAATAGACAGCAAGTTTAAAACAAACAAAAGGAAGTTTTTCTTTACTCAGAGCATAGTCAACCTGTGGAACTGTTTGCCAAAGGACTCTGTGAAAACTAGGATGTTAACAGGGTTCAAAAAAGAGCTAGATAGCTTCAGGAGGTTAGGTCCATCAATGGCTATTAGCAGGGCTTGACGAACGGCGGCAAAAGCTGCTCGCCAGCACCGCATTGTGCACGCGCAAGACCCGCATTGCGCATGCGCGCACCGCAAATGAACAGGGCACCCAGATGAAATCTACTCACCACGGGCGAGTAGATTCAATACTTTGTCAAGCCCTGGCTATTAGCCAGGATGGGTAGGAATGGTGTCCTTAGCCTCTGTTTGTCTGGAAACAGAAATAGATGACAGAAGAGGGAAATAAATGACAGAAGAGGGATCCTGTGCCGATTACCTGTTGCGATCCCTCCCTCTGGGGCATCTGGTATTGGCCACTGTTGGCAGAGAGGATACTGGGCTAAATGGACCATTGGTCTGACCCAGTATGGCCATTCTTATTTTCTTATGTTCAGCTCCTTTCTTAGCTTTAGCTCTTCCAGTTTCACATTCTATAAGTGAAAGTCATCCTTGATTTAGCCACATAAATTTAGCAAAACTAAATTATCCTTTCCTCACTTCAACTTATAATGGAACACAGAATCAGTTAAAAACTGGAAATATCTTCTTTCTGATTCTTCATCTGTGCAATGTCTAAACATTGCACATCTCAGAAAAAAAAGTCACTGAAATGGTAGGTGGATTCTAACTGCTACAGTCTTTACAAAGGTTTTTATGTTTAAGTACCATTTAGCAGCTGTTAAAAGGTCAGTGCATATCCTTTCCTTTGCTAGTAGAGAGTCTAAAACTGCCAAAAAGACAATGTGTGGCACATTAAATAATGTTAAAATGTAGTAATTATTTTCTTGGTTTCTTTTCCCTGGATAATGAAAGGGATCACTTAAGCATTTCCATTTTTTCTTACTTACATCTGACAATGTAAAACATTAATTAAATTATCTGTACCATAAATGCACTTACATGGATGACACATTTTGTACACATGCAAGCAAAACACCTGACACATTGTACAGTGCCAGGTACAGCTAAGAATGTGCAATACAGCTTGTCAATTGAAGGCTCACAAACCCCCCCAAAACTTTCAATGATATTTCATTACCAATTTTATTTCCTACCATACACCAAATGTACAGCACAGAACACAGTTTTGTTGCTTTGATGTAAGAAATATTAATTATATGAAGGAACAGTATACAAACTACTCCAAATTAAAAAAATGCATACATCATTGCTCTTTACAAAAGGCCTAATTTACAGTATAGCTCATCAATGCAGTTTAACACAAAAAAGAGAAAAAAGAAAAGAAAAAGAAAAAAAATCAGTGCACATTACAAAACACATCAAGTACAAAGGAAGCAAATAAATACAAACATACTTCACAAAACATCCTGAGCAAACAATCCAAACACAGACAAATTAACCTGAAGCCATAGTAAATCATAGTAATAAATATATAGGTTGGCAAGAGATTTTTAAAATGTAAATTAAATAAAATATATAACAAATTTGTTAAAATATGTAGTTAATTACATTTTAGTCTTTGTAATGAGTGAACTCATTTTGTATGCATTTAACAAGTATAGCAAATATTTGCTTTTTTTTAGCAAGTACAATAACTTTAATAGCAAATTTTTGTTTGGTGTTCTCCTATTTATATTAGACATCACATATGGTAGCTTTGAAAACTCAATTAAAAATAAACACAGCTCCTAAGAACATACATCTTCTTCTGTCTAAACTAAGATTAGAGGGTTAAACCAACCCTCAAATGAAAAGCAAGCCCCATCTAATGCGGAACAGTGACCACAGTGCATGAGTTGAATCACCTTTGAATATTACTTTTTGTGCAGGAACAGTAATAATATAATTGTATATGTCAAGCCAGTGAATGCCATCATATTCAGTCTAAATATAAACGAGGCTAATAAAAATAAACACTTTCCTTGTAGCACAGAAAAAATTAAACACACACTAGGTCCATGTATACATTTACACTGAGGCACATATGCACATGAGGTGTGTGTGCATACAAAAAAGGCAGTTTAGCTGGTTGTTTATACCTTTTCTTAAAAAAAATAAATATAAAAAAAACTTTTGAAACAGTGCTTAATTACTTACAATCCCTGAAATAGACATTGCCTCTGTTATAGCAACTACTAAACTCTGATTGATTCAGAAATTCAAAACCCAGGCTAACCAAATACAGATGCACAGCCAAGCACCTTTTACGCGTGTGCGTCTGCATGTGTCCATATGTACTGTAGCATTTGGCACCCTACCAAAAAACTGGTAACCAATTCAATACCAACATTGCCTTTTGTATAAGGAAGGGTTCAAAGCAGCCAGTGCATTGCTACAGTTCAGGTTCAGAGTAAACCAATTACAGTGAGACTGCAGTGTTATTTTTTTCTCCAGGTTGCTACCTTCTCAGCTTCGCTCAGTTCCAACTCCTATGATAAATGCCATTTCAGGGGAGATTTGTGGGATTAATTGGTATGTACAAAATCTCCAGGTTGGGATGCTTTTTGTATTTTGTGAATACGAATGCATAGTGATATTAGTCTCTTGTCTAATGTAGCAACATATTGTACTAAAAAAGGACCAGTTGTAGCAAATCATCTCTCCTGGTAAGGGATGAGTAGTTTCTTTCTCTGAACAAACTTGACAAAAAAAAACCCCCTGCATTGTTAAAATAATTCTGAAGTTCTTTTGAAACATTTTAAACAATTGTTTGCGTAGGCTAAAACACACAGCCAAGTCAAATGCTTTGCTGATTGCTATATTTCATTATTGCTAACAAATTCTTCAACACACTGGTTTCCAGCAATCTGTGCTTTTCAGAGCACAGGCTCCCCACTAGTGGGAGCCCTTTATCTTTTCATTCCTTGCTTCTTCATATCTCATGTTACTGCAAACCCATTTCTGATACAAAGCCATTATAAAAAAGCAGGATGCGATGAAAATAAAACTAGAACAACAGTTCGGTCATTTGTTATTTTCATAGTATTTTTTTTCTTCCTGTACAAACCCAGCAAGATATTTATTTTACAGTATAACTTTCAGTCTATTTAAAATCCCATTGGAAAATAAATTAATAAACACATTTGTAAAAATATGGCAGGCCGCAAAAATGCTGTTAAAAGATAAAAAAACAGAACTCTTTGATTAGAAATAAATAAAAAATATAAAAAATAGTTGCACACACTTTTTACATTCACTTTACAAAAACTGAGTGCAAAAGAAGGAAAAAAAGAAATCGTACTGAAATAAATACAATATATTAATTGAGTGCATTGCTGTGAATACAAATAGTCTGTTGTGTTTTCCTTCCTTTTTATGTCAGCTGGGAAAAAAATTAGTGCAATGTTGCAATTGTAAATGCAGCACGGCAACCTACACGCCTTAGCAGTACATGAACCTCCTAACAGATCCATCTGGAGTTTACTGCTGTTAAGTAATTTCTGTTGCCCAGCAGCCTTCACATCCTACACATGGATGCCCTTCACTGCCTGTTTGATACTCTCCAGCAGAGCTTTGCATTCCGGGGAATAGTCCCGTTCCAGATTGCTGTACATGTCTGTGAGTGTATTTACATATGCTTCGAAGTTCTGCTCACTGATTGGCCCCTAAATGAAAACAGAACATATTATACCAACTTCAGAAGCCAAAATCAAGGCTCGCTCCCCCACAAAAGTATGGCAACAGACCCTATGCAAAGTGACAAAGAGACTGTGGAGAGCTGAGGTCAGATGCATGGCAGACATTCAAGTTACTGATTGGCTTGTTGGAGGTGAAGGGAGTCTAATGTGTTGTGGGAGCTACATGCTTGCCCTCTACAGAGGGAATGTGAGGCATTTGTCTTTTGTGTGCCCTGTTGCTCTTTAATTCTGGGCAAATTCTGTGAGCTTTACTCAAGCATGTACTGCCTATAAGTACAGAAGGACTGTGTGTAAGTAAGGGAGGATGATTTGGCTCTAAATGGGCATACGTTATTCTTGACTCCAGAGCCAGTTACTGAATAAAGAACTGAGGCAGTGGTGGGTGGGGATGAAATGGGGTAAAACTTTATGAGCAACATTTACAATTGGTGCTTTAAGAACAAAATGAGGAGCGTCTATGTGTGGAGAGAGCAAAGAAAGACCGTTAGAAAAGAAAATGCACACACATACTGAGCCAAATCGTTAATGCCCTGATTCAATAAGTACTTAACCAGGTGCCTAACTTGAACCAAGTAGTGATTCCAGGGACTTCAGTAGGAGTATTAAGCACTTCCTGAATCAGGACCTTAAACCAAACTTTTATTAGCTTCAGTGAAGGGATTTGGCCAGTTCCCACCAAATTACAGGGCAGTCTGCATAACCTCCCTCCCTCCATATGCTTGCAAGCTTATGACCATACAGCTAGATGAATACAGAACTCAACAAGCGCTGTCAGAGATTCAACTGTATAAAAGCCTGATTTTAACTGTAACAGAAGCTGATTGCTCTCATCACCTTACAGGAGACACTCACTACTTCACACAACCAAGATGACGGCTTCAGTCTATCCCACACTATGTGGTGGATCTTTTCCAACATCTGGTGCAGCTGTATAGGTGCTAAGAGCTCATTTAGTTGGAATACAAATTTGTATCATGAAAATCAACTGAGAGAAGATTATCATGCTATGATGTTGTCCACATTGTTGGCTGGTTCCATTGTCATAAGAAGTGAAGATGTCTGAGCCTTGTTTACAATTGGGGCTAATGCCAATACTTACCATCATGGTGGAAAAATGGATACAAAATTTTCTAGTGTAACTCAAAATCCACAACCAGATTCTTGGATCTGGCTGCTCTGCAATTGATGATGGACCTGAGTGGGAAATGGGGAAAGTGCTTCCCTGATTTTCACCCAGACCAAGGCCGAGCCAGCATCTGGCATAGCTAAGAGCAACCTACTGACTGCTGTATTAGGGCAGTCCCTTAGGAATCCTCCTATGAGCCTGGGATTCCTGAAATGCACTGAATGTGGATCTCAAGAAACATTCTTTATGACAGGGGTCCGAAGCACTGAGCCACCAAAAGATTCTTCCCTACATCAGGGAAAATCCCCACCATGGACATCTTCTCATTGACATTCAGAATGTGACAATCAAATTCATTGCACATCAGATACACGAAGGATATCAGAGAGTATCAACTAGAGTTACTTCCAGACTGAGCTACCCAGAAATGCAAGGTTCCATGGGGTATCCATATCCCATTACCAATCCCAGAGACATGCAGTATAGTTTTATTTTAAATAAACTAATGATTTACACAAGGTGGAATTGTACTCCAGGAGGGTAAAGCATGGACAATATGTAAACATGGCTCCTTCGCACTTGGCCTTTGGCACGGTTCTGTTTTGCAAGAGAGTATATACCAGACACCCTGAATCTTGTATAGAGAGAGGCTTTTGGAAGTGATTCAAAGATTTATTCTTGCATGGATGGAGATTGTCCCATGTTACTGCAGTGCCTTAAAGTGCAGGACATACTTGAGGGCTTAACTTAACCCTGGATGGAACAGGGACACTCCTTTGGGCTGGAATTAGCATAAAATATTTGCTTTGCATTCTCTTACTCCAGGACAGAATTTGGGCTCCATCATTTCTCAAATATTTAAAACATTGGATCTAGGAATATTCCAGACTCTATGCATTTACTGTACTATGTTTGCACAGTGAGAGAGACTAATGAAGCATGGGGAAATTGATTAAACTCTGGAAGGCAGTCCCCTGTGAGATGGAATGGAACCCACATCAGTAATGCAGTATGTGACTACTCTGGCCAAACAGGTAGACAAAGGCTCTCAAACAAGCTGCAGTATTTTTAGTTGTGGACTTACCATTTGTGGAAGCTGAATGTCGGCGAGGCTGGTGATGAGAGCTTGGCTTAAGCCAGCTAATTCCTTCAGCAGGCTCTCGTTGTTCTGCTCTATAAGTTTGTTCTCTTCTTCTATTGTTTTCAAATTGCTCTCCATAGATGTAATCTAAAATCACATACACAACAAGACCCTTGACAGTGTTAAGAGTGGAGTTTGAACACAAAATCAAAGGTTTCCTTTGGAAGAGGGAGCACATACTGTGAAAACTGCCACTTCAGATCTGAACCTCAGTTATGTTTTTATAAAGTCACACATAACATGGCCCCCAGATATTCATAAAAGGGGTAAGTCAGATTTATTTGGCACCAGGAATGCTGCTGCTGTTGTTTCACAAGGACAATTTATTTAAATGGAGCTGAAGCCCTGCTGAGCGAGGAGTGTATTGAGTTGTGAAGATTTATTCAGAAATGGATTAGAGACCCCAGGTGCCACACTTTGTGGAAAGTGGGAGGATCCGTGTCTAGTTGGGAATGGAGAATGGGCCTTCAGAGGTGGGGAGGAGGGAGGAAGAAGAAGACTGCTGACGTTTTCATTACTCTTCTGTTCTCAGAGCATCGCTGCTGACACTGCTTGTAGCTTTTGTGCAACTTTCCTCCCTCCCCTTGGGTGGAGGTGGGAATCCTAAACTGACTGGGATTAGAAATGAGGCAGGGAATGGAGACAATAAGAAATTAAATATACCAGGGAGGAAATTGAGAAGTTGTGCTTGGAACAAATTTGATTGTGCGGTTGATCTCTGCGCAGTCAGATGAAAATATAAGTTTTTAAAAACAAACACTAAAAAGCACCTGAGATTAGCAACATAATGTCCTTTTTGGAGAATAATTAAAGAGAATGAACTTGGAATGCACACATTTGTAAAAAAAAAAAAAATGGTACAAAAAAACTGAAGCTAGAGATGCTGGGTCCTGATTTTCCACAGCCCAGAATCTTGTATAGTAATTTATACCTGTGTAAAGTGGGTGACTACCAGTGACATTGAAGAATTCTGAATTGGTACTATTACCACAACTGAAGATGACCTCCTAAGGAGCAGAGCAATGAAGAAATAGCTCCATTTGTATCTAAGAGGGTTTCATGAACTCTGAAGATTGTATTAATTTTTTGAGGATGGAGTTTCTCTCTGACAGATTAACTCCTTGAGTTGTGGTGGCATAAATCCAGAGATTCTCAGATTCAGGGACCAGAAGGCATGATTATCTAATCTGCCCCTCTATATAACACAGGTCAGTGAACATCCCTCAATTATTTCTATTTGAACCAAAGTATATCTTTAGGAAAACTTTTAACCTTTATTTAAAAATTGCCACAAACCAAATTGCAGATCCCTCCTACTCTGCCTGGACTAAGGAAACTGCTGCACAAATCACCACAATGCCTGCTCTTGAGTTTCTCAAGTCAATAATAACTGTTGGCCAGATCAATGTAAGGAATGACAGGCAAAGACAAGCAGAGGATGTGAGGAGTCAACAGGTCTCTAGATCAGGCTATCATGCAGATTATCCACTGATAGGAAATAACACACAATCATAACTTGGTTACTATAAACTATATTAAATTAATTTGGGATACATTTGGATTCTATATTATTTTTCAGATATTACCCTTAAGGAAGATCCACCTAGATTCTTTATGCTTCTAACATTCTGAGACAGGTTTCAATTCTCACTTTCACCTAGTTTACCAGGAGAAGTAGTAATGAGTATATACATCACCCTGTACATTTACATACTCAGCTCAACCTGAATTGTGGGCTTCCAACCAGTATCTTCATCATAAAGTCATTCATTTTCATGTAATACAAAATGGAAACGATCAAGAGAACTGTGTTTTTGCAATAGCTCCTAACTGACTTAATGTATTGCGCAGATTAGCAAATTCACCCACTATCTGCTGTCTACTGCGGAGAAGCAAAATTCAGACTATTTAAATAAAAACATTCATTAGCTGAATATGGTGAACAGAACTAGGAAAAACTCTAAATAATTACAATAATAAAGATCTCCTTCCAGTAGTAGTTAGTGTGTGTTAATAAGAAGTCACACTCTTGTGACCTAATGGCTTCATTATGTTATTATAAAGCCTCCCTCTGTGGGTTCTTAAAATGCCCACAGGATATCATATGCAGGCATGCGGTTAACAAAAGAAAGTGCACATTTTATACAGTAAATATGATTTCCTTGTTTGCTAAGATTAGTTCCCAAAATGTTTCGTTCCTGTTATTCACCCAGCAAGTCTTTTATAGTAATATGCAGGCGTTCACTCTTCACCGTTAAATAGAAAAGCATATAAAAAAATGTTTAAAGCCGCAATGCAAGGGCACGTGCGTAGATGAAAAAAAGGATGCAGAAGCTTAAAAATAACATTGCATATGTAGGTTAGAACTGATTGAATTGTTTGCTTTGTTGTTATACCTGGGTTTGAAGTTTCATCATGTCAGCTTCAATTTTAAGATTGGATTCGTTCAATTCTTTTATTTCCTCATCCAAGTGCCTAATTTCCTCCTCACTTTCCATACCTGCAAAAAGGTGAATGAACCAGAGTCAGGTTTAAATGTGCACATGTGAAGAAAAATAATATTCTGGGGGTACCTGTACACTGAACTGTGTAGCACAAAAAAACAAGCTTTCAGGTTAAATTGGGGATCTTTAAATGAGTTTTTACTAATGTTGTTTGTCAAAACTGTACCCTGTGTTGAAGTGTCTTTGAAAGCAGGAAGGGGGATCAAGGGTCAGAGGGTAATTTGAGTTTCATTGAGCTGCTGTATTTTCCTGTCAGAGTGAGAACCCCTACAGTTAGTAAAACAAGTAACCACAGCAGGGATGGAGATGTGCAAAGGGAAAGAGGATCTCTGGGCGTTAAGAGAGGAAAATCCAAAACAATCTTTAAAGACAATAATCCAGGATATGTTGTAGTTTTGGTGGAGATTTTTAGATGTAGAAGAAAGATCCCAGGAGGGCCCATGACTCCATTGGCTTCAATAGAGTAACGACAATTGAAACTAGCTGAAGATCTGCTCTGATTCTCCAGGGAGTTCTGTATGGGCTGATCCACAGTAAAGGATGAGGGCATTAGTTTGCTGTGATGCATACTGTGGTTTAAAGTACTGTGAGAGGGAAATTGTAGAGAGGCCAAAAGAGGCAAAAGGCATCATGGAGAAAAAGAAGCACCCACCAGGTGAAAAAAGACCAACCCACCAAAGCCTTAATAAAAACCTGACTCTGAGATGTACCGATCATCCATCACCCCAGTGATGAATGTTCCTCACTAATTATTACTAATCATGCTTACAGATTAATTATTTTGATTGCAGTAGTAGCTACAGGCCCCTAAACTCAACACACTGTTGTGCTAGCTACAATACAAGCACAGAGTAAGAGATAGGCCCTGTCCCGAAGACCTTATAATCTAAATAAAGAATATGGACAAGGGGTGGGTCATAAGGAGGTGAATTCACTAAGATTAAGAATATCACCAAAGTTTCCTGAATCCCTTCCCCTCTGGGCCCTACCCACTTGACTAAACAGAATCAAGTTCTCTATAACTATATGACAGTTTGTTCCATTTAGTTAATGTGGGGGGAATGGTCATAGTAGGAGACGGAGCCACATAATATGATGTTAGTGGGAATGAGGTAGCTAAAGTCTGCTTTTAACATGCATGCCTCTGTGGTTTTATTTGAAAATCTTTCTCTAACTGAGGTAACTTGTTGGCTTGAGAATAATGCATAAAAAAACAACCCCAAACCTGAATAAGACTTAGCTGTGTAGTTACTCTGTATGTCCATATGTTATGTTCCATAGATGTAAATGCTGTGTGAATGATGTATATCTTCCATGAAGACATTCTGTTATTGTTTTTAAAGAAGGAGAACTTAAAGACATTTATACCCATTTTCGGACTCTATACAGAGTCCAAATAATGTAAATGGGCAATGTGTAAATGAGAATCAGCAATAGTAAAAATATAATCATTTGCTTGTCTCCTTACCCCCGCTTGCTTTAAGCTTGATAGTCATTAGTTCTTCTGAGATTTTGCCCTTTTTTATCGCTTGTGCATTCAGAGGACACCCTGACAAGCTAAAAAATAAAAAAAAATAAAAAAACAACAACACTATGACCCATGTGAAAATGGAAGCAATCCTTTCATAGCAATATTACAGTGCTCATGTTCAGACCTCTATTCCTAAGGTCATGTCAGCAGCTCCATTATAACCTTGTTACAGGGGATAAAATAATTCACAAAGAGCTATTTTAGCTGTAAAAGAAATGTCTGTCTTGAAAATTGGCACCAAAATCTTTGCCTCAAAGCAAACTATTCTATAGACATTTCAAACAAGTCAAAATGGCAGTAGGAGTTACTCTAAGGTTATGTACAGTGAATGTAATATTTACAGAAATCTGGAGGTCATATTGTCCTATCAATTTTTAAGCAAAAATTTCAGTGTGTTTATTGTGGAATTGAGTTGCAGAATAAAGGGGGCAGTAGCATCCTTTTAATGGTGATTTTACTAACTAAAAAAAAACTCTGATGTGCAGATTTTCACAGTGCTGAACTATAAGATCATTTTGATGATGCATAATAATGATCTATGTGATGATACCTCTAGATTTATACTATAGGCAGCAATAGCTTTTTAAAAAGATTGTATTATATATAGTCACTTTACTTTTTGATGACTGTCAGAGCCATTTGCTATTTCAAATCTTATAGTTTGGGAGTAATTATCCGAAGCCACTTTTAGAGCTATGAGCTGGGATTGACAGCTCAGTCTTTAGAAGTAAATAATAAGAAATACCCCTGTGTTCAAGAAATGGCAAAGGGGTTCATATTCTAATGTAGTCAAGCTGGGAATGAAGGAAAATTTTGACCAGAGGGAAAAATTCATGCTTTTGCTTAGCTTGTAAAAAATAAGAATTCTACTGAAAGTGGTGTTTCCAAACAGGAAGGAATGAGGGCTTCTAAAATTTGAAGTACAAAGCACCATATCTTTGTCTTGAGCAGGTTACTGGCCAGAAGGATGCCCCGATGCTAGCAGGCCACCAGCAGGTTGTTTAGTCTTCTCTATACTGGGAAAATGCATTATCTTACAAATCATGCTAATTAATGAAGTTCTTAAGATTCCTTTTCTCCTTGTAATGTCTTCAGGGCTGGATCTAGAAAGCACAGCTCTCATGTATGCTTTCTCTTGCCCAGGGACATCTGACAAGAACTTTGCATTTGTGTAATGACAAAATTAATTCAATTGTTGCTTTTGCAAAAACTTCTGTTGACATTTCAATAACATTTTGGATTTGCTGCTAAAGTTATACAATCGATATTGGGAATTTCACATATGTCAAGCTATCTTCTGCTTCCAAAAACCTGTAATCAGACTCAGGAAATCGAGAAAGATCTGTGAAAGTCATTGTCTCATGGGCAATGTTAAAAATAGTTTTACCCTAATGCAAACTATCAAGTTATTCAACTTCTTACCACCTCAACTGCTATGTAAACTCTCTAAGAATTCAACAGAACGGAATGAAGATTATAGCTCTATTTTGTTAAAGCAACAATACAGCAGATTGTCAAGAAAAAACAACAACACGAGAGAAAACACAAAATTATACCTTCTGTGGGTGACAAAAACATTATTAACATGACCCAGCCCGTTGCAGCCTGGCAAAGGACAGTGTGGCAGCTCTTGTTTGTTCAGTTTCCAGGATAATGAAGACCCATTGAGAGGACTCTCCTTCTGTCTCTTGGCAGCCAAAGGACAACCAGAAGCAGTGCGATGAGAAGTGTATTTACCTGATATGTGACCTTGGCCATCACAGCCTATCACTGGACATCTACAGAAACACAGCAAAAGAGTCCTTATATTGACTTAAGAGAACAACAACAACCATCTAAGAAAAGGAGTCCAGGTGGCTACTATTCTGTCTGTATTGTTTTAGAGCTTTATCCCAAGAAAGACTTGAATCTCCCATTGAGGTCAGTGGGAATTATAGGCATTTGGCAAATCTCAGGACTGGGCTTGTAATACAGCTGTGTACATTAACACTTCAGCATTGACAAAAAACTATATCAAAGAGAAAAAATGTTATCAGAGGCAAAAAAAAAAAGTCATATTTTAACCAGTTTGCATAGAGGCAACATTTTTTGTTCTCTATTCAAATTTTTGGCAAAAACCAAAAGATGGTTTTCTGCAGGTGGAAAACTGTTATTTTCCAAACACTTGCCAAGGTAAAACCTAATAGTTTTGCAGAGCTCTGTGTATAGAGCCTTTTACATGACATAACAGATGTCTGAAAGGCAATCACTAACTGAATCACTAAATACTAAGAGCAGTACAAGAAATAGCTAAATCTTTTGTTGTAAATGAACTGATCATACATGCCTTGCGGCTGATTGTTTATTTATTTCTTTATTTAGTTTCACAAAACACATCCTCAAGTTTGGAATTAAGTGAACTTCTGTAGAGTTACCAGTTTTTGCTTTGGTTAACATTTTATCCCCACACAGAAGAAGGATGGCAGAAGGCCTATGTACCACTCCAATCACAGGAAGCCACATTTGCAGGGCTTAATGTTTGACTTGTGGTAGCTTTCTGCACAGAGATGGATTTCACCCATCGTGTCTCCAGGTTTGAAGCACGAGGTTTTTTTGTGTGACTGTTAGCAAAAATTTGTCAATTGGAGCCAGGCTTACCTTTCACCACTGCTACAGTTTAATGTAGCAAACAGAGTAAAATTTTGCTACAGTCTATAATTGTGACTTTTGTTAGATATTGCCAAGTTTGTGTCAAATAGGATTGGAATGAAATGTTCCACCAATTTCTCTAGCTGAGGAAATATCCTTTATATTAGCTTTAATGGTAAAACACATCTGCGTACATCTAAAAATAACTTATACATTTCTTAGGAAGTACCAAGCACCATCTTGTTCTCCCTTTTTGGCTGATGAATCCTTGCCTTTTACACTTACTTAAGTTCAGGGTCTTCTTTTTCTTCCTTGGTAGGAGTAACTTTGACACCACCTTTCCTGGCACGAGGGCAACCAGACAAGCTGAGAGAAATACATAAGAGAAAAACAATTTTGTTCCCCTGACACTTTCCATGATTTCTGACAGCTTCACTTCCAAACAACTGAATGATTCTTACCTTCTGTGTGAAGCATAATTTCCAGTCACATGACCAGAGCCATCACAACCCGGTGTGGGGCACCTAATATAATGTACAGAGCAAAAGAGATGATTTTTTAAAAGAGAGCAGGCAAACGTGTCTTCAGTGGAAGAAACTTCAATAGAGCTTTTGCTGAACAAACATTACTAGCTCTTGTTTTGTTTTTTCCACTAGGCAAACTGTTTTCTTGTTTTCTTCTATAATTATTTTTTTTAAATAGGGAACTTGGAAATATATTATATAACATAGCACTGTAGATTTGCATGATTTATACTATTATTTTCATTATTTCTTCCCTTATAAAGTAGCAACTTTTGAAAAAACAAATGTAGCCTTTTATTTATTGACTTCTCTGTGAAATAACTGGTGTGTGTAATTGAAATTGACACCCCAATATCAGACTTACAGTGCAGCACATTTTCAATATAATCTCTATATTATAGAAAGGGAAATTGAGGCTGAGAATTTGTCACTGTAGGATACAGCAAAAATTAACATCACAGCCAGAAGAATTCAAGAGTTTCTTGTTTTTTAACCTCTGTACACAGATCACGTCTGTGGGTACGTCTACACTGTGGAGCTATTTTGGGATACAGAAAGTATCCCGAAATAGCTATTCTGTGTCTATTGAAGCAGCCATTAATTTTGGAATAGGTTTCGAAATAACAAGCAGCTTATTCTGACATCCCGGTAACCCTCGCTCCACAAGGGTGAAGGAGCATTTCGGAATAGTGAGTTATTTCAAAATTTGGCCCTGGGTAGACAGAGCCAAATTACAAAATAAGACATTTCAAAATACACTAAAAATAAGCTATGCAATTTGCAGAGCACAAATTGCGTAGCTCATTTGGAACTCAGGGTGGTGTGTAGACACGCCCTATTTTACATAGGATATGACTGGGTACTTTATTTGGCAAGTGGGTCTTGCTTCCATTGTAGAGTTCAGAGGCTTTTGTGAATGAAGCAGACAGAAGCCTTGAAATTTGAAAGTTTAATAGCAAAACATTTCAGCATCATGATGGAACGAAATATACCTGTATCTTACTGTTAGGACCATACTTTCTCACTGGTGCTCAGATTGAATAGGCATGTTGCTTGTGCCAAAGCATGTGGGGCCTGATCTAAAGTCTACTGAAGTCAATGAGAGCCTTTTATTGACTATAATTGGTTTTGGATCAGGCACTTACTGGTTGAGTGGCTGATATTTAGGTTCAAAATTAATCTTGTACTTATTTGAAGGGATTTTCTCTTTTGCCAGGAGTGTTCCTTTTAAACATTCAGAAAGAGGAAACACACCTAGACACACAAAGGAGCATTACCAGCAGAAGGAACACATTTACCTTCAGATTCTGTGCCAGCCCTTCATGCATTTTTACACAGGTTTGAGTACTAGAGCTAAGCCTCTCTCAAGGCCTTTGAATATTATGGTTTTTCCAGAGTATCAGAATTACAGAGACAGCAGTGCCACGTAACTTTGTACTTATCCACTCTGGAAATTCACATTGTTCAATAATTCTGTACATGTCTTAAATTCCTACCTGTGCTGGATGCATTGTAGATGGGTGAGCTAAGTACTGGCATACGGGGCTATTACAATAAATACCTAACTAAATAGTTGTAAAATCACTTTTAAGGGTATAGTGTATTATTCTATATTTTACTGCATCAATATTTAAACTATTATAGTTAAGGGATCAAGTGGGTTTAAGGAATGATAAAGAACTACGTTATATTGGTAATTAACCATTGGAACAACTGACCAAGGGACTCAGATAATTTTTGATCACTTGAAATTTATAAAATAAAACTAGATAGTTTTCTAAAAGGCATACTGTAGCTCAACAGAAATTACAGACTCCATGTAGAAATTCTCTGGTGAAATTCCAGGGTTTTGTTATATGGGATGTCAAGCTAGATGATCACAATGATTCCTGCTGGCCTTGAATTTTGTAAACCTTTACCATCTTGGGCACAAGATAAGGTATTCTGTACTAGATCTTTTCTGTGGTAATCTATATGCAATAATCCTCTAATTTTAAATATCTTCAATCTGACTGAAGTGATCACTTTAAAAAGCTGTCCTTCAACACAACCTGTCAATTAGCTGAAAATCAGAAAAATGTTTCTTTTGGGCATAGTGAGTTGAAATAGAAGGCAAAAGTTTTCCTTGATTTTTATGAATTAGGTGTGAACATTATTGTAAAATTATGCATCTTTTTGATGCCCTATATAGCTGTGTAACAATATGCAATTAAACGAAGAGGATGGTCACTGAATGTTTGATCCTGCAATTACTTGTGGATCTAAAGGTCTATTTATGCTACAATCAGCATGGCAGATAAACTGAACTAGCTTTGATATAGTCAGCTTGAATAACAATAGCACTGACACTGCCATAGCACGGCTACCTCTTAGACTATGTACCCAGCATCCTGGCAAAATCCTGGTTTTGCTGCTGCCTGCTACTGTGGCTTCATTGCTATTGTTACTGGAATTAGCAAGATCAGACTTAGGTTGGGTAAATCTTAACTGTGCTGCAATTACACCTCTGATTGCAATGTAGGCACACCATGATTTGTACTCATGTATTCCCTGTGAAATAAAAGGAAATACTGATGTTAGTGTAACTACAGATGAGTTCTCAGGACCAGGGTTTGGGATTTCTTTTCTCTTTCCTTCTTTTTTTCTTAGTCAACCCTGTAGAAAAGTATGCCTTTAATGTAGAGTTTTATTTTAAATTGGATAGAGCAAAATATGTTTTTTGCTCAAACCTGAAGATGGATGATCTAGAAGTAGCAAATAATTTTACTGGACCCTTTTTCAAATTGTCTGGGAATAAATTTTGAGTTTTACTATTTTGCTGGTTACCTGAAGTTCAACACTGAATACTTCATGCACCTATTACTGCTTATGGGCTGTTTGTGAACTTTGTCTATATTTTCCATGACTCACTCATTATTCCATAGCATGTGGCTGGAAACGAAGGTCACCTGTTGTTGTTTCTCTTTCCTTATTATGCAAAAGAAACTTATGAGCTGTAGTGGGAAAGTATCTATGTTGTTATGTGACTATTCTTGTTTTGCATACAGAACAGGCAATTCAATTGTTTGTTTGAACACCCAATCAGGTCTGAGTTAATGGAATGCAAGTAAAAACTCCGAATCAGCAATTGATTTAGAAACTGGCACCATTTTCACAAATCTTTTTTGCTGTTACTCTTTCCACAGTTTTATTTAAACCAAACTAAAGCCCAGATGTTGGGGGTGTGAGGTCAGCAGACCCCAACTCTGAAACGTCATGCCATTGTGTCAGCACCCCAATAATGTTGATGTTTTTTGAACAACTTTCACCTCTTGCCCCACATAGCCATCTTGTCCTGCTGCCCTGTTCCTAGAGAGCAGGTTTTCCTTGACTAGCATCACACAATGTATTTTTACAATGCAGAGCAGTCTCAGAATGCTATGGCTAGAAGTGTCATTGTTTTATTTGGGGAAGTTGACAGACTTTGTAGTTAAACCCTGAGCTAAAACTTATGCTTTTCAGGATTTGACCAGCTGTACTTGAAACAGCATTAAAGCAGTGTAAATGTACCATTCTCAGAACTTACTTCCCTTCATTTGGACTGAGGATGACTCTAAATATGGGTAGCATGTACAGCTGCACTAACCTCCACTATGTCCCAAGTCATGTACTTCAGGATCCCATTAACTGACTCAAAGAGAAGAGGACTTCTAAACCTGTCAAAGGTTACAGCTACGCTACAAGCAGGGGAATCACACCCCTAGTTTCCAGTGCGGAGGTAGCTAAAAAGCACCAACCAACCTTTCGCTTCACTCCTTTCTGTTGACAAAACCTATCCATTAACTAGGCGATTGGCTGCCAATCCTTCTCCTGACTCCCATGGCCAGCTGTGCAGATTACTGCGGTTTGCTTAAGACCCTGTACATCTGCCTATCTACTGGAGCCCGCAAAAACCTTTTGTGTCATTTCATGGTGAGAAACATGACACATGGATTCATCTGATTTGATGACTGCCTCAGAGACATTAAGCCGAGGATTTCTATCTAGTACTGGAGGATGAAGACTGAAGATTTGCAAGCTTGGCTCATTTTGGTTTTCAAATGTCTAAATACTTATCCTAACCTCTTTGATCTAGAAATCAGACTGGGTATTTTGTGTGATCAGATTCTTTGTAACACTTTAGTACTTCCTCGCTCCAGCTGACTCAGTAATACCATCAGAACAGCCTCTTTTTTCAATATTCAGAATATCTGCTCCAGGTTCAGGCTAGTGTATGAAAATGAAGAGGTGCAAAAACATGAAAAACAAGGAAAAGTGAACCCCACTTTTCTTAAAGGCTTTGCTTTTAATTATTTCACATTTGGGACAAAGAGTTGAATTGGCCTTTATTTTACAGAGATCATTTCACTCACCTAATAAATAGCTGCATTAGTTTGGGAAACATGCCAATATGAGATGAACAGCAATCATGTTTTTTCTTTTGTCATTACTTACTTAAGCTCCTGAGAGTTGGCAGCCATAAGGGACTTTAATGTCTTGTCAGCTAATGGACACCCAGAAACACTAAGGAAAACAGATGCGAGACATAATTTTATTTTCAATATGTTAAAACAAAAGGATGTTTCTAGAATACCATTATTTATTTATTATGGAAAAGAAACAGTTTCGTGCCCCTCTCCCTTCTACCCCAAGTTGTTGTTGGCAAAAGAGAGCTAGACAATTCAGGATAGTCATTCTTTGGATAGGAGCAGGTTACTTGCTGAAAGCTGGGTTCTGTCTGGTCCCAGAACAGATAGGCATGGAGCTACTTTGTATTGCCAGCACAAAGAGTTGTAGTCTGTGTTGCTGGAGAAAGGCACTAACTATCTCCTCCTGACACCCAACGGAAGAGGCAGGAGATGGGACCACTGTCTCAGCCCAGAGAGGAAATAGGCTGCACAGAGGAAACTAGAGGGCATGCCACAAAAAGTATTTGCAAATCTGAGAACTTCAAAGGTACACGCACTAAAGTTTATGGAAATCCATTTTAAAGTCTGTATTCATGCCAGTAGTGTTTGCACACTCATCCACTTAAGGACACACACACGGTACCATCTGACTTATCTAATCAATCTCTGCTAATTCATATAGACTTGCATAACAAATAATCACAATGAGATGTTTGCAAACAGCTAAAAATACTTGAATGGATATACCACAAGAAAAAAAAAAGAAGTTTGCTGGGTACATTCATTTGCTGAATATTAATTGGCCAATAGTGTTAAACATAAAAATAGTTGAAGCTAACTATACATAAAGCAGCTCTACTTCCTGTTATGAGTTTCTTTCTTTTCTCACCTGCGGTGTGATGCATAGTTTCCTGTTACATGACCACTGCCATCACATCCTGGAGTTGGGCAGCTGTGTATAAAAAGTGCAGTGAGAGTTAAGAGTGTTTCCAAATTATGTAAATACAGCTCATCCCTCATTGCTAAACAACAACCTACCACATACCAGTTGTACAGCAACTACATTTGACATTATCTAAAAGTAATGTTATCATGATGGCACTACCACTTCCAGTCTAAGCATGTGTGGTTAGAACACACCGTAGCTATGCACAGTTTCATAACCCATGTGAACCAAAACAATTTTATGTAACTCTGGGCTAGCTGAAACCACCAAATGATTTGCATAGATTTTTGCTGTTGCCAAAGATCATGGTGCCGTCTGGGTAGTTTAATTACTGTCAGCTATTTTTATGACAATTCATAGATTTTTAAGCTCAGAAAGTACCATTATGAACATCTAAGGCTGCATAACAGTAGGCCACAGAATCTCCACCAGTAAAGCCTGCTTCATGCCCATAACTTCTGGCTGAATTAGAACATATCTTTCAGAAAGACATTCAGTGCTGATTTAAAGACTTCCACTAATGTAAGTAAGTGCCACTGTGACTTCCAGACACAACAGACCATTCATCTGACTGCAGTCTGGAGTGATCTGGTTCAATTCCCCGGGAAGCTTCTGTGCTAAATTCATCAATGACTACAATCATAGAATACTAGAACTGGAAGGAACCTTGAGAGGTCATCTTGGCCAGTCCCCTGCCCTCATGGCAGAATCAAGCACCATCTAGATCAGTGGTTCTTAATCTAGGGTGCATGCACCCCCTAGGGGTGTGAGATGCCCTTTCTGGGGGTGTGATACATGCCAGATTTTTATGATATATCTTAGGTTTAAAACTGACCTACTTCAAAGATTTTTAATAAGGGGTGCAAGAACGTATTTTGAGAACCAAAAGGGTGCAGGCTGCAGTAAGGTTAAGAACCACTAATGATCATGGAGATCACACAACCTCCCTAGGCAATTTATTCCAGTGTTTAACCACCCTGACAGTTAGGAAGTTTTTTTTATTGTTCATCCTAAACTCTCCCTTGCTGCAACTTAAGCCTACTGCTTCCTATCTTAAGTCCAATGCTTTTTATCCTGATGTGTACGCAGTTAGAGTTTAGATAGACATCTAAATGATGGAGTACATGTAGCATACTGACAAAATTGTGCCACTTCTCTCCCAACATCCTACTGCTCTAACCAGCTAATATATTTAACTCAAATTATATAGGTGTGTGTTTCAATGCCACCTCTTGAGTTCAATCTTTGCTTATGGCCCTAATAAGGGTGAGGAGGGCGTCATAAATTACATGATTAGTTTAAGTGGAGAAGCACTAAACAGTTGCTCCAAAGGGGTAAATAAATCCGAGTTAGAGGCTATACTACAAAATTATGTCAACCTAATTTATGCCAGTATATAGCCCATAGTATACTGGCATACTTTTGCGCAAAGCCCTTATGCCGATCATTTTCGGGCATAAGGGCTTTGTGCAAAAGGGTTTTTCTTGCGCAAGACGGGCCAGTGTAGACAGCCCTGTCTTGCGCAAGAGCCTGGTCTGCGAAAATGGCGGATCATTAGTTATGCAAATGAGGCTCAGCGATATTCTAACGCTAAGCCTCATTTGCATAGCTTTGGCACAAAAGCGCGCCAATGTAGACGCAGCCCATAGTTATTTAATCACTTGTGTGTATGTGCACACACTTTTCTCCTTGTGTTGGCAGGAGCCATATTTAAGTGAAGACACTTCCACACTTAGGTCAATGCAAGGCAGCTAACATTGACCTGACTGCGTAGTACAGACCAGGTCTTACTCATCGAGGCATGGTTCTCATTTATCCTTACATCCCTATATACTGCTCTAGCAAGTCTAAAGCAAAAAGGGCAGGAGTATGGATGAAGTACGTGCACACACATTTTAAGTCCCTTAAAGCTGTTGAAGCGGTATAAAGGATCTCTAAAGTACCTGCAAATCAGGCATTGAGGAGCTTATTCATTGTTGCTCTCTGAACCCTTTAAATTAGCTCTATCAGGGTCTCAAAGCAGCCAAATATGCTCTCTCAGAGCTCTCCAGTGTAGAGGAGTCCCCAACAGGCACAATCAGTGTAGCTGATTCTACATCTCCTCTTGCAGGATGTATATGGACATGACATTTCTCTGGCCTAGCTATTTCCAGTTTCTGGAATGGCCCACTGGGGCAATTGGAAATCATCCTCAGTGTATAGATAATTTTTTTCAAGGGCCTATGCCATTATAAGAACTTAGCATGCTGGAGCCACTTGTCCAGATGTGCTCAGTAAGCTTTGGGCTCAGTGGGCTCACAGTTAATGCTGCCTCCAGTGTCACCTATCAATTATTCATCCAATATATTAAAATGCTGTTTAATTGTCTGGACTGGTGCATTGTAGCTAAACTTTGCCATGCCTATGTTTTAAAACTGGATGCAATTCTTATGAGTAATCTGATAATATGGTGAAGAAAGGACACCCAATTATTATGAAAAAGAAGGAAAATGTTTTTATTGACATTTGGAAATCCGCCATACCACCAAATAATAAACATCATAAAAGGAAAGACATTAGTGTTTTTAATAAATTCACAACTGTTTGTTATTGTTGTTGTTGTTTTAAAAGAGGCAAAATAAACTCAAGCCAGAGGCCTTTTAGGTCATGAACTGCAATTGCAGATACAATATGGTGAGCAGCCAGTATGCAGATTGCACTGCAAGAGGTGAAAGAATCACTCTACAGAGCTTTCCCGTAGGAACTGTAATTTCCAGAGACAGTGATTGTCTCTCTCTGACTCAGTGCCACTGAGTCTGCAAAGCAAATAGCAGGACAAGGGTTGATGTCATGGAGTTCAGCTGTGAATGGGTCTGCACTGATGCGCTATGGACTATTATCAATAAGTGTTGCAGACTGCTTTTGTCTTGAGGCGCCTACCAGAGTTGGGAGATAGAGAGGAAAACAGAAATGAAATATGTATACTGAGTCCCAGGTGAATATTAAATTAGAGAAAGAGCAGTGTATGGATTTCAAAAAAATGTTTTAGATGTTGACAATGTTTTGATGTGAATCCAAAGATTTTTCAAGGAGCGTAGCCAGGATTTTAAGACGTGATTAATGGTCCTAGGTGCCCAACAGGGGACAGCTGAAAGAGGCCTTTCCAGAAGGAAGGTAATCAGCTTTTTCTGAAAACAAGGCTCCTCTGGGGATTTTCAAGCTGGGCACCCAAAATCACTAGTCATTTCTGAAACTCTTGGTTTGAATATGCAAACTGGCTACTGGCATTACACATGTAAACAGATCAGTGAAAAACATGACCTCTAGTTAAACATTTTAAATAATCTGCTTGTTTGGAAGGTCTCAAATCTAATTCTTCTCATACTGATCAAACTAAGTTATTAAAAAACTTTCTTAATCAGCACATATACTGCTTTGTTCCCTGCTACTTGAAACAAATCTGTATAAGCCACAGTTGGTTTTGGTTTTTATTGTTTTAAAAAGGAGGGAGCCAAGTGACCCAGCTGTGTTATTCTATATGTTTCCAAAATTGTGTCACTTTATCAGATAACAAACTGGCTTAGTTTATGTTAATGCCCAAAAGCTGCTTCAATTTCCTATTTTAAATCTATTTTTTTAAATAAAAATGAGACATAGTATAGTTCAGCTTGTGCCAGTAAGGGAACAGTTTGTTTATACTCTAACCACCTTGAACAAGGACTGTTTCTTCATCTATGTTCAGTACAGTGCAGCATCTGAGGTTACTGCATAACAAATACTAATAACAAGGATATGCAGACAGGAAATGACTCTGATGCAGACCACCCCCATTCATTTATGGGTCCAGCTCTAGGACACAGGCCATCTTGCAAATAATGAAGCCTAGGCCTGAATTTCCGCTCATTGAATTTTACACTGTTGTAACTTCAAGGGCTTCAGTGGAGCTTCTGCTGAGTTACATCAATGTAAGTGAGAAGAGAATCACACCCTGTATGTTGAGGATCTGGATAGAATGACAGTTAATTGTTATTTCCTGCACAAGAGACTTTTTCTATTTTGCTTTAAAACTTTTTGCCCATTCGTCAAACAAATTTTGTTGTTCAGCATCTGAAGGATGCAGAATGTACCTGGGGACTATGCTACTTAATGGAGGTTTTTTATCCCATATTACTTCAATTCAGCACCAGCATTTAGCAAGTCTTAATTCCTTTTTTTAAAAAAATAAAGAAACAGCTGAGGTTTCCTTGGAACGATCCTTTAATGAAAAGCAACTTGAATTTATCTTCAGGATGTATTACTCCCATGCATAGTGTAATGGATGGGTATGGATGCTAATTTTCCATGATCCTATAGAACGACAGCATGCATCTTAGAACTACACCCATGGTGACATCTATATGCTATTCTGACATAGGCATCATTGTTGAGTACGTGTGATTTCCTCTGCTACTCTCATTGCCTTTAGCTATTAATCTTTTCTGAGTTTGCCCATGATTCTCTGCAGATAGGCAGGATTGAGTCCTTAGTGAGTTGTTTGTCTTTGTGGTGTATATTTTTTTATTTGCTCTGCATCTTTTAAATCCTGTTCTGGATTCCTACACAAAATCACGGTTGGAGGATGGAAGGGAATAAAACCTGTTTTCCCAATCAGTAAGAGGAGTCCCAAAACTGCCATTCTGAAACCATTAATACAATCCACGTGCGTAATAATGGCTGCTGCCATTTTATTACCTCAGTTCCTGAGAGATGGGGTTAGACAGTAAAGCTATACAGTCATGAATCTGCCAGCCAGGTCCACAGATCTGCCTTGGCTATAAACTTCACCATTGCCTAGCCTGAAGGAGTCACAGTGGAACACTCCTGTGTAGGAAGCAGTGGGTGCAGAATTCCCCTGCAGCGCTCCTACAAAGCAACCGGCTCACAGGCATTCTGCTGTGCTTAGTATCTTTGGTTTTCGCAGAGGAGGAAAAAGGAAAACAACATTTTGTGACTCACGTGATGAGTTCCTTTTTGAGATCTCTCACATGGAGCTTGGGTTTTGGACTCGGTACGGAGACATCTCCCGGATACTTTTTTTCCTCCAGGTTTTCTGGGGAGCTTAATGGATCTTTCTGGAATATCAGACAAAAATGTCACAAAGGGTGCTTTTTCTCTTCATGGTCTTTCTTATAGTCAACCAATCTTTTGTTTTTGTGGGAGAAAAACATCTCTTGAAGAACATACAAGCAAAATGATCTAAGCTTTCAGCAGTGGTGGATATCTGATAAAACAGGAATATGCCTTATTTTTATACATTGAGGGAGAGATGTTTTTCTTCTGCAGTGAGTTGTGAAATAATTCCTAGAGGTCTGGAGGCCACACGGGGTCTTGAAGTTCTGACCTGAGTAAACAGGGATTACGCTTGGAAAATGACAATGCAAACAAAAGAAAAATCCATAGAGAAAAGAAGGGAGACAGTACTAAAAAATTGTCTAGAAAATTATTGAACATTTTGAGTTACATAAATCATAATTTTCTAAGGGGGAGGTTACTCTAACTTTCTTCTGCAAATAAATCATGGTGCTATTGTATTCTGTACACATAAATATGATTGTACAGATTGGACCTCCCTGATCTGGCACACTTGGGACCTGCCTGGCCTGGGATGAGGGATTTTGCTGGAGGAGGGGAGGTCATTCCTGGCTCTCCCTTGCCCTGCATCAGCCACCAGCCTTCTGCCCGGCTCCCCCTTGCCACCAGCCTTGCTGTCCTTTTGGTCCCCCCCATCTCCTTCCTGGCTATTCTGGACGGGCCAGCTCCCTGCGCACCGGGCTCCTGTCCTCACTGGGCTGCCCCGTTGCAGTGTGCTGAGTTCCCAGCCCTGCTGGGCAGCTCCACTGGGTTGTGACTAGCTGCCCAGTTGCAATGCACCAGGCAGCCCAGCAGCAGGGAGCCCAGCCACCAGCCCTCCACCGGAACTCTCTGGTCCTGGAACACCCATGGTCGTGCCAGATAATAGATGTTGCCGGATCAGGGAGTCCTGGATTACAGAGGTTCAACCTGTACTGTGTACAAATAAATCATTCAGCTGCAATCCAGGAGATGTAAATGCGAAATTCCCTGAGAGTTATGGGGTGATGTTTTAATCTTATCCATATAGTAGAGTCTTGTTATGGGAAAAAAATCACAAGTACTCTTTGCAATTTTCTTGGACAGCACAACTGTAGGAATGGGTCTTTAATTCTAACCTGCCCTCTCATTTGTAGATATAAATTTAAATGTTACCATCTGTTGTTTTGCTGCTTAAGGGATATTATGGAGCCATGGTAGTCCCTCCATTGAAAAAGCATTTTGGAAATCTGAAATATTGAATGCACATTACAATTTCACTTTCTGAAGACTTCTGTTTTTCAAATGTCATTGCCACAAAATGACTTGGTCTGGAAAGTTCAAGATTGTGTTCTCCTCATTGAGGACTATTGGCTTTGACATTTTTTGGTTAAGTAGTTTATTTCTGACAGATTCATTATAAATATGTGAACCTGGAAAATTATGTCACTTTGAGGATCTCCAGGACTGGAGAGAACCACAGGGTCAGGGACTTTTGTGGAACTGATAGGCACAGAGCAAAGGGAGCAGCAAGAATGTGAATGAATGTGGACTGCAAATGACGCTTCTGCTGGGCTGCTGGCACAATTTGCATAGTGGAGGTGCTGAGAGCCATTGAACCCAGCTGTAAACACTGTGTATAATGGAAATCACTTCATGCCAGGGGGATGGCTGCATCCCAGTATCAAGAGTTCCAGCACCTTTGAGCCTCTACCTCATGGGACTATTGCTTCTTATAACACTTCCATTGATTCCACAGTTTTGGCAGCTCACCTATGCCAATTTGTAGCTGGTTCCGTACATGACTTCCTTCTGCTTTCTGGTGCTGATTAACTATTGTCTATGGTAACTCTGGTTATACATACACACATATAAACTTTGTGATATTCTTGATAAATCAACAACTGCCAATTTTTACAACTGCATGTGTTTAGGAATCTCTTTATTTGGTGCTATAACTAACATAGAGAATACCTATGTTTTTGATCATTTTTTCTACACACTTTTTCATGGTAATTGTTAATACTTTTAAATGGAGGAAAGTCAATTAATAGTTTAGACTTCAGGGATTTTTTTCCTAAAGGAAAATTTCAGATAAAGACAATCTTAAAAGTGTAATTATCTATTACTTTATTTCTGTTAAATTGTAATTGATATAACTATTCATTAAAAATAATTTAAAAGAAAATATAAAAACCTAAACTTGTGAACGTAAATACAATTTGGAGTTAACATTAAAAAGCAACATTTGAAAATCAGGAAATTTAAAAAATATTGTTCAAAAGCCTAAATATCAGAGTTTTGCTGTTGATTTCAAACGGATCAGCATTTCACCCAGCTTGATCTCTGCCCTTTACTCTGACCACCCTTCCTTATCTACTTTTCAAGGGCAAACTGTTGACTCTTACTAACAGCACGTCAGCACTGTAATAGCCTATGACGAAGTGCAAAAGAAAAACGTGTTTTAAAGGGTAGAATATAACATGAAAAAGGTGCTAATTGAGGGGATAATAAAGGATCTGCCTTTTTTCCTATTGATATTCTATAGTATAGTTCTGAGGAAGGATAGAGACAAACATTTAAACCGATAATTTTCTGTTAGAGTTTGGGGAATACTGTCATTATTCAAGCAGCATGAAATCCTGGGTGCTGGAGAAGTTAAATATTGCTGTAGTAACTAGAAGGGAGGCCTGATACAAAGGGGCCATGCAGAAAGACAGTGAAGCTTCTAGGATGCCAGGGGAGGCTGGAGGAGGCAAACTAGCTATGTTCATGGCCAGCTGGTCTTTGACCATGCAGATCCACTGGCAATAAACACATGTTCATTGGCGCCTGAGTAGATAGGTCTGCCCATATGTTGCATTAGCAGCTGTAAGCTACTATTGCAAGTCGGAGCAGTGAATTCCTTCCTTGGCTTCACATTCATAGGCTGAGCATGTAGATCAGGTACCGGTACCTACACTGTGCAGTTCTCTAGTGGATTTCGTCTTTTTGTGTGTGACATAAATGCTTCATAGCATGGGTCAAGGAAACCTGCCCCCCCCTCCCCAAGTCACTACCCATCCCTCTTTTGCACTTATGTTAAGAGAGAATGGGTGGCTACTTATCTCAGCTAATTATGTGAAGAGTACAATTTACTTTTTCTATTTCAAGACAGCTGAGATAGAATACAATGTTATTAGCATTCTAAAGTACATCAGACTTAAAAAATCAGAACCAGTACAATAGGTCCATATTCTACAAAGTGTGTGTGTGTGTGGGGAGGGGGGAAGTATTCACGCACAGGCACCAAAGAAAGCAAACGAGCAATGAAATTCCATTAATGTACAGATGGAAGTTTATATTGATTTCAGCAAAGACCAGAACATAATGGTAACATGAATAACAGATAATAGCATCTGGCACTTTTAACATTTTTAAGCCCTGAAATCTTTGGAGAACTGACAGTTGAACTAAACTGACAGCTCTGGTTATTTCTCGGTGCTTTCCTTTTTAGAGAGATTTTGAGCTTTTTCCAAATTCAGGATTTTTTTTAGGGGGCATCTGGACAGGCTATTTTGCTGAAAGAAGGAGTGACAATATTTTCTGGAAATTACCACCAAAATTAAGCAACTGTTGTGCATATGAACCAGATAACAATGAATTAGAAATAGATATTATCATTCATTTGCTTTGCATGGGGATGACTGCCAGGCTTTGACTTGCAAAACAGAGCCATTGGCCCTCTGACTGCTGGACGTGTCAATGTTCTCTGGGAGCAGAAGTGCTCAGAGCAGAGGTCTTGGTCCAGAGCCCTGATGAGGAACACATTTTACACAATGCAATCCATTGAGGTGGAGGGGTGCAAAGATGGCTGTATGCTCAACTTTGCGGCTTCCTCAGTGATATCACCAATGCTGCTGATACTGTGCATGGGGCCCATCCTCACATCACAATTGCCCGAAACTGCAGAAGGGGAAGAGTGAAGGATAGCAGTGTTCTAGCCATGCCCCTTTCCCTCTAGCCACAATCCCTTTTCTGTGCTTTTCTGGCAGCAGGGAGGAAGAGTGGCATGAGAGTCTCGATGCCAGGTCTGCAGTACCAGTGCATTCCCTGGCAGGGAGACAGTGCTCTCCAGGCTGGACATACCTGCTGGCACTGCAGCACAAAGTGGCCATATTGCAGGGAAGAATCTGATCCCCTTGCTTACAATAGGACACACGATCTAAGCCACTCTGCAGTCTCTGTCTCTTCGAAATAAAAATTGCCTTTCCAGACTCTTAACCCTGGGTTACAGATAAGAACCAGCACAGTGAGGGTCTTTGTACTTGGCTCTCCAGGACATGACAGCTACTGTCTGATCACCTAAACCCTTGACACCCTTTCTTGTGGAGTCTCATCTCAGCAGCTGCCTGAACCTATTCTGAGAGTTTTCTGTTTACTTGACTGATACCCCTTTCCTTCCAGGCATTTTGAAATAATAGCGGTGAATCCACATCCTCATCTTGGAATAGCTTCATCCTTACTGAATATGTTTATTAAAGTTCACCAATCATGATAATTTAGAAAAAAACCCCATGGCTATAAAAACCCAGTGCTGAGGTGTTATTATTTTACTTCATACATAACAAATGGGATGGCCATATATTTGTCCCTGAACTAAAACTAAAACGTAAAAATGTACATGCCTGAGCTATAGGAAAGTTTGGGGTTAAACCGAACTCTGCAACTCAGGCCCATCTTGTTAATTACCAAGATTTCATTTAGTTAGCTGTCTATGCATATTGTTCACCACGATAACAAACCAACCCCCCTCTGCATCCTATTCTGGCAGTGAAGTTCAAGAGGAACATGCAGAAAAAAAAATTAAAAGAAATAAGAAAACCAAAGGACAATGTGCTGCCAACATTCAATAAAAAAAAAACATGAAAGGGGCAAAACAGACAGACACTTAAAGCAAGATAATTATCAGCACTTGGCTCTCTAGGACTTGACAGCTATCATATGACCACCTAACACTTGGCAGCCTGTCTTGTGAGTCTCATTGTGACAGCTGTCTGTACCCATCATGAGAGTTAGTTTTGTGAGATTTATTTAGGTTTTTGTGTTTTGGGGCTGTTTATTTCAATTGAAATCCCCTAATTCCAGCAGTATATCAGGGAGTGTGAATTTCTGGACTTTTAATCTCAGACTTCTATCTGAACCTTTGCATCCTGCTAGATTCACAATAGGGTGATGAGATGGCTGGAATACACAAAGTAATAAAGTTGCTTGAAAGAAATACACTACACTTCAAAATTATACTTTGACATTTTTTAAAAAGACCAAAAATGAATCACGATTAAATCATGACTCTCCAGCTACTGGAACACAGGGATATATTTTCAAAAATGGGTTCTAATTTTGGGTGCATTAGGTCAGAGATTCTCAAACTTCTTCACACTATGTCCCCCGTCTGACAGCAAAAATTATTACACAATCTGGGAGGGAGGACTGAAGTCTGAGACCCACTGCTCTATGTGTGTGGGAAAGCTGAAACCCAAGGCCTTCAGCCCCAGACAAGGGGCTGTAATCTGAGCCCTGTCCAGCAGGGCTGAAGCCTTCACACTTTGGCTTTGACTCTGGGTGGTGGAGCTCAAGCATTAGCCCTGGTCTCCAGGCAGTAAGCCGGCCCTCGCAAGCCCATTGAAATGGGGTTCCAACAGGCAGTTTGAGAACCAGTGCCTTAGGTTATGCAGGTTGAGAGAATTGCATGCATCCATTATTTCAGTGAAAATGAATGGTTGGTACAATTGCTTGGCACTTCTAAAAGTCAGGCATTAGGGCCAAGATTTTCATAAGTGACGAATGATTTTGTATCCTCTATTTGAGACACTATTAAAGCTGGCCTGATTACCACAAAGTTAAGCTGTATCAAATGGGGTCTTCCAAATCAGTAGTCACTTTTGAACATTGAGGCCATGGTGGCTCAAGCTGAGTGTGCAAGCACCCAAGATTAGAGGCCATTTTTGAAACAGAGGGCCGTAGTGTCAGTCCTTCAACTTCTTTAACTGACAAGCCAAAAATATACCTCTTTCTCTTCCTCTTTCCTGCCATGTGTCTTGCTATAGTTGATTGGCGTATCCCATCCCTCCTGTTCACAGAGAGCCTGATAGAAGGCTGCATTTACTAGAATGCTGCTTGTTTTGAAGGGAGAAGAGGAAGGAGTGGACAGTGCTGCGTTGGAAGAAATTAGAGGCATAACCTTGTCCTGGTTTCGGTTCTTTTTCATGCTCAAATCCAGAGTCCCATTTTCATCCACTGCTATCTCAGCTCCCTGATATACAAAAGGAAATAGAGAAATGTTTAGACAATGCACCGTCAGAGGCTGCAGCATAGCCACGTGGTGCTTTTAACGGATCATTGTAAATGCATGCTTTTATTTAAATGTATCTGAATCTAAAACCAGCTTTTAGATTTACATCAGTTAATGTTTAATTCTTAGGCAGACTTAAGTGTGACCTCAGTAATGCTCATCAGGCTTCTGAGCTTAAACAGAGTTAGTAGCATTTAATTAAGATGCTTCTAAAATGTAAACTATACACACCAAATCTGAGTTTATTTAA
Organism: Apalone spinifera; assembly: GCA_030068395.1. Taxonomy (NCBI): domain Eukaryota; kingdom Metazoa; phylum Chordata; order Testudines; family Trionychidae; genus Apalone; species Apalone spinifera. The sequence goes on along the minus strand of CM057846.1, from coordinate 61,409,613 downwards.
AAAAAGTTTAGCTTTAAATCTTCTTGATCTTTTTACTCTTAGAGAGAACTCTGACCCCAATTCATAGTTAAAAGCTTAGTTCATCAACAGTATTATTGTTACATTTCCACCATCTCCTCCCTCCTGCCCTGGAAATATTACAACATCTGTAACATGGGGGAGGAAATATGCTAAAATGGGAGGAGAATTTTTCCTTGGTGTTTCATACATCACTGAAAATAAAATATTGGCTTAATCAGAATTTGACTTGGAAAGCACCTTTTAAAAGAGTTGCCACAAAAAAAGGGCCAGAATGTGCCATTAAGATACAGGTGTGCAATGGGAGCAGGGTAGAGGAGCCACATCGGCATACAGAGCGTTCCTGGAGGTATCACGTACACTCTCCGGCATGGATCAGGGATGCATCCACTGCAACATTATTTTGGGGGACACAGCATACACTCTCCTCTTGAAAGGGCTAGTTCTGCTGGCTTGTACATGTGTGTGCCCTGTGACAGGCCTCATCGTTGCCCCTCCCGCTCTCCTTATGCCAGCTTCAGCTCTGCTACAATTCCTGTACACAGGACAGTGAGGGGGCTGCTACTGCATCTCTTATGAACACAGGGAAGGGAAAGCTGACAACAAAATGATTCCCTTCCACAAGCTGACTACAAAATGATTAGACAATATGATTTAGGCAAGGGCTGGCCCTAGTTTTTGTCAGCAAAGAAGAAGCAATCCAGCTTTCTCCCTTCCTGTTGGGTCTCCTCAGCTCTGTACATATACCACGCATGTGCCTCACCCATCTACAGCCTTATTTAAGAAATTACATACCGTCTCCCTGTCACTTGTTTGTGGGGGTTTCCAATCCCTCTGGGGATGATACCATACATAGACTGAAAAGCCATGAGGTGGTGCCAAATGCTCCAATCAAGGAGCAATGTTCTATGTGTGTAGATGGGGGACAGTTAGGAGGGTCGGCTCTGCCATGACTCAGAGTTACTAGTAATATGGGCCCATGGAAGGAGAAGACTGGTTGCAGGCTGTGACTACATATGGCTTTCCTGCCTCTGGAACAGCAAGGACCTCTGTAGTCCCATTGCATGGATTGCCCAGGCCAACCCTGGCTCTGGAGTTGTGGACTGATCTCAGAGTAAAGATGACTTAACTAGTAGCAAGTACAAAGATGTCTGCAGTTAACACCATATGTTACTATTGTTATTGTTTCATTATTTGTATTGCAGAAGGCCCCATATGCTCCAGTAAGGGCTTGAGACTCAAAGGTGCTAGGTACTCTATAACCATAGTAAGAGACAGTCACTACAATGGGATGGGGAATACAATACAATGGGATGGGGAATTGTGCTTCAGTGCTGATGGCAGGATAGGCCATCCTGGCTGGATTTACACTGGGAACAGGAGCGACCCAGTGGCACCATTTTCAAAGATAAAATGAAATCACAACACCCATTTCACCATATGGTGACTTCCACATGGTGATCCATTTCAAATCATGGCACCAGCAGAAGTAATTTCATTTTGTAAGGAGTCCAAAGATTTGGTAACATAATTATCAACTACCTGGCCTTTATATGTATTTAAAGGTGATCCAACAATTCAGAGTTAGTATTGCCTATCTAGACTTTCTTCAGCAAAAGAAGGCAGTTTCCTCAAGTGTATTTGTGGCAGGCTGCAAAAGCAGGAGGTGGCCAGTGATTGAGGCCTACATTTTCAAAAACCAGGTGTGATTAGGGTGGGTCAGTTATTGGGTGTCCAGCTTTAGACACCTTAAAGGGAACCAATCTTCACAACAACTGAGCACCTCCTCCTTCAGTTTCTGAAAATCAGGCTTTTAGAAGATGGCTTAAGTTAGGCACTTCAGACCAAAACATACAAAATCACAAAGTGTAGAAGAACTTAATAATCAAACTCTCACTTTGGGGCTCTCTTTCTACTGACAAGCCCCAGGCCTAAGAAAGGCACTAGCCTAGTTCCATTTAGAAGCTCAAAGGCATCACTTGTATTTGTTTCTCTTGCATGACAAAGTTCACATTTTCAATCGCTCAGATTAAGAGAGATATGTGTTATTATATTTATGGGAAGTAAATACACTTCTAATATGTTCATACTAAGATGCTTTGGTTATATCTTTCTGCCCCTTTTTAGTAAATAGTTTAATCTCCTGTGATAGTTTTAAGCCCTGAATTTGACAGTAGAGCTTATCCTGGATAATAACTTAGTAACCACAACATCTTATGCCATCTGTATAATATCAAATACATTTTTATACCAGCATTAATAAACCTTAGTTACAAAAATCCAAGACATTAACTATATCACTGCCAAGTACATTCTCCAGGATATGACAATATAGCTTTGCCATGATTGCCCTGGCGTTTTTTGGCTTCACAGTTGATATGTAACTATAGCAATGAAACAGAGCTACAGTAATCAAGTTTAATGACCAATGTAAAGTAAAATGCTAAATATTGTAGTTGGTGACATTTTTCATAATAAAAAAAACTTGAGTTAAGTCTGCCCAACCAGCATTCACATAAAATTCCAGACCTCTGTGACAGATGGCATAGGAGAAGATGCCATGTGACTGGGCTGCAATACTTTTATGGTGCAAAAAACATAAATAGTGCAGATTCTCTGTCACTGACAAAATACCAACTACTCTGAAGGCGACAACAACAAAAAATGGAACACAAGCAATCATAGTCCTTCCAACTGAAACTGCAGATTGCAAAATGTCAGGAAATATAGATCATCGCTGGAAATAAGGCATCATTCAATGCACCAATGAGATTTGATGGATGGGAAGAACATTTATTGATGTGGTTATTGAGAGATTTTCACACAGAAGTTGGGTTGTGCAACACAGAACTGAATTCTGACCAGAAAAAGCATGAATTGTATGCGTTTGTGAAGCAGTGTACAGATGGGGTTTAAGTGAGCTCACAGATGCACACAACAATTAAATATAGTCATGGAAAAATACCCCTTTTGCTTATAGTCGGATGGATCGCACATTTACAGCATGGCTTTTTATTTTGAACCCTTTGCTGCATTCATTCCAAACTCCGAATGGTGAGGAAAAACAGGATGGTCACAGAGACTTCCAATTTTCTTTCCTATTCTTATCCTACCTTCCTCTGAATATGTCTCCCTCACTTATTTTCCCAGCATTTATTTTAAAGGGGAATTATCAAGACAAAATGCCAAAAGTTTTTGTTAGACTGAAATAAAAATAGAGGGAAGATGTATTTGACTTGGAATGGTTGGTTCCTTTTGTAAGAGCAATAGGGACTTCATTAAAGACCCAGTATTGATTCTATTGAAATGAATGAGGGCCAGTGCAGGCCTCTGTTTGGTTTTACTCCATGTCACCTTTCAAATATGCCCACCATAGCAATGGAAAATATACAAGTTCTTAGCATAAAAAGTGAAGTATATAAACATCAGAATTTTAAAATTCATCTGGCTAACAAAGGATCAGGCATCCATTTCTGGGCACCACATTTCAAGAAAGATGTTGAGAAATTGGAGAAGGTCCAGAGAAGAGCAACAAAAATGATTAAAGTTCTAGAAAACAGGAGGGAAGATGGAAAGAACTGGGTTTATATAGTTTGGAAAGAGAAGACTGAGAAGAGACATGATAGCATTTTTCAAGTACTCAAAAGAATGTTACAAGGAGGGGGGAGAATAATTGTTTTCCTTGACCTCTAATGATAGGACAAGAAGCAATAAGCTTAAATTTCAGGTTTAGGTTGGATATTAGAAAAAATGTCCTAATCCTCTGGGTGGTTAAACAATGGAGTAAATTGCCTAGGAAAGGTTGTGGAATCTCCATCACTGGAAATATTTAAGAGCAGATTGGATAGACATCTATCAGGGATAATGTAGATGGTCCTTGGTCCCGCTACGAGTTCTGTGGACTGGACTTGATGACCCCTCCAGTTCTAGTATTCTATGAGGGTATGTCTACACTACAGCACTATTTCAAATTATCTTAATTCGAAATAGTTAATTCAAATTAAGCTAATTCAAAATAATGCATCTATACACAAAAACTATTTCAAAATAGTGTTTTGCTATTTCGAAATAGCGCGTCCACACTGAGTGGACCCTGAACCGAAGTTAAGCCTGGACGGAACCAGTGCCGGCAGGGCATCAGGTTAGGACTCAGTGTGTGGGGCTGCTGCTTGAGGCTAACTGAGCTCCGTGCTTAAAGGGACCCT
>CM057846.1:61377615-61405290 GCA_030068395.1 Apalone spinifera | reverse complement strand
AGGGGAGGGGGAAACCTGGGAGGAGGGAGCTGGAAGGGAGAAGCAAGGAGAAGAGGGGGGAGGGGAAGCTCAGGGATCAGGGTTGGGGATCTTGCTGGACCAACTTGACTTTCATGCTAACCTGCTCCTGGGTTCGCATGTGGCCTTTGGTGGCCAAGCTGGCAGCTATCCTGCTATAGATGGCTGCATTCCTCCGTCTAGTGCGGAGATCATGGACATTGGGGGCATCCCCCCCAAACCTGAATAAGGTCCATGATCTCCACCCTGGACCAGGAAGGCGCCCGCCTTCTCCGGCCCCTGCCGGCTCCTGGGAGCTGGCAGACTGCTCCTGTGGAAGGCTCGCTGCCAGTGGCTTGGTGGCTCATGTTTTGGGGCCGCTGAGTCAGGGGCCCCGGTGGCCACTGCTGGCTCTAGGCTGGAAGGCTTGGAGTTGGCACAGGCACTGTGGCCAGAGTCTACCCTTTTAATGGCTCCGGGGCTGGGGGAGAGGAGAGTAAGTTTTCCTGGTTGTGCCCAGAGTGGCCACCAGAGCTCCCTGCGAAGGGCTGGAAGCCCCTTATTTCGAATTAAGTGTCTACACAGCACTTAATTCGAAATAGCTATTTCGAATCTGGTGTTACTCCTTGTAGAATGAGGTTTACCAAATTCGAATTAAGCGCGCCGCTATTTCGAAATAGCAGTTTGCATGTGTAGACGCTATTAAAGTTAATTAAAAATAACGGCTGTTATTTCGAATTAACTTTGCTGTGTAGACATACCCTGAATCTATTATTCTAAGTGCCTGATTCTTCCCTACATTAAATCAGTTTCATACTGGTATAACTATAAAATGCCTGAATCTGATCTCATTTATGATGGTGTAAACCAGGAAACAATTCTGTGAAGATAATGGAGTGAAAACAGTGCAAAACCAACAAGAGAAGAGAACCATACATTCAAGCTAATCCTCATTTCCTCCCATGTCCAGGAGAGTATAATCACCCTCACAAGTTTGAGAAGCAGCTGGAAAAAGGAGTTTAGAATGAAAAATGAGAAAAAAATGACTAAAATATATTTCCTTTTTTTCCCTAGGATCAATGTAGTAAAACCGATACAGCAAAAGTATGATGCTAATATGAATATCACATCATTTGCACACCAAAATTACTAGTGAACACTAGCAACTACACATCAAAGATTTAATAATTGAGCTTTGTTGTTAGGACTCACAATATGACTTTTTTATTTAGAAAATATATTACAGAACATTTCCTAGTACACTACAAAGTATTGCCAATAACCACAAAAATTGATCTACACTTATCTGCTAAACAAACAAGGTATGGCACATCTGTGATGGATTTATCCCTTGCTTTTGTGTTTGTTGGCTCATTTGGTAGCTCACAATATTTAATATTCTTCAATGTCTCTAAAGTAACAGTTCCAACTTAAGCCTTGACCTTACAATTTGATCAGCGTGAAGCATGGTGTCCATATGAACCTCATTGCAGAATTGGGGCCTTACTGGAACAGTTAAGGGTTTCTATCCATTCTTTGCATGTCTACAGAAAGAAAGTCACCAATTATTTAGTTTTTCCATTGTGCACTAGATGCACTTGAAAAACTCAGTTTGATTATGACCTATTCTAAAAGCCCTCTCATTTTCAATATGAAAAATATCTCTAGAACTAGTAATATATAAAATCACAATGAGTTCATTAAGTATGCATATATATTACTATTTGAATGTATTGATTGCTAATGTGCCAATGTTCAAGGCATCATGCTGGAGTAGGGATACAATTATTTAAAAAATGTAAGCACTTGAGTCATGATTCTGCAAAGATTTATCACCCACATGCTTAACTTTAAACATGCAATTTATCTCACAGAAGAAATCTGGGATACTCAAATGCTTAAAGTTAAGCATGGGTGTAAATGTTTGCAGGACTGGGATCTTATGCTATGCTTCTCTCTCTCTCTCTCTCACTCACACACACACTCACTCACACACACACACACACACACACACACATATACAGTTCCCAGCCAGAGCAATTTACAACCTAAGGAAAGAAAGAGAAGAACACTGCTAATCAGCATGTTGTTTTTTTTTTTCAGAAGGTCATGCCTGCCATTGATCTTGTTCTGTAAGCAGATTGTTCTGTAGTTAGATCTTAAGATGCTTGGCCTTAGGGACTTGTCTGGTAACCATGCTGTCAATCAACTACATTATCTATATAGCTGATGCAGTTGTCATCATTGTCATCATCAATAGCCAAGAATGGACAGATGACATAGTTTGTGTTTTCGGGTTTTGCTCAAAAAACCCTAGAATTCGAACTTCAAACATTTCAAGCAAGCGTCATTTTTTGTTTTCGTTCAAGGCACGGCATGCATATGCCATTTTGGCTAAACAGGTGGGAAAACCATCAAAACATTAAACAGAATTCTTGGCAAGCAGCAATGATGAGGATAAAGATAGACTGTGCTGCTTGTGTCTACCTCTGTGAGTGGCAGCAGTGGTGATGGCTGTAAAATAGAGAAAATTTCTGACAGGACATGCTACATGCACTTGTGTTGCACTAGAAAATATGGGCCAGGCCCAGCTTCTCGTAACCCAACTTACATCTGCGTCAGCAGGAGTTTGATTGGGCCCTACCTGCAGACAAATTATGTTGAGAGACTGTAATCAGAGAATCATAGAAGATAGCATTTGGAAAAGTCCTCAGGAAGACAACTAGTCTAATTTCCTGCCCAAAGCAGGGCCAACCCCAACTAAATCATTCCAGCCAGGGATTTGCCAAGCCTGGCCATGAAAACCTCTAATGCCAGAGAAGTGAAATAGTTTTTCCTAATCTCCAATCTAGACCTCCTCCACAGTAGCTTAAGACCAATTCTCCTTGTTCTGTCATCTGCCATCACCACCACTGAGAACAGCCTAGCTCCATCCACCTTGGAAGCCTCCTCATCACCTTTTCAGGTAGTTGAAGGCTTCTATCAAATCCCCTTTCATTCTTCTCTTTTGCAGATTAAATAAAATCAGTTCCCTCTGCCTCTCCTCATAAATCATGTGTCCCAGCCCCTAATTACTGACTCTCTTCAATTTGTCCATATCCTTTCTGTAGTGGGCGGGGGCCTCAAAACTGGATGCAATACTCCAGATGTAGCCTCACCAGTGCTGAATGAAGGGGTATCATCACTTGCAAATGCATCGCTTGCAAATGATTGCAAATGAATTGAGGGAACTTGGATTCCAAATTAATTTAGGCTAACAGTAATCCCAATCCATCATGAGGTAATTTTTATATTTCTCTATGATCTGTACATCTCTTGCCACTATGCTACTTTTCTGGCCAAGATGACTGCTAAAATAGAATGTTATTTTTCTCTTCCTTTATTTAGCTCGGGCTACTCACCTTCCTTTCCCACTGAAACTTAGAAATGCAAGAAGTTTTCCCAACATAGTTGAAGATATTCCAAATTCACTGAAAAATTGAAAGTTGCTATTTTTCAAAAAGAAAGAAATGTCATTGGGTATTTTCAAGTGAAAAATAACTCATTTCTGAGGCAAAAGGACAAGTACTTATGAAATAATGAACATGTTTTAGAAACCAAGATGCAAAATGTGGCAAACATGGAATAACCAGAAACAGCACTGGGAACTTTTTTTACAGATTTGCACTTGGAGCTTCTCTAAGAGAAGAAATCCTGCCATAGCATCTGCAGACATAGAATAAGCTGAATGCCACAGAACCAATGCAGCTTCATCCACCCACATCACTCACCCCAGCAAGATGTGCGTTGTGCAATGATGGGCCAATACTTGAAGGCCAGGCAGGAGGTAAACACCCTTGCAAGACATGGAGCTTTGGTCTACAATGACACCATGTGCACTGCATTATTTATTACCTTTTTGGCAAAAGGACACGATTTAAAAGCAGGCCCATAGACCTGGAACTACACAGTCCCAAATTAAGCCCCTTGCACAAAAAATTTCAGGTGTAGCACTTATGGGAGTAGCCAGAGATTCACACAGGAATTTAAATTTGAGCCCTTTTGGGAAGCACATTTTGTGTCCCCCATAAACTTGTTGTCCGCCATCTCAGTGGCTCTGGGAGGAGCTTAATCTTCACTCCCTCCACATTGTTCTAATCGTAGACTGAACACCATATTTCCTCCCTCCGCTGGGCCGAGCCCTCGCAGGAGCTTGATCTCCCCTTCTGCCATTCTTTTCCGGTCTGGGCCCCAGCAGGAGTTCAGACTTCCCTGCATCTGCAGCCCTGGACTGGAGAAGTTCTGTGCACCCAATGATTATGCCCCTTATTTGCCATTTCCCTGAATGCGCCTCAGGGTATTGCCAAGAACAAACAATGGAAATCATTATTAGTATTGTAACAAATGAAACTGTTGCTGATGGTATTGTATAATTTGTGCACAAATATAACATTCGGCCAATAGAATCCTCGGGATCTTTTTGAAATTTAAAAATATATAAAATGTGCAAATAGTTACATGTTGCTCTCACAAATGTTAGACACAAAAATCAGGAGCATTTCAAAATAATTGTCCATATATTTAAAAGAAAATCACTCAAGTTACAGCATGTTAAAACAAGGTTCATTCCCCTTTTTGGAGATAGTTTCATAGAGAATCTGTTTCCATATTTTCCTCTAAGAGTTTTGCTTGCTAAAAGTAATAAACTTCTAAACCCACATAAAAAGGGTTTTGTGTGGTTTTGGCCACTCACTCAATTTGAGACTTACTTGTCTCTATTCTGGCCAGAAGCTAATTCTGATACTTCTGTCACATGTTTTATATCAGTGGGTTGTCGCTGTGTCCTATTGAAAGCCTGGCAAAAGTGGAGGCAGGCAGATGACAAGGTATGCAGATAATTTTCTTTTAGGCTGCTATTCCTGGCTCTAAAAAAGGAATAAATTGTGTTCCCCAAGTGTTGCTGAGTGTTGTTCCTATTATAATCAGTCCCACTCAAATCTACCATGATTTGGCAAAAATGAAGCAGGTGTAGAATGGAAAATCTTTGGGTTTTGCACGGTCCCTTTATTGCTCTTTGCTGGCAAGAAACGTTTGTTGTTGAGTTCAGCCAAAGGCTGGGGCAGTAATTTAATCCAACCATTGGCATCAACCACCCTCTCAACATGACATGAAACCTCTACTGAAGTCTGGCATAAGAAGCTCTCTGTGGCTAACATCTCAAGTGGATCTGTCAGCTATGAAAGAATCCACTGGCAAATTCTGGGCCCTTGACAAATACATCTCTGGGTTCACTAATGCCTGTCTTGATGGGTAGGAACATGGCCCCACATTAGAATGTCCCCCAACATCAATGTCAAGAACCTGACTGTGACAAATGGAAATCAGGCTCAGCAAAGTAGGAAATTTCACTTTGCAGGAACACAGAGCTCAGAATATCCCTCCCTCCCCTCCCCCTCTCCCACACCTTGTCCAGGGCCCCGCAGTTCTGTTGGCAGCTCTGATTGTAGGCCAACATATGTGGATATCTTCCAGCCAGATTGAGTCTGATGCTTAAATAGGACAGTGGTAGATAGATAGATCCTGAAGGCCCAAGTATAAATATACTATTTTATATTTTATTAGACCAACAATTTCCTCCTGGCAAGATTGTATAACTACAATCATCCATCTTCTCTTTAGTGCAAGGATCTGCATGTGTACAATTCCTACCATGATGGGGCTGCAGTACAAATAAAAATGCTTCTTTTACTCCCATGAAGGAGGTCACATATATGTGTCCAGACTAGCTGCATAAGCAATGTGGTGCTATGTAACATCAAATACATTAAGGCTACTAAATCATAATGGAGACTTCTGTGAATCACAAAGAACAGTAAGAAATCTGACCAATCCAAAAATATGATTCCATGACTACAGTCCACACAAGGAGCCACTCTTACTAGGTGGCCTTCAGTCTGAAAGAGACTTGCCTGCAGTATCTTTAGACACAAAGGCTATGTCTACACTGGCAGCTTCTTGTGCAAGAACTGTTTTGCGGAAGAGTTCTTGGGCAAAAAGTCTTCCACAAGAGCGTGTCTACACTGGCATGTGCTTTTGTGCAAGAGCGTCTATGGCAGTGTGGACGCTCTCTTGCTCAAGAAAGCTCTGATGGCCATTTTAGCCAGAGGGGTTTCTTATGCAAGAAATTCATGTTGCCTGTCTACGCTGCCCTCTTGAGCAAGAGCTCTTGTGCAAGAAGGCTTATTTGTCATGGGGAGAGGAATAACTCTTCCGGAAGAAGCCCTCTTTTCTGACGCTGTACTGTACATTTACTTGCGCAAGAACGTGCGTGCAGTGTAGATACCCGGTAAGTTTTTGCACAAGAACGGCTGTTCTTGCGCAAGAAGCCACCAGTATAGATGTAGCCAAAGGGTTTGTCTTTTCCCTCTAATACTTCAATAAAAATCAGAATTAAGTCAGTACAGTTACTCTGCTTTCCAAACGCTGTAAGAGAGATCATAATCAGATCGAATGAATATGCTTTTGCTCCTCCTTTATTATAAACTCCCTGTTAATCGGCTGATTTTATCAGTCACTTGAGTGGTTGCTTACCAGAGATTTTTCATAAATAGACCCAGTTCCATTACCAAAAATAGTTATTGGGTTTGGTGTTTCTTCCCTCTATCCTTCCATGTGCTTTAGATCCAGTCATGAAGATGAACACAACCTAATACCGGCATTTTTTCCCCCCTCAGAAACAGTCATGGTGTTATGAATTTTTCTCTGTCTCTCTTCAAAAGAGCATGCAAACAAAAGCCTCCTTTTTGAGATTTCATGCAGTCACTCCCATGAAAGACAGTTTATGCACACATTTCAGTAGCTAGGACACCCTCCAGGTTCTTGGACTACCCTACCTTGGCAGTCAGGCTCTGTGGTTTGCTGGAGAGGATCTCTGCTGCTTCCCTGCAGCGGGTGGAAAGGTTCAGGATAGCAGCAGCTGCTGCTATGTGGGTGTCTTCACTACATTGACCATAGCTGTAAGAGTTGGCATGACAAGGGCTCTGTGTGTGGGCGTTAGCACTAGGCAGTCGATTGGAAAATTTCACTGGATTTGAAAAATGCTTTGCTGTTGAAGAGAGATTTGATTAGTAATTGCACGTATGTCATTTCCCCTATTAAACAGATCTATTGGTTACTCCACTATATTGGATTAGTTGATGTTTGTCACAAGGACACCTTTAATATTTACATGTTTACCATACAAATCTGAAGGAATTAAATGTTGTGGTTTTTACTCAGATTTTACTCACCCCTGAGCAAAGATAGGGTAGAAATAAGTGAGGACCTCACTTGAAACTTATGTAATAAATACATTGGTAAAAGGAATCAAATACATAGAAGATTTCCATTCTTACAACACCTTTGTGTCAAAATAAGATGGATGTGTGCAGCCAGTACCAGACACAATGAGAACAGTTAAGAATGAAGAGATTGCTTTACAGATGAACAGAAAATCTATTTCACATCTCAAAAATGGAGTACATGGGTCTATGTTTGTCTCCTATCACAAATGCATACTCTAACGCAGAACAGGAAGGTGCCTTCTTCGCTCTATGTTGCATCATTGACTATGAGAGGGGAAACCTTTAACCATGAATTCAGGTCTTCACAAATAATAATACATTCTTTCATCTGTAGCTCTTAAAAATGGGCAAAAGAGAAAGCAATTTTCAGCTTTATTTTACACAAATTATTAATACATATCTAGAACCCAAACCAAATAAATAAGCAAACTAATTATTCTTTACCTGCATCATGGACACAAGAGTATTGCTATACATAACTACATGTTATACAGCTGTAATTGAACTATAGACGTTGGGATCCAGCTATGGATTCCCAAGATTAAATTTTCTTTGGATCTAGGAATTTTGCCCACTATGCATTTGAGAGCTACACAAAAAGTTAAGGTCAAGATCCAAACTTCCCCACTACTTGGGATGCTTTGATTAAAGGTTACAGATCAAACTGAAAAGTCATACCATCCCCAAAACAATATTACTGTGAAGCAGTAATTCTTAAAAGGCAAATTACTGTCAAGCGGTGTGTTTGCAAAAATCATGCTGTAAGTCAATGATTTTTATCAGTTATTTCAATTGCTCTGAATCACCAAATCTATTTAAACTATAGCGTTTTGGTTGAAGGTTCTTCTTCTACTATCCACTTCAAAAATATCACCAAACCACCCCCTTGCTATTAAATGAGCATGTGTCATGTCTCAGCAGGTCAAATTCATGTGTACAAAATCCAAAAAATACTAGTAATAAATTTGTGAGTTCTTATTTACTTAGTCTGCTGAACAAAACTCAACTATACCAACACTTCATGTACCCTCATGTCTACTATGTTCATAAACTTTTACACTTTTTTCTTTACAGTTGTGTATTGTGCAATCTTTGCCAGCATGATGTTAGAAAATTACATTAATTATATGTTCTTTTGAAATTATGTAATTAATGTATTTGCATATGTATATAATATTGCAAATATAAGCACTTTAAATGCACCTGTTAAATAGTCTTGTGCATATGCAAACAAATAACTAAAGGAGTGTACCCACTTTTGTATGTAAAATTAGAAATTGCTCATGCAAGGGCCTAGCAACACACATATCTATTTGCCTATTTGACAGGTCTGACGTAGGTTTTTACATTTGTAAATGTGGCTTGCATATACGCCACTATAAATATGGTTTAAAGGGGTGGATTTGTTTTGGTCAATATCAGTAAATGTCAATTGCACCAAACAATGAAAAATGTTTTCATTGATAATAATTGAAATTTACAGATAGGCAAAGTAAGAAAAATACTCCGTGAGAACTTATTAGAATTTAATTTAAGGATATTTGGTTTGTGTATTTTCCGCATGCGATGTTGCCTGTTTGTGTTTTAACTGTTGTAAAGCTTGAACTTTTTTATTCTTAACATCTATTGTTACTAAACAATTATGTCTGGCCTCCCCTACTGTCTGCTTCCCACATAATTTCCTGCAACTGTGAAAATGTATATTGATAAAAATTGAAAAAAAGCTTTAACAAAAACATCAATATCATCTGGCATTATAAATATAAAAATCAAATTGTGCCAAACCTCAAAAATATATAAGCTATTAATAATTTGAGAGCTTAAAACAAGATGGTTTATTATTATTTTGTTTAATTTCTGCTTTTCTGTTCACTTAACCATGACTATCATTTCTTTTTCTTTTTTTTTTTTGATTGTGTAAGCTGTATAAGATTGGTTATTTTTTGTCCTCTTCACTTTCTTTGATTATATTTTAATGATAGTAAACAAAACAAAAAATAAGAAATATTTTCATGGTAATTGTTTTGGATCCACATTCCTTTGAACCTGGTTATGACACAAAGCAAACCCACTTAGGAGTCTTCCCTTCCCCTCATGGCAATGGCATCTTTGGCCAAAATTTGGGGAAGATTCTGAAATACCTATAACTACAGCGGGGTTCTTAGAGTAGAGATAACAGAGCAAAACCTTGCTGCAGTTATCTGTGCAAATCCAACAATGAAGAGGATCTACTCATGTAATTACTCATAATGGTGTGCCAGTTTATGATACCTTATTCACTCTGAGTAGTAGCATATTGTAGAAATAGTCCTTTGGGGACAGATCTTCAGCTGGTGCAAATTGGTGTGGCTTTATGGAAGTCACTGTAGCTACGTCAATTTAGGCCAGTTCATGATCTCATCTCTAACTTCAATGGGACTACTCATAGTGGAATGGTACCACATGAATAAGTGTATCACAGTGTGGCCCAACAGGAAGGTGTCAATAAGGTAAACATTTTGTTTTTCATCATCATATTGCTTTTAAAAGAATAAATTGCAACAGGTTAAAAACATTGGTTAATGTGCATTCATTTCTGAAACAAAAAAACTCTCAGATAGTGGTATTTTTCTTCTAAGAAAAATGGGAATTTCATGCTTACATTCAAGAAAAGGTGGCGATTTTCGGCCTTGCACTGTTGGGGCCATTGTGCGTTTGCCGAAGACTTGTGCATCAAAGCTGGCATAGTCAAACGGTACTTTTCCAAACTTCTCTTGTTCTTTTGTCAGGGTGGCTCTGGGAGAGGTGACTGGCTGTGCAGTTCGGTAACTGTACTGAGATAGCTCAAGCTGCTTTGCTAAGTTTGCCCTGCAGAGACTGCCAGGAGGAGAGTGAAAAGAACAGGAAGGACAAACAATAAGAATGCCCTTTTCAGTACCTTGCATTGAAAAATAAGCTATAATGGGATGGCACCTGCCAAAATGGATATAAATAAGGATCATAACCATTGCCTTTATAGAAGTCTATTTCTGGGGTGTAAAATCAGCTATAAAAATGCATGTTGTGGCTGATCTAACAGTCTAGCAATCCTGCAACTTGTTAACAGAATTACTATTCTGTTTATAGATCACTACCATAGGAGGGTGTTTCCTTTCTTTAAAAAAGAGTGAGCTCATGCTAGGTCTTTTGCGCATGAGTCAGCAGGGGCTTGGAGAGTTGTGGATCATGACTGGCATACCAATGGTGGGCCCTCTGGGCAAATAAATATGACATGGTATGGTCCAAAATAATTGCTTCTGCTATTTGGGAGGAAAGAATAATTAACCACGTGTTATTCCATTTAGCTACTGTGCAGTAACTACTTGTCTTCAATAATTTCCTAAGGACTTTTCATACGTAGAGTCAAGGCACGTGCAGTTGGCAAACACATTGACACCATATTCTGTAATGGCTCAGAAGAAGCCATTACAGCCAATCATGTCAATAATCCACAAACTAAAGTGCCCCCAAATAGGCCTCAGTATAATAGGCCATGATGGTGCTGATGCCAATGATATGCAAATTATGCAAGTCTACAGGATCAATAGGACTCTCAGACCTTATACAAGCTCAATGCGAGATTTGTTGCTTATGATTTTTAAAGCACTTTTTTGTCACTGTAGTATAAAAATTAAATCGAGTAACTGCATTACAGTACAGTAATTACTCGTTTAACACGTGCCCACTTAACACATTTTCACAATAGCACGATTTTTTGGGGAACGTATTTCGAATAACATGACCATCTCCGAAATAACACAAAAATAATCAAGTGGCGGACTACTTTGTGCAGTGGTAAAAGTTGGTGAAAACAGTGGTAATATGCATGAGTGGATGAATACATGTGGTCACAGCGCTCCTCCGCTCACTCACATGTTTATCTTTGTGTTTTAACAAACCGCGGTGACTCGTGTTGCTAGATATCGAATGTTGATGTTGATGACCGAGCACCAACAAAAAATTGACTTTGCCACCACCACCTGAACCGCAACCCCCCCCCTTTTCCATTATTTTTAATGGAAAAATTGACCCCTCATAGCACGTTTTCACTTAGCATGAACATTTTCAGAAACGTATCTATAGTGTTAAATGAGGAATTACTGTAAAGTATTTTGATGGGTCAATCAGAAATCTGTTATAGCAGGGAAACAGAGCATTGAGACTGCTTAACACACTTAAATACTACTACACTTAGATAAGTTAGGTGCTGCTGTGATTGCTAGGGATTGCAAAGGATCTCAGCATAAATCAGCATGGGATCCCATTTTAGAGAATATGCTGCAAAAACTGGGATGAGTTTGAGAAGGAACAAAACTCTTTAATCCTCAGCAGCCAAAGCATTGCAGCAAAGGGACAACATGCAAAAGCTTCTTAAAAACACTAGGAAGGTGCTCCAGAACCATCATTGAAACAACTTTTTTTTATGGGGCAATAATGTTTTTTAGACATTTTACTCATTTATCAAGGACATTTAGGCATTTAATGTTAACTGAATGCACAAAGACCCGCTGAGTGCCTTTTGGCTATCACAAGTCATAACCAGTTTTGCTCCCCACATGTTTGTATAGGGTCAGCCTGCTACACTGAACTAGACTACCTCAGTAGCTCAGAATGAAAAGCTGTAAGGAATAGAATCCCTTACAAAATAAAGAACAGCATTGGCACAGAAATACCTGTGTGAGACTCCTACCTGGGAACCTGATCGTGGCACTGTCCAGTTTTAGGAGAATCATGCTGATTTTTTTCCTGGGACATTGCCAATTTTTCAGCTGCAGCAATTGGACAGCCAGAAAGACTGTTTAAAAAAAGAGTGGCATGATTTGAGTTATCAAAATAGGAACTTGTCTTTTAGTCCTAAAGGACCTCAGAATACTTCATAAACTACAGATGGCTCCTCCTCCTACTGAGTTGCAGCCACCTCTGGGATGAAATGTGGCAGCTGTTTAACAATGCACAGAAAAAAAAATACACACCAATTTAAGCCAAAAAGTGAAGGACACTAGAAAGTTAAATTCATTCAGGTTTTTGAGGCTCATGCTGGCCTTTCATGTCACTTATATTTCAGAGTGTCAGTGTGTGAATTGGGTGTCTTCCTCAGTGTCTCTAAACAAGTCCACTATATGTGTGGAGTTTGAAGAAAGCAAAGAATTTGTGACTACAAAGGGGTGATGGGCCCATCTCTATCCATAACTGCCTCCCACATACACAGTAGAAGTAGTAACTGCTGTTTCAGATCCAAAATGGACCATTTGGAACCAGATCTGGGGTTCACTCCATTATGCAGAGATGGGTCAAATGTGAAATGTATATGTTTCTTGAGAGAAACATTTGGAAGTTGAACCGGGATGAAAGATTTGGGCAGTTCAGATCAGAGGTTTTGGGCCAGGAAATCACTATCTGATTTTTAAAAAATTAAATCTATTTTGCAATCAATGTTGGGTGAACAACTGAATTAACCCTATAACAGATTGATGGGAGGATAATTTGTGGTGGAAAAAATACAAATATGAAGAATGATCATGAATTAAGTGACATCCTGTCTCAAGTTATATTTTCTCTTTGCTATTGATTTCCAATTTGCTTCAATTTCTATCTATTTATAATTAACACTACTGATTTATAATAAACTTGGTCTCAAAAGGGCTGTAAACATGATAGGGATTTTCAAACAAGAAAATGACTAGAAACATTTCCTTTAATTTCCTTGTCTCCCATGCCTTCCCTTTATTGTTTGTTTATCCAACTGTTGCATCTTGACATGATCTCTTAACTCACTTTATTTTTATGTACCATGACTAGCACAATCAGACCCTGATACATGATTTGGGCTTCTCCATGCAGCTGTACTATGAAAGTAAAAATAACAAGAATTCACTATTTATGCAAACAGCATATGAGGACAATGGGGCTTTGATTTTGGTTGTGGTGGGAGTCCATTTATCAAATAATATTTCATTTACATGATTAAGTTTCACTTGCATTTTGTTTCATTATTATCGTTTGTAATCTTATCTCTGAAATTGGACTAGTGGCTTCTGTCATACCCAGTCCTGGAGATATTTTTGATACTATACTGAAATTTAATATTTAACTAAATTGTGCAGACTAATTGCTTGATTTTAAACAATATTGGTTACCTTTGTGGTCAATCGGTGATTGCAGTACATTATATTGTTCACGATACTAAATTCCAAACATGTGTGGCAATGTCCTCCCAGCTATATATTAATTTGAATGGATGCTAACTGATCTGTATTACCTTCTGTGTGTGTTGCGATTGCTGTTGACATGTCCTCTTCCAGTGCATCCTGGAGTGGGACACTTTAAAACATTTTCGTGCATGGCAAGAACTAAACACAAAAAAGAAAAAGAGATTACAACATACATATAGCAATCTCTCTCTAAGGAACATTTTCTTCTTGCAACACAAAATATTCTCGAGTGTGGTGCACAATGGCTTGTCATTTGATTTTTCATCTTCTAGCTCAAATGAAACTTTAGAAATTGAGAAAAGATGATATGGAGAAGCCCAGGCTACACTAGCATGGTGTAACATCCAATGGTCCTTGCCTGGTTTAAATCAGTGGTTGGGCAAATTCTAAATTACATCATGATGTTTCACTCCTTTTGCTGGAGTAAGATGATGCTATATGAGTGTAAAATCTATCTGTCCCAGACACACCCCTTTTGGCTCTAACTCCAACCACTTTAATTTGCATCCCTTACACTCTTCTGCTCTGTATGTAGGTGCAAATCCACATTTTACCAATGGACCCTATCCCCAGGCAGTAGTTTGCACATTCATGGATCTCTGATAGCATTTATGCAGTGGAAGCCATCATGATGACAATTGCACAAGTAGTGAATAGGACCCATTGTACATACATTTCTCCTCTCCCCAACAAAAGTAACTGTTGTGGATCTGTGTTTATCAAGAGTGAAGTAAAACATAATTCTTTAGCTTTCCACACCTCCCTTCATGCTGTCAGCTCTACTCTATTCTTTTGGGTGCACACTGCCTCAAAAGATTGTCTGATTGTTAATCAACCGGGTTGTTCAGTTAGTAAGCACATTTTGATTACAGATAATCATTTTGCACCCAACAGAACAGTACTGAGCTGATTGGAAGTGTGATAATTAGCAAAGACTTGCTTATAAAAAAGTTAATATTGAGGCCTTCCAACTGCAGCAGCTTGGTTAGCTCAAGAGATGTTTCCATAAATACAGATTTAAAAAAAAAAAGAAAGCTACAATTAAGAAGAGGACACTGGTAAAGTGCAAGTGTCCCTTTAATTTGTAGTTGTAAAAAAACAAAACAAAAACAAAAACAACAAAAAATAACAGTCAGGCGGACTAAGTTGTTCAAACTAATAGTTTGACATTCCATTTTGGCTTATTATATATCATTTAAGTGCATCATGTCAGAAGACAACATACCCAGCACAAACCAATGTAATCGGATTGGCATAGCAAGAAATGAATGGGGAATTCTGGCTGGTCGGGCTACACGTACATTAGCATAACACAGTCATAGGAGAAAGGCATGCTGACCCTTTTGGTTTCCCTGGGAAAGGGGCAGACCAATCACCTAGCATGCCAGTTATTTGAAAAGAGAAAACAGCAAACTCAGTCTGGGCTATGTGCCAGCCCAGTTATAATGGCCAGTGTGTTCACGGATGCGTGGCTATAACCTTTTTCTCTCCACACCTTTTGGGCAGGCTGGCATTTCTACCGGTGCAGGCTTTAGCCATGCCTTGAGTGCCACATGTATTGTGACTGCCCTGCCCAGGAGCACAAGAGTGGCAACAGCTTATTGAAGCATCTCCTGCCTTGTGCACCTGCACAGAGCTAGCTACAATCCAGCCCTGAACGTTTACATGACATGCCTGGTTTGAACTTAGCGATTTAGGCCTGATTCAGTTACTGTCTGTGCTGTAGGATGATACTCACTTTCCAGTGGCACTCTGACTTTATGCGGACAGCCTGAGAGACTGCGATGATGTGGGTACAGCCCAGTCACATGTCCTGTGCCATCACATCCTGGGATGGGACATTTGGTTTCTCTCTTTTCAGGCCGGGGTGAATCTGTAGAAAAATCAAATAAGGATTTTGTCTGATTATGGTTTCCTGCTTGCACTCAGTGGAGTGATTTTAGAAGTGTGACCCAACTCTGCTATACTTAAGATGCAATTTCCTCCCCGGGTTTAACTTTCAGAGTACTCATGCAATTGAAGCATCTCTTTTGAGTCTCACATTTTCTCTTTTTAAATAATGCTTTTCACCTCCTGGTACGCCATTGTGTACTACACATATGCGGCTTTTGGGATTGTGATGTCATTTATTCCATTCAGAGCCTCAAGCAGGACACAAGCCACATCCAGTGAGCCAGAAAGCTGGCATCTGCAACCAACAGAAAGATCTGAAAAGGAATAAATATCGAAATGGAAACAATCTTTTATGCAGTTAATGCCAGGTTCCAGGAAACTGGGATCACCAAATAAAAGCGGAGGGATGAAACAGACGAACAAACAAAAAGCACTGCTACCAGGAGCTGTTCCTTAAATATCACAGATCTCTAGGTTGTTGGTCCTTTGTTATGAAACTGAATACATGCTACTTTACATATGAGAGGCTAGGCAGGCAGCTCCCTCTGCTACACATGGCAGCATTGTAGATCAGCCTGCAATGAGAGTGCAAACATGGAATAACCAATATTCTTTCAAAGGGCACTGTCTCAGTCCACCTCTGTATCTACCAATGAACAATGAGGCAGAGCCTGGGCTCCTTAGTGCATATTTCAACTTCCAATTGCAGGGTACTAGCAGTCTGCAGGAAGCACGGGTTAGACAGTGTTTATTGTGATTTTGATTGCAGAATCTAAAAGTCTGGATGAGAAGGGAGGGAAATAATTCTGATACTCTCAAGAGAACAGACAGACAGCAAGTGGATGTATACATTTCTGAGGGTGGTTTCAGAGAAATCTGTGATTGACTGCCAAAGTTCAGGGGAGACAAACATCTGTAGTCAAAGCCAGGTTAAAGCCACGTAGTAGGATATTTTGTTAGGCTACAATGTAGAACCAAAAGCAGCTCTGGGGTTAAACTTTCTGGCAAGACTTTACATAAGAAAAATATGGAGGAAAGAAAACAGAATGAACATAAACAAGGAACCACAGTGCCTATTAGAGTCACAGCAGATGAATAGTAAGAAGTTGCTGTACGAAATTGTTTATGGCAATAGCAGACAGAACAACTAGTGGCCCTAAAACAAACAAACAAAAAATCATGTTTTTTAATCCTTCACTCATCTTAAATTCATGCTTTGTAAAAATTTAAGTTGAAAAAGCTAACAAGTATATGTAACTGGCATGGGACAAATAAACAAATATAGAAACTGAAAGGATGTGGCATTCCCAACACATTTGTTATAAGAAATAATGGGTATAGTTGATTTTGTAAATGAAAAAAATCCCAATCAGAGTACAGTAAAAGCAAAAAAGCTGTCAGAGCATATGGAGCACATGAAGAAGCAGAGTGAGGGAAGCTCAGCTCTTTTTCTGTGAAGGTTATCTCTCAACCAAACTGCAAGCCAAGTGTTTGCTTAAGAATATTCAGGAAGGGCCAGATTCTGCCATTCTTATCCACCTTGTGTAGCACCTACATTGACTCCAATATGACTATTCTTGGAATAAGAGTTGGTACTCCACATGAGAAAAAGGATCAGAATTTGGTCTGAACTGATTATGGTCATCTGAGCCAATGAAGGTAAGAATAAGCATATGAAAATTAGGAAGGAGGTTGATGAGTATGTATGTAGGACATTTTAATAGGAAAGCTGCATGCAACAAAAGAAGCAGATACACACGTATTCTTGTTAAGCAGTACATGAGGGATTATACAGTGGTCACCCTTAAAAATTGCCAGTTATTTTAGATTCTAATTGCATTAAATAACTAAATAAATGTCCGTATTTGCAGTAAATGTTGAGATGTATTTTAGGGAATACTGGATACAGCAAAGTAACTAGGTGTGTTTATCAAAACAAACATGGCAATTTGTGACTACTGCTTAAGTTTGTAGTTATAATAGAAAATCCTTGAGAAAGATTAATCTAGCATTTCTTATGGCAGGAAAAGTGAGTGCAAAGTGATATCTTTTAATGTTCCATAATTATTCTCCATCAATGAGTGCCATATTAAACTTGACGGCTGTGTCTAGACTGGCAAGTTTTTCCGCAAAAACGGACACTTTTGCGCAAAAACTTGCCAGCTGTCTACACTGGCCGCTTGAATTTCCGCAAAAGCACTGACTTCCTGCTGTATTAAATCAGTGCTTTTTGTGGAAATACTATGCTGCTCCCGTTTGGGCAAAAGTCCCTTTTGTGCAAAAGGGCCAGTGTAGACAGCTGAGATTTGTTTTGCGCAAAAAAGCCCCAATGGATAAAACAGCGATTGGGGCTTTTTTGCGGAAAAGCGCGTCTAGATTGGCACGGATGCTTTTCCGCAAAAAGTGCTTTTGCGGAAAAGTGTCCGTGCCAATCTAGACGCTCTTTTCCGCAAATACTTTTAACGGAAAAACTTTCAGCGGAAAATCATGCCAGTCTAGACACAGCCGGCGGCCCAGTTTGCAGATCAAAACAAGATCCTTTAAATCTCTGGCATTACAACTTTGATGTAGTATCTGAAAATGGAACTGTGTTCTCTCTTTCATAGATTATCACAAAGCATCAGAGACAATAAACATTTTGGAATGTAGATGTCAAATTTTCTGGTTCTGAATGAGGCTGAATAATAAGGCTTATTCCAGAATCTTTACTTTCATTATAAAATCCAGTTCAAAAATTGTTTACCAGATCTAGAATAAATGTTTGAGCCAATATGAGTAACCAAAATAATTCTTACATTTGTTATTATATATGTGTCTCCCACCAATATCAATAACTTTGGTTTGTCTCCTTTCCCCAGCTAAATGCTCCAAAAGAAACCTGTCCAATTCTTTGTAGGTGCTGTGAAACACATGACCTTGCTCTGCCTGCAGAGCTATCGCTTGTTCTAGCAAACTCAAATTCCCTTTTGTTTTGTCCAGGTCAACTGAAACTTCTGTAGTTTCTGATAGGCACTCATCATCTTCCTCACTTTCAGGGAATGGATTCTGTATTCTCTTGTCAAAAGGAACAACGTGAGATTCCTGCGATTCTTTTAGCTCTGTTTCTGAGTTGCAAACTGTTTCACCGGGGCCAAACTCTGCTTCTTCAGTCTTAATTTCTGGAACATCCAGGATGTCTTCTCGGTTACATCCTGCAATATATTTCTGTGTTATATGGGGCTTTAAGCTAGTCTCTTCTGAAAAGTTTGAGGAACTGTCCCATTCGTTGTCCAAAATTTCAGAGCTACTTTCATTGTCTTCAGATGAACAGTACTGTTCATCAGAAACACAAATCTTTTCTTTTCCTTCCAATGAGTTAATCAGGTAACATTCATCAGCATCATCACTTTCTGTTTTTAAAGACTGGATGCCACTGTCATTTAGGTTCTCAGTCACTGTTTGAACTGGTGCGTCTTTTGCTAGTTTTCCCATGTTCATTAAAGATTTGACCACAAGGTCCTGGTAGGAGTTGTAATTGTCCTTCTGACAGGAATTTTCTTGTCCAACTGAATGAGAGGTTCCATCCAGTGATTTTATAGTATTTTCTTCTATAAGAAAAAAAAAACACAAGAGAAAAACACATAATAAAAATGAATGTTTTCCGTAGAAAAACTTAATCGTGATCTAACCTTGTTTCAATCTTAAATGTGAAGGGGATTATTTAACAATCACTGTTTATATGTTCAAGAATACTCTGAAAATCCTTAAAAAATAGCACCCCCTTTTCCAAGACAGTATGTGAAATTACTGTTAGTATATAATCTGTGTACTGTGGCTGCAGAGCCCTTTGAAAATGGAATGTTTTTGCACTTTTCTTTGTTGAATATATAACATTCATTTGATCTATTTTCACACTCTTCCTTGTCTAACTTGCCCAAATATTTTCTCAGAACGGGCCCCCAATTACTTTTCAAATCATTTCAGATTTCATGAAAGACCCTGACTGAAATGACTCTATAGTTTACAAAGGGCAAGCTCTTGGTCACTATTACAGTTCCCACACTAAATGATACATCAGGTCATGCACAAGCAAGCAGAAGTGGTTTTTTATGAATAGACTCTTAAAAGACTGCTAAAGATACCTTGAAATACATCCTGTGTTAATAAATATCTTTCTTTGGACAAAAAGCAGCAGCCCACAGGTAGTAAGGGCTGCATTGGAAGTAAGAGTGTCAATGTTGGAAGACAATATGCCTTTTGTATCTCATTTAATTTTTTATAAAAACATTTGCTCTGACAAGGACACTCAAAAATACATCTCCATCATCTTTCTTTCTGGTAATTATCTCTCTAAAATCAACACTGGTTTGCCAGGATCAAGTAAATATTGCCATAGTAACTAAAAGCATTTTTGGACGAAGGGAAGAATTTAGTCACAACACTAGCCCCTTCAATAATGCTGATTATAGGGTGCATTCTTTTGTTGGGATCTATTCAACATAAACTGAAAAATTTAACATTTTACTTCCTAGAAAGGAGGATGGATAAATAAGCATATAATATTTGATAAGATGGACCTGTCCTCTCCTGAATCAGAGAAACTCCAGGTTTAAATAATAAATTAAACATAGTCTAAAATGCAAATGAAATTTCTCTCAATAACACAGCGAGCTATTAAGAGAAAGTGTAAAGGGTTATGATAATTTTAAAGTATTATGAACGACAGAAAACAAATAAAAAGCATTTTCAGTGAATATGTCCAATTCATTGAACTATTCTCTCAATCCACTTAACTACCCACATGTGTACAATAATGATTTATAGACATTATACCTAATTATGCATATTTGGGCTGTGTTAGAGTGCCTAACAAAAGCTCTAGAAAGCAACAATTACCTCTGTTGCTTAGCTACATAGTTTAAAATATTCCTATTAAGTGCAGATTATTGTGGAGGGGAAAAGGGGGACAAAAATGCACATGTGCACCACAATGCATTTCACTTTGCTGCTGCCAAACTGTTAGCATTTTGGGTCATTTCCAGTTTACGTAATTGTTTGGTTTAAATGTTTGTTATATGTTAAAAGAAAATATTTATTAATTCTTATTCTTCTTCAGAAAATTGGACTCTTATGGGGAAAGGTGACCTCATGAACTATATGCAGATAGTTGTGTGTTTCGGTATTTTTTTTAAATGTCTGCAAAGCTTATTGCAACTTTTTAACCAGCCCATCTCTTGCTATAGACTTTGAAGTTATCAGAATGAAAAAGTATAATATGTTCTCAACACATGGCAACTAGTAACGATGATTGCTATTACTTGTGGTTCTGTAATGAACTTCGGACAAATAAGTGTCTCTGATTTAACAGCTTGTCTTCCTGCTCTGCTTGGAAATGCATGTACTCCCATCATCAGGCCATTTTTTATACAAATGTCTCTTTTTTTTATGAACAAGTACAATTAATGATATGAACATGCCTTTCTTAATTTACTGTGTAAAAGATCATAGTAACCATATTATCCACTTCAATATTAAAAAAGCATAATTCAGCCCCCTCCCTCTCTCAAGAAATCATGAGATTGGTTTAAAAATTATTAGATTTTAAAAATGTGGATTTGTTTTTTCTTCATTGCCTTCCGTTTTTGAGCCTTTGTGGTTCACAAGTTGAAGTTTTTTTGTGTAATCACAAGGTCTTGAATCTTACGTTAACAGATTAACTAATGCTGAGATCGCTTGAAATTACATCACTCCATGCACTGGGTCTTTCAGACAGATACCAAATATCATGAGATTAATAATATAAGAATGGGAGTTGGCAACAAGCAAGGAGAGAGAGAATCACTGTATCCAGAATATGCATTTACACATCTTCCGGAAAAATGTAACAATATAAATGCATTTAAAACATACATCAAGATCCAGATTCTGCTCTTAATGAAACCAGTAGATCTGGAATATGTCTTCTACACTGGAACCACCCTCCTCGTCCTGGAGCTTTCCTTTGGACTCAATAGGAGGCGTAGGGACATTAATATTCCATGAAGTTACTCTACATTTACACCACTTAACCAGATAAATGAATCTGGCCACAGAATTTTTTCTCTCAACAAAACAGCTCCGAATAACTACAGGCTATCAAGATTTCAAAGCACTCTAATTTAGAATGCCTATCACACTGTTTAGCTCTCCGAATTTTACTGACGTACAGAAGTTAGACACAGGATAAAGTGGGCACATTAATGAAAATAAAACATTAAAGTTGTGGTGTTTCAAGGCACAGCCTGAATCAGCACAGAAAAATTCAGTTAAAGCTTATTGTGAGACTTCTGGTGTTGAGAAAGAAATACTCCTAGGAGGTGAGAACAGTCACTGAAATCAGTGGTGAGTTTGCACAGTAAATGCATCAGAATAGGACAATCAGTGCACAGTTTCTTACTAGTTTAAGATATATTTTAAAAGGGATTCCCTCCACTAGCCCTCCACAGGAACTTCCAAGATGCACCCCCAGATCTGAATTCCAAAAGAAACTCTGATAGAATATTAGTCAAAAATAAAATCCTGACTTCCATTGATTTCAGTAGGGTCAGAATTTCACCCATAGTTCTCTTATCTGGATGATAAAGTTGGCCTTCATTATAGACATATTGGTATACATTAGAAGTTTTATAACAGTGACATGTACCAAAAATGTGAAGATCTTTGGTTTCCAAAAAAGAAGATTATTGTATTACAAGGAGATCCCCCTCAAATTTTGAAAAATTTGTATCAGAATCTAGATTCCAATTCTGAAGCTCAAGAACAGCTTCCTCTTAAATATAGCTACCATTTTTTTCATACTATGTATGATTTCTGATTTCAGACTACCTGCTCATTTTGCCTACGTTAACTTTTATAACCTATGTGCAACTTCTGTATTTTCTTTTTAACGAAGGTAGCATTGATTCCACTGAAATCTGAGACTGCTTTCTTAACTGTTGGCTGACGTGCAAGGCTCCTCAAAGTAAAAAAGAACTTCCAATTAACTCTCATCAATATTGAATGTATATTTGTATGTTGAGGTCAGAAAACATATACAGCCGCTCCCTGAATTACAACCACCTCCACTTATGACCATCCACACTTACGACCAAAGCGGTCATAAATGCGGATCCGAGTTACGAACGGCGATCCTCGCTTCCGAACAGCGATCCGTGCTTACGAACAGTGTGGTCGCCATGTAACTCTATGGGATCTGAGTTACGAACACTTCGAGTTATGGACCAAGTGTTGGTCCGTAACTTGTTTGTAACTCGG
The DNA here is from genome assembly GCA_030068395.1 of Apalone spinifera. Taxonomy (NCBI): domain Eukaryota; kingdom Metazoa; phylum Chordata; order Testudines; family Trionychidae; genus Apalone; species Apalone spinifera. The sequence continues at coordinate 61,382,576 of CM057846.1, read as the reverse complement.
GGAGTGGCTGTATGTATTCTGACCTGTGTGTTCTGACCTAAATATATATATATATTATAATCTCCTTCCATTTTGTGGCACCTGCATTGTAGAACTTTCTATAAATTGTTGTGCATGTCAGGGGACTATAAATAGTGCAGAAATTAATTATCAGGTAACAGAACACATACAACAGTCACATAAATAAAATTGCTTTGTTAAATATCAGGCTATGTCTAGACTGCAGGCTGCTTGTGCAAGAAGCATTTGTGGAAGTGATCTTCCGTAAAAACATCTTGTGCAAGAGTGTGTCCACACTGCAAAAGTGCATTGGAAAAGCAATGCACTTTTACGCAAGGGAGTGTCCACACTGCATGGATGCTCTCTCGCAAGAAAGCTCTGATGGCATTCACAGAATAACCACCAGGACACCTGTACTTCTTTCGATAGGCTGTTTTTGCACAAAAAGCCTGTTTCCTGTCGACACACACCTTTTTGCGCAAGAGCACTTGTGCAAAAAGGCTTATTCCTTATAAAAAGAGCAATAACTATTGTGCAAAACCCCTCTCTTCTTCTGATTTACTGTATGTTTCTTGCACAAAAACACACTTGCAGTGTGGACGCGCCGTGAGTTTCTGTGCAAAAACAGCTGTTTTTGCACAAAATCTCTGCAGACTAGACATAGTATCAAAGTCAGCACTTTGCTAAGATGGTGGTTGCCCTCATGCCCATGCTGAATAAATTAAGTGAAACTCCTCTCTTTACAAGTGTGTTTTTCTAGTTTTTCACTACATTTAATCTCATTCTTTGACAGCCCATATTAAGAAGTAAACATCATTCTTTAACTCAGTGATGGTAGGTCTTTGAGGACCATAGAAGGAGATGTTGTACAGGGTCCTTGGTTTTGAATTACCATATTTAAATCTAGATTGCAATGTATTATCTAAAATCCACTCTGAGCCCAAATCATTCTTCATTCCTTTTCAAAGCTATCAGTTTTCAAAGCTGCCCTCTCTATTCTTTGAGGGCAGGGAGTTTACATTAATGTGAAACCATTCTTCACTGCTACCTGTATCAGATGTGTCATTTGTTTCGAGGACCTTGATGCCCTCCTGCATGTCTCTTCTGTCTTCATTTTCTTCTTTGCATTCCACGCTGGGACTGTAGTGACGGGGTTTCATTAACAGGGACTTCCTTTTATTGACTGGAATTCCTGAAATCTGTTCTTCAGCTTTTCTTTTCTTAGCCATGGAGCATTTGTAGGCACTGCATTGATTTAAAAATGGCAACAATGAAAACAAATTAGACATCATTGAACAAACAGCACTGTCCCATATTTTAATTTCAAGTAGAAAAACCAAGGCTGATAAAATGCTAATGCACTTGCTCTCCCAGCCAGCTGTATTTAGAGGATGTTTAGTTTTAGCTGTTGGATCTAGAGAGCAGGGCACAGACAAATCCAATATACTGTTTCTCTTTCACTGCTACCAAAGTCTGGTTATAAAAAAATCCTTAATCCCAAGTAAGCATATGTTAATCTAAACGCTGTCCTGCACTAGATGAATACACCCAGAAAGGGATGAGAAAAGATTTATATTGGTTTGCTAATCCTGAGAATCAGCTAATGTGAAAAGTATACCACCAGTTACACTGTAGCCTACTGTAACTATAGGACCCTTCTACTTATGGGTCTAGATACATGATTGAATCTTTGTGCTCTGCCTGTGGGTTTTTTGTTTGATTGTCTTTGACAGGTGAGTCCATCCTAAGATGAATGGCTGTTTTCAATGTGAAGATTTACAAATTTAAGGGCAAATGTTGTTCTTTTTTTGATCTGTAAGATGAACAAATCTATGTCAATGTCTGATTTTTTTTGGTCTTCATGGCCTAGATTCACTTAAGTGGCTAAACTCCAGATTTAGGCAAACAACACCCAGGGCATTTTAGGCTACCCTGCAATTCACAAAACTGTTGCTGAACATTAAACTCCTTCAGTGCCTATGCAATAACAGATCCCTAGGGAACTATGTTTCTGCCCCTGAGCATGTGTGCTGTAGCCTCCATCTGCCTGTCTCCCACCTAGGCCTCAGAGCAATTCACCAGCCAGGAGAAGGTAGGTGTGTGGCCACCTATGTCATGTGTGGGACCTGATCCGGTAGGCTCCCTTGGACAGTGGTTACTGGATCTTGCCCTTAGGCAAGTTGCCCTTAGGCAAGTTCACACAAACATCAGCTGCCATCATCTCAGAACTCTCTCCTAATAGTTCATATATTGGTCCAGAATGGGGAATGTCTCCAGTTCACATCCCTCTTTTGCCAGAAGGGATTTGAATTAGACTCTAACACTTCTCAGATGAGTGCTTAGCCTCTAGGCTATGGGATAGTCTGAAATGAGATGCCCTCAGGCTATGTCTACAAGCTAAGCTGTATGTGAGGGTGTTATTTGCGTACACATATTTGCACTAGCTCTCACCATGCCATTACAGGTATAAGTAGCAGGGTAGCCATGATACCACCAGAAAAAAAACAAAAAAACAAAAAAACCAGAGGATCAGCCAAGCCGAGTACAAATATGCCTGAAACTGGTGGGTGCATACTTGGCATGGCTACATTTTACCTTCACTGCTGCTACTCAGGCTACTGTAGCTACACTGTGATTTATACTCATGCTTAGTCTTACTCAGTAAGAGCTGGTGCGAGCATGTGTATGCAGGGGAATCATTCCTCTAGCCTGTAGTGTAGACATGAACAGAGTGTCTCTTGTTGAAGCTATTCCTCTGCAGATAAATAATGAAAAAGTTATTTGAACCAAAGAGAGACAGCAAGTGAGAGACAAAGCACAACCAATGACTCAGTAGCTTGGTGTTACTGTAGGTTTATATATGTGTGTGTTGAAAGAGGCTTAATATATACCTCTCTCCTCAGCATTTTCCATTTGTCAGAAATTTAAGGCACCTATCTTTCCCCAAGCATTATATGGGAAGCCTTGGTACTTAACGCAAGCTTTCTGAATCACAGTGTGCTCCTGTGACTTTCTGGGCTCCAGAAACTAGGTGCTGGGACACGTAGGCACGTCTTCACTGTGCTGTAGCTCAAAATAAGATATGCAATTTGAGCTACACAAAGTGCATATCTTATTTCTATCTTATTTCAAACTAGCTTATTTCATTATTTGGTGCTGTCTATACAGCACTTATTTCAAAATAATACGCTTTTCTGAAACATCCCTTCCTCCTTGTGGAATGAGGTTAACAGGAACATTGGACTAGTGAGCCCAGAGTAACGGGCTTGCTATTAAGATATGGTATAGCTATTTTGGGATATTCTGGTATCCCAAAATAGCATTGCAGTGTAGACGTAGCCTTAGTGTCCCAACCCCTCACTCCTTATGAGAATCCAGGCCTTTTTGTTTAGGGGCATTTACAGTTAATTCTTGCTATTGATTTGTATAGATCTGCACCTTTGGATCTGCTCACAAGGGTTGAAATTAGACATATACTTCTGGCACCCATGGTGTGCCATACTCCTTTCTCCATTGCCAATGCACTAGTGCACTCCCACCAATGCCAATGGGATTGGATCAGTGTCATGGATAGTACAATGTGTCCATTCACTGTTTTATCTAAGCCCATATATCTGTGTCTATTAGGATTTTTGGGCCCTGTGCCTCATTGTAACTGAGCAATTTTCAACACGCTTCCAAGTCACATTTCTACAGACAAAACACGATGTGCATGGAATGCTGATTACTATTACATTAGCTCAAGGGAATACACAACAAACTTTGGTTGGACAGCTCAGCTAGTGTGAATGACTTGGAATTACAATATGTACAATATTTGGTTCCTATAAAATACTACAAATAAACTCATGAATAAATAAATAAATATTTCCCCTACATATCATAGGCCAGAGCCTTAGACTGTATGGGTGTTGTCATTTACTAGCTGAGAAAGTAGCCCTATGATTTGATTATAGCTTTTTTACCCATACATATGTATGGGTCTGCAATACTGCACAAAAAGTGTGTATGAAATATGGTATACCTGCCACGTCAGGTTGAGTAATGTAAAATTTTGTGGTGGTGGTTTCACATTTGTGAAAGCATATGGTGTGGAAGGTTAGCAGAAGATCTAAACATAACTTTCTGTTGTGACATGACCTGAATATCTATTTATTTATCATGTCAGCTATGTGTCATATCTATATATTCAATATAGCCACTACCCATGCAAGCATCTGAGGGTCATGACAATCTAGGTGATACATCATTGCTAAGAAGTCAAGATGTGACACTTCACTGAAAAGACTGCCTCATGACACAATATTCTTCAACCCTTCTTTCACTTTTTGTATAAGTAATTTTCAATGTGCTCATTGTTCTCTCAGACAGGAGACTACAGCTATGTAATATGACTAATAGCATTCATAGTATATCTGTCTCAGATGAAAAAACTACATTTATAGATCAATGTAATCCACTCATTGGTTTCCGGACCCCAGGGAGCATCATAAATCTGCACAATGCCTTTGGGTACTGGATTTTTGTACTTGGCTTTCTGATTTAGTTGCAAGATTTACAAAAATCCATGTCTCCAAACAGCTTCCTATTGGTTACACATATTACAAGGCGCAACAGAATAAATTAATCCTTCCAAGATCTCTTATGTGTGCTAAATTGGCTCAAGTACTGATTGTCTTGGATGGTTGCATGTGACTATACTTAAGCTTTTTGTAAAAAAATCCATTTCTGGCCAAGTACCCTTTTGGCAATCTACCGCTGCAAACATGAAGGATATGGAAATATGAAGATCTGCAATTTTAGGAGATGCTAAAATACTGCCAGAGTGCATCTTATACACAGTGGATGCTCTTGATCTACTGAATATAAAACTTACTGTGAGTGCCATTAAAACCCGGATATTAACCACTTGCAGTAGCTAAATGTATTATGAATTTTGTAGTGTTTCACTTTTGGGGTGT
>CM057846.1:61365887-61377515 GCA_030068395.1 Apalone spinifera | reverse complement strand
TAGACTTCAGGTTTTTTTCGAAAAAAGTCACCTTTTTTCGAAAAAAACTTCCCCTGCATCCAGACTGCTGCTGAATTCTTTCAAAAGTAAATTGAAAGAACGCGGCAGTTTTTTCGATTGCGGAAAACCTCATTTTATGAGGGAGAATGCCTTTTTTCAAAAGTGCTCTTTCGAAAAAAGGATCTATGTAATGAAAACTGTGCTTTTTCGAAAGAGAGCATCCCAGCTGCCTGGGTGCTCTCTTTTGAAAAAGTGGCTTGCTTTTTTGAAAGTACTGGTTGTAGTCTATACGATCTTTTTTGAAAGAGGCTTTTTTGAAAGTATCTTTCGAAAAAGCCTCTTTCGAAAGGGTCTTGTAGCCTTGCAGAAAAGGGCATACCACAAATATCACAACACAATAGGCATCCCTTTTGGAAATGGTGCCCCATAGTCACTGAGGCAAACACAATCACACACACACACACACACACCACCCATACCAGAGATAAGTGGTGTAGATTGAAGTGCATAATGTATCCTTCAAAAAACTGCATAAAACAGTTTATTAGTCATTATTGCTGAAGTTCTGCAGAACAGTGTCACTCATAATAGTAATAGTGGTGCAAACAGGTGGAATTATGAAAAAAGAGTCAAAAGAACCACAGCAGTGCTATCAAAATTGACTTTTTAAATCTTTATATTCATTTGTCATACTCCAAAGGGTATTTATGAGAGTATAGGAGATGATACATTCCCATTGATGAAGCTGTTTCCCACACAAGCTACATTAATATATTATTAGGCTTGAAATGCCCATTACATCATCCAATCTGACCCCCTGTGTAACATAGTGCTAGAATTTCACCCACTTATTTCTCTGATGAGGTTTGGTTTGACTGTATCTTCCAAAAAGACTTAACTATATGGTTCAGAACTAATGACAAGAGGAGGAAAGAAGGAAAGGAAGATGGTCATGCTATTGTTAAAATCTGCTGAGTTTTTTAAAGCAAAATAGGACAAAGAATTTCCCTAGTTACATATTACAAGCCCATGATTGTGATATCACACAAATGTGTTTCATGACATTTGTGCTATCACAGTATCTAAAAGGTAGCCAAACTCAGACTTTTCAGAGTCCACTGACAAGAAAGAGTACTGAGACAGGGTTCCCTGCCTCCAAGAGTTTCACTCTTGGAACGAACAGAAGGAAAATCTAGCTGATTACAGTTATGATCATCTGGCATCAGGAGAGATTCAGCTTTAGTTTAAATTCTTCACGTAGCTCTGCACTTCCATGTATAGATGGATCAACACAGAGCCACTTTCGGAAGCAAATGTATGACAGCTTCGAGGTCTGTTTAATTCAGATTTTGAGTCCAAATTCTGCTCTCAGTCATATCATTGTAAATCCAGAACACCGTAACTGATTTTAACGCAAGACACCCACAGATTTGACTCTTCTCAAATATGCTATTAGCAAAACACATTTTGAGAGCCAAAAGACTTTTACCTTTATGAAACAGTGTCATGCATCAGCTTGCCCACACCATATTCCTCTGTCTAACCAGGGCTGCCAGGCTCACCCAGCTCTCCAATATGGTTTCTAGAGTTTCCTTGTCTCTCCTTAAAATACACATTTTATTAGAACCAATTTTATATTGGTTTATTCCTGACACCTGAGAATATAGATTCCAGTGATTGTAGAAACTGACTCTTTCTTAGGAAGCTCAGCTAATTCTTCAGTGGTGTTAAGATTTTTTACCCCAGTAGAAAAATCCTCATGTCTTTGCTCTTAGTGTCCTTTTAAGTTGCTACTTCTGAATTTAATAAAATCAGACAGATGTTCACAGCCAGTTCACATAATTTACCAAGAACCTTTTCTTCCTCTTCCTTACAATCATATATTGTTTTCAAGGAAAACCAAAACAACCTACCTTTCTAGATGCAGTGGTTTAATACTCTCAACTTTAATTGTCAGTTCATTATAGTTGCTGACTATTGATCTGACGATACATTTCCTTATTAAAGTGCATTTCTTTTGATAGTTTGTGCTTCCTTTCAAGTATTTGCTTTTTTATTTGAGATAGCATGTACATATATACATTCACATCTAGACATGTTATTCATTTGTCTCTAAATGTAAGTGTTTGATAATGGGCACTATAGGTATTTGAGAATCAGGCTACTATGTAGAAATTTGTGTGTGTGTGTGCATGCATGTTTGCACATTAGCTTAGATATACATACAGTACCCATTTCCTTAGCATTGCATTAGAAAGTTTCTCTGTCTCTTACTTACACACACACACACACACACACACACACACACACACGTTAGGAGAGATATGTCAGGCTGTAGTTTGTCAAACAGTAAACCTATAATTTAGCTTCTCTATTACTCATCTCATAAATTCAGCATCTAATAGTTTTGTTGCTATTTATCAATGGTCTGCTTGTTGTCATGGAACACTGATTCAGCTGTCAAGGTTATTTGGTAATCTGAGGCTCATAAAATGGGAGACGATTTTTTTTTGTTATGAGCCCAAAGCCAATACATTTTTCCCCTATTTAACTATACTTAACTGTTATGCATAATAAATCATTTTAATATTTGCTTTAAAAAGCTGCTCATTATAGGCAGTGAGTCAGCTACTAAAAACAATCCTGTATCAGCTATCATAATACAAGCCTGGAGGTTAAAGTATAAGACAATTGCCTGTGTTGAAAGAAGAGCCCCATGTAAAGTTTTCAGGTTTAAAGCACCCATGCATTTTTGACAATTTTATCCAAAGTGTGTAGGGTCTTCCCTTTCCTTTATCTCTGCCCAGACTGGGCATGGGTGAATGGTGGGGCTAGGGGAAGTGGAACAGTGCTCCAACTTCCCTAGCAACCTATTGGCCAATTTGAAGACAGTGAGAAAGCCAATTGGCTGCTGTGATTTCCTCTCCTCCCATTAAGCATTCCAGGACACACAGCAGCCATTCTTACTGCTGTAAACTGCCCTGCCTGCCCTTCCCCATAAGTGGCATAGTGGAGGATTTCCCATCTTGCTGTGAATCCAATTCTTTTGGTGTCTGGAAAGAATTTTTCCTCCTTGGGAAAACTAGCAGACATCTAGTGAGGTTTCTTTTTCCAGCCTCTTTGCAGTATCCTGGGGAGTGGTATTGGTGGATAACAGTGTATATTTAAAATAAATACATAAATACACACGGAAGAGAACTATATCTTGCTTCCAGTTGGTATCCCAAGTAAGAGCCATCAAGTTGACAGCTCTTGGGGCAAACTTTCAAGCACTCATGAAGGATTGGTGGAGTCTGTAAGCTTGTGAGCCGAGAGAGTCATTGACTGAGTTCCCCTTCACCTGCACCTTCATTCTTTCTCACAGGGTGGTGGGATCCAGCAATAGACTGAACCTTGAACAGAGTGATATGGAATCTGCTAAAAGAAGCCAGCCCTCATTCCTTGGTTCCCGGACCAGAGGTCATTTAACCCCATGCCACACCCACTTAATGCTTGGTAGATAAATGATGGCTCACCCTGCCCACCTTTTCATATTAAACTTAATAAAATTGTAGGCTGCTGCTTTAAATCCTCATCAAATTACAGTCCGTATTGTACCTGGTTACAACAGAACTACCTTTGTTATACATTTGTATCATGTAGATACTTGGGATACAGTGAGAGTCAAATGCTACTTTCCTCTGGCCATTGTCTCAGCTAGGTTACATAGATCCTCCTCTCTCACAAGTGAACCAGTGGCAATATATATTGTGTTTTTCTAAAACGAGTTTCAAGATTTTTATTTTATCCCATTTTTAACAGTGCCGAAGTACTGAAAAAAGTAGAAATGGTGAAGGATTCCTTCCTGCCCCGTCCAGAATTTGCAGGCTTTTTCTATGACCATTTGCTAGTTACCTAGGAAACCAATGCAGATGGAATTTGATTGGCTGTGTTAACATGGTAATGGTTTTAAATGACTGCAAGCAAAGTTTTGGGTGTGGCTGTATCACTGCAATGTACAGAAAATGTACATTCTTGAGAACTACATAAATCATATTTCAAAGATGGTGATGAATGGGAGTAATTGGTAACAACTAGTGCACAAAAAGGAGAGGGCTCTCTCTCTCTCAGAGACACGTTAAGACTGACCACATGGTAGTTGAAAAGACATTGGCTCTCAGTTGGAGATTGATTTTATTTGGCCACATCAACCAAAGCTGTTGAAGAGTAAACAGTGAACGAGATACCAATGATGGAAACTAAAAAGTTGGAGATCAGGTAGCTTGATCAGTACAGCGGAGAAAGAGAATTAATAGAACAGCATTGGCTGGAACACAAATAATCAGAGAGCAGCTTAAATAATATTAAGATAATAGGCAGAACTATGCACCTCAAAGAATCACAAGGACGCAAGGAGCATGTGTACATTTTGAAGCTCCCTAAGACAGAGGGATAGTGTCCAGCCTTTGGTCCTGTCAATAGGGAAAGAGACAGAGTGATGGTATTACTTTTCTTTTTCTTCATGGATACAAATTGGAGTCTTCACAGGAGTGAATTGGAACACTTAAGGTCTCCACTGAAGGTCAAAATTCAGGGATTCATGTGGCATTTGTAATTCCATACAGTTATTTATTGAATGTGAAAGCACTCTACTTTCCTTTCTATATCTCCCTATATTCTGGGCCTCCCTTATCCATCTTATGTCTCAAGAGTACCAGGTCCAGCCCTAACCAAGCTTCTGTTGGGTGACTCTCCCCCTGTTGGTTGGAAGAGGGGCTTGAGTCCTATACCTCTGGCTTTCTAGGGAGGTACCTTAGCTATTGCGCCACTGAAGGAGCCCCTCAACTGTCATACAAAGTTGACCACTGTATATTTCTTTGACTGTAACTGACATGATTCCTCCACAGACGTGCATATATATTTAGCAGGCATTGCTGTTATTTGAAGGGGTAAAAGGCGATGTAATTTCTGGCAGAGAAAGCTAACTGGCTGGGGCAGCATTCATTGCCCAGACTGAACTGTGAAACCTGAGTCCCTGCCAGGTTCACTTCTCTGGGAGACAGAAAAAAGCACCCAAACAAGAAGATGGGCTAGAATGTGATGCACTGAGAGGCTGTGTCTGATTGTGTCTGAGACCACAGGGACATGTGATAGCTCAGTCAGTGTTACTATGGGTATGCATTCTTGAGCTGAGATTTATACTTCCAGCTGTAGCATACACATGCCCTAAGAGATGCAGCATAGAACTCAGAGCCCAAGAAAAGAGGAAGTTAAACTGCCTTTGCACCCTCCTAATCGAGGGTTGTTCTGTGGTCCCTTGTGTAACACAGACAGGCCTAGGGACATTTATAAGTTACACAGCCTGGCCCCCACTGCCTGTGTGTTGCAGAGCTGTCCAGAATCCTTGTCCTAGCTCTGTGTCCTAATTTCTCACACAAAAACACAGGGGAAAAGGATGCAAGTCACGCCTGTAATGCTGCCACAACACATCCATTATGCTGGGGCTTGCAAGGGGATCCTCAGAAGATAGCATTACAGCTGTCTACCACAGTGCCTGTTCTGGAAGAATATTCCCCCAGCCAGACAAAGGGCTTGTAGGCCCCCTTATGTTGCTCTGGCCCCTTGACTAGGCTAAAGGAGATGAAACAGTGTGCGGATTTCATCCACTATATTTATCATCATGGTGATAAAATTAAGGGCAAAATCTCAACTAACTTGAAGGAGCCTAGGGGTGAGCCTTAGTTTTTGCTGCTAACTGTTTATTAAGGAAATAAATTATGAATGGGCTAATTTAACTGAAGGGGAAAGCTGGGTTTAGTTGCTTGTGTGGAGAGAGTTTTCCTAATTGAGGATTTGTACGCATTTATTTTATACCAATAAAATACTACAAAAATATTCATATGTAGAAGTTATTTCTAATTAGGACATTCTGCCCCGTAAAAATTACATTGTGTTGCAAACAATTCTAGTCAGTCACATGGTGAATGATTTTCTGAGGTCTTCTAGGATATTCAAGAAGACTGAAATCTGAAGATAAACACTTTAGATCACATGCTCACCCCAGCCATATTTAGACATGAGCAAAGAGACTTGAATTCTGTTTTTCACTCTATAGTACTATTTTGTGCAATAACAAGAACTGTCCAATGTTTTATTCAAGTGTTAAAATATTTTTTTCAGCAAACAGGGAATCTAATGTGAGATATTACATCTGAGAAAATGGGTTAGCTTCATTGATTTGTGATTGGCTGACAAGATACTGAACACAATTTACCCAGACTAGTATGTTTTAGTCAGGTTCATGCTATCTAAATCAATTGTTCATGACTGTGATCTAAATCAATTGTTCATGACTGTGTTCAAACATTATAACATTCTGTAGTGCAGCTAAGGTCTTTAATAACTCAGAAGCCAGTCTATAAGCATTCAGATCGTTATTCCTATTAGAAACACAAGGCTAGATTCTTGATTGAGCTCAAGCAAGGCACAGTGATCAAGTTCTATCTGTAAGTGGTCAACAAAGAAACCCTCCAGGAAAGGCTATTTCTCCCTCAGTGTAAAACTGGCAGTGCCAGTTCCTCCCACTCCCAACATAGGGATGATAATGGGAGAGGAAGAGAGAAAGCAAGGAAAAGGCATGATGGGTTTGATTTGCTATAGAGATCCTCCAGTGTCCGAGGACTTCAGAAATCGTGTTCCAGTGACATAAATAGGAACAAACCAGAAGTTGCGGTGACTTATATTGGAGCTGGAAAGTATGATTCTTGGATGGTTCCTTCCTCTGCCTTTTACTGAATTGAATACAGACATAGGAGGAAATGGAGCCCCCTTAGTTTTGTTTTCATGGATGAGATAGATATTCCATTAGGTTTCTTAAGTCTATATTTGAAAAAAAATCAATAAACTATATTGAAGAAAGTCCGGCATCTCCTGTCAGAATTGGTTAATTTATGCAATCTTTTGAAAGCCTTGGTAGACAAGTCCCTTTGAAGGACATTGGGGCAGACTGGGACTGCAAATCAGTGGAATTGCCCCTCCTTTATCAGACTTTAGCCCCTGATTTTTACAAAATAAATAGATAAATGTTATCTGCATAACAGAGTTGTCACACTAGTAGTATTCCTATTCTCCCATTTGACTCTCTCCTTCTTCCTTGGATACCATAGTGAAGGGTGTGGTCTAAATGTTTTAGTAAATCACTGACCAGATAAGAGAAAGTATTAGATGCATTACATGGTACAGACATTGAGGCAAATTCAGGCTGAAGTAACTGGGTTCCCAAAGGAATCTTTGATCCTGGCTGAACTGTGACTTAAATAAACAACAAATTGTCTGTTAGCACTTCATAGACTAACAAAACATGTAGATGGTATCATGAGCTTTCATGGGCACACCCCACTTCTTCAGATGACTGGAGTTATGATAGACCATAAATGGGATGGGTGTAAGTCGTCAAATAACATATAGAAAGTTGCACTGATTTGCCAGTGAACAGGTTTGTATGTTATTGAATGTAACTTACCAAATGACACGATGGAAGACAGATTTTAGAACAGGGGAAGTTGTGTCCTAGAAACTTTCACTTTTGTTTCATCATTACCTAACATCTTCCAGCAGATTCAGACCAGGCATAAATGTGTGTAACATCACATTAAAGGGAGCTACATCCACTTATGCTGAGTCTGAAAATACCCAGCACTTCAAATCAGAAGATATAGCTTTTTATTAACAGCTACTTGACCAATTTACATTGTTGGTTACTCACACAGACATTTACACCACTATTGAATTAGACCTGTTGAATTTCTCTGGACCATTAGCACTAATTCTTTCCTGCCACTTACTTTCAAAAACTTCATTTTTGTAAGGAACTGTTCTTTCTTGTACCACATAATTTGTGCCATTAGATACATTTAATTTACCCCTTTGGTCTAGCAATTTGTTGATAGGAATGATTTTTTTCTCTTACTTTTCTTGACTAGAAAAGCATCTGAAGAAACATCTTTCATCTGAAGTGGGTTGTGCCCATGAAAGCTCATGATACCATCTACATATTTTGTTAATCTTTAAGATGCTGCAAGACTATTAATTGTTTTTCCAGTTACAGACTAATTCAGCTACCCCTCTGAAGCTTTTCTCGATGAGTTACTGAAATCCATGGACACCATAAAAAGAAAGGGCTATTAAAGCTGAGGAGCAGGGAAGAGGACCAAGGAGTGACTGAAAAATCTGAGGGAACATCACTAAAGAATGGAAGTGTGGCAAAGCTTGACACAGACTAGCATTCAAGTGGAGTTGTTTAGAGAGGTACAACACACTTTGGTGAAGACTGACAAAAGACTTGGAGGGTTAGAAGAAACAGCAGAAAATCCCACTACTCTGATTCTGCTCTCTCATGCCAATACATAACTCCATTCACTTTGGTAGAGTTACTCTGGATTTACAGTAGAGAATCATGTCCCATGAAACTACTAGAGAAACAAATGGGCATCATGTTCAGGTAAGATGTGTGAATTAGGAAGAACAGGAGAGCATTTGAAGAGAGTGTGAGGTGCAAGAACTAGGAGGACCACAGTAGAACCATGAGAATGGAATGACTGGGGTGAGCATGTCAGAAAGGCCTGTGCACAAGGTACTCCTTCAGGCACACTGTGTGCCACACTGCCCAGTCCATTTGAGTGGTCTCTTATTGACAATGTACACATAGTCCATTTCTTTTCTGCACCTGTACCTTTAAGGTTTAGATTCTAAGCCTGGCAGAACTTAGCATTGACATGTGTCAAGAGGAGCCATCCACCCCACCATAACAAAGTAACTGATTCCCACTAACTCTGCAGTCTTCTTTGTGACACTCTTACCAAAGTGATCAAAGTGCTATAGCCAGCTCTCTGTCCCAGCCTGGAACAATAATAGGTGAGACTTGGAAAACATCAGGAGGTGGGAAAGCCAAAAGAGCATCAGAATATTGGCATGTAGTGGGAAGAGGTGGAATTTCACTGAATTGTCTATTGTGAAAATTTCCCCCTTCATTCAATGATGATGGTCTCTTTCTGGTCAGTGGACTTGACTGTAAAGTGGGTTGGAATCAAACCCAAAAGAAAAATAAAGAACTAGACATTGAGCTCAGTGGAGTGATGATGTTTTATTCCAGCTGAGGATCTGGCAAAAAGAATAAAATATATTTGATTATGCATTTATATACAATAAAATGGATTGCTTCCTGGAAGGTGCTGAGTATCTGCAGCTCTTATTGATTTCAGTGGTAGTAACAGATGCCTAGGAGAAGTCAACACTTGGTCGAGGAATGTAATAATAATAATGACCCAACAATAACAACATTTATGTTTCCCAATTTCTACCATCTCTTACAAGGATATGTATTTCTCCTAATTTTGTCTTCAATAGAAGAAGCTACTTGACACACAGCTTATATTTGTGAAAGGGTATGAAAGGGAGGAGGTTGTTCTGTTGGTTATTGGAAAATATTTTGGAGCTGAAGGAACTCATACAGATAGGAAGGATTACCTCTGAACAAGGCCACTTTTCTTCTTGTAGCGAGAAGTCATAGGAAGAGTACAATTTAGGACTGTATGAGGGAAGGACAAGTATGCAGAGATGAAAGCAGTATACAAAAAGGTATGGATGGGGAGGAAGATAAAAGGGAAATAAGGATTTATGGATACTAATATAGAGGAAATAATTTCAATAACATGGGGGTTATTAAAGTTACTTTCTATACAAATGAAAGGGTTAGCAAAGAAAAAAAGTGCTCTATAATGAAATAGAGAAAATATATATCATAACTAAAGTCTGGTTGGAATGTGATATTAAAAGATATAGTTTATTTTAAAAAGACAAGTAGGAAAAAGGAGATGGCACAGTCTTATTGGTGGAAGAGGATTTATTAGCCTCAATAGGAGGAAATGGTATTGTTGAATCACTAGGCATTTAAGTTAATTAATGGAGATTACCTATCTTCTAGAACCTGAAGGGACCTTGAATCCAGTCCCCTCCCTCCACAGCAGGACTAAGTACCACCCCTGACAAATTTTTGCCCCAAATGGCCTCCACAAGGATTGAACTCACAAGCCTGGGTATAGCAGGCTAATGCTCAAACCACTGAGCCATCCCTCCCCTCAACTTAGCTCAACTTGTATATCTTATGTCAAGCCACAGTGCAGTGTAGACACACCTTAAGCATACTCCTATAATGGATTTTTTTCATTTTTCTTTAAATACTGTGTTTGTGTAATGTAATATGGCTTAAACAAAAGTCTCTCCACCATGAAGACATTAATGACAATGGAACAGGAAAAATATAATTTTTCCCACCACTTTTTATTTTATTGCTCATTTCAAACATTTGTTAAACATGATGCACTATTGGCATTATGTCAGTATCAGAGCCTAAAGAAAGAGAACATCTTGATGAAACTAGTTATGGAACCCAGATTACACTGATCTGCAATGCAACTAGGCTTTCCTGGTAAGCACAAAGAGAATTTTGTATCCAGGGAGGCTGCAAATTTGGGCCCTTAGCAAATGGACAGTTTAAATTTAACAAAGGTCAGTTTGGGGAACATTATTTTTTTGCTGACTGGAGCCAAAAAAACCTCTTCAACACAGCATTACAAACGGAATCAAGGAGCATGACTAATGACAAAATCCCGAAGTCCTAATCCAGTTTTCAGTCAGTCCCTTACTTAGGCAATCTTCAGTGGAGCAAGTGACTTCATTTGGAGCCTAAGCAAGAATTTGGCTCAGAAAATTTTAGAGAACAAAATGATCAAGAACACATACGTGATTCTGGGGTGCCCTACAAATGATAACCTGCAAATCCTGGCTCTGCAGAAGGGTGTGAGATTAGCCTGCAACATACACATGAGTGATGGGGGTAGTTGCTTCTTGGGGAGGCAAGCTCTCCAGTGTGTGGCCCTACCTGTACTCCACCCCTGCTCTTCCCAGTCTCCACCCCAACGTTGGCCAGGCCCCACCCCTCCAAACTGTCTCACCCTTTTTTTTCCTTCCCCTTCCTACTCATCCCTTCCAGCCAAATCCCTGAACCCAAATGTAGCAAATGACATTTGAAAAAAACCCTACTCTCCTAAAATTTCTTTCTAAATAAAATGGAGCATGTTTTCCATTGCATGCCAGATTGTGTAGATTGGACATGCATTGGGTACCTAATTAAAAATACTAAATTTGGGAATAAAAAATGTTAGTCACAGGTTTTTTGATATATGCTGAAGTTTGTCAGAAATGTATCTGCAAACACTTTGTAGTAACGTCAAGTCAGCTGTCCTACTGAATACAACATTAAGTACTATGGAATACATAATACAGCTCTTCTCTGTTTTACATTTTCTTAATCAGTATTTCTAAGATGATTTTGTATTGTAAATGTACGCCTAATCCTTCATAAAGTAATCATTCCAAATTACTATATATTTAACACATTAAAACAGATATTTTTTTAAATTAATCATGGTGGTTTAGAGTGTTCATAACGAAGTTCATTGCTTTTAGAAACAAGGAACACTAATGTATTTTTTGTGATCTTCATAAGAATAGAGGACACGGTTATGAAATTTCACAATATGTTTATGTTAAAAATATGTTTCCAAAGATTTTAGGCATAACAAAGGATTT
>CM057846.1:61315961-61365787 GCA_030068395.1 Apalone spinifera | reverse complement strand
AAAAATATGTTTCCAAAGATTTTAGGCATAACAAAGGATTTTATATCTTAGTAAGTGGCTGATTTTAGTGGAAGGTTTTCTTAACACTAGTTCATCAAATACTCAGAAGTAAAAAAAAGGGAATCTCATTTGGTAGTTATCTGGAAGAAAAGGAACGTTGTCCCTTTAAGGGCTCTCTTCAATGGGGGGTGAAAAGAGAGTAGGGATGGACAGAAAGGACAGAAAGACTCTAGAAGCAAGTTTTTGGGCTATAGTAATTAAAATTAAAATGTGTATTTTAGATAAGGGTGGTCTTTTGAGGAATTTATTTAAAAAATATGTCTGAAGGTCTAAGATTTAAGGCTAAAGCTGAATACTCAGACTGTGCATCTAAATATCTATGCATGGATTTTTAGAGATGTGATTTTATAATCTTCAGCAATAAATTAATGAAATATTTAAAGCACAATTTAAATTAAGGTCCTGTACACATAGTAATGCACAACTGTTATTATCAGAAAGTTCAGAGTTGGCACATGTCTATTAAAAGGTTTCATTACCACTTCATGGCTCTTTCACAGGTTCAAAGTAATGTTAATAGGTTTGGCAAGCTGGAAAGCTTTTCACTTTTAAGTTAACAGGTCCATGTAGAAGGAAGAGTCACCAGTCTGTAAGCTGCAACCCGCTGCTGAAAGAGTTTTCAGGAACCTTCAGAATTGGGATAGGAAGAGGGGAGAAGGTTGAGCACTAAGACTCAGGGAAGGCATTGCCTCCCTTTTCCTCTTATTCCTGCTATCCACATGTGAATACTTTAAAAAGTCACCTTAGAAAAAAACATGCTGAATGGATAATTTAGGGTTTGCTGGAGATCTTGTGAAAATACAAACCTTCTTTTGTGTACTCCAGAAGCAGTGGGAAGTTAAGCTGTCCACTTGCCAAGGATCCAAACCTTTTTCATTGTTGCTTTTGTCTAGAACCCTTGTTACAGCTATGTTGGCCCAAGGGGTTACTACAGATTTATAAAGATGGAATAAGATTTAAAGAAAACTCCTTGGAATGTGAAAATGATCACTGTCATACTTTTTGCTTGAAATCTCTAAGATGTCTAAAGTCCTCTCCCACCTGTTTTTCCCAGGCTAAATTCAACCTCAAATTTTAGCCAAGGGCAGCAATTTAACTGGTGATATGCCTCAATCAACACAAAGCAGGCAGAAGTTATTGGCTAACATGAAAAGCTCTGGGTGGCTCGCAGTCAACCTAGAGAGAAAAGACCTGCCATAAATGTAAATGACCATTTAGGGATATAAAGTTTGGACTCATTAGGATGTCTGGGACTCCATACGCATACTCAGAGTTAGTATGAAAATAGTTATTGTACATTGCTAAACATGGAAGTGATGGAGAAGACAGTGACTTGGTAGCAATATAAAAGCTTATAAGAGAAGATGCAGAATAAAATTAAAGATGCAAAAGTTTTTATTTATAGTGGATGGACAGTACAAAGTTGTGCTCTCATGTGGCACCAATTGCAAATATTCTATGTCTACCCAATAGACCATGGCAACCTGGGTTAAAATGACTTGAATTCTCCCCATAAGACTATAGTTGCAATAGCAGAGAAATTGGGAATCATTAAAGGTTTTTAATTAAGTTTAGAGAAAACACAAAAATAAAAAAGATATGATGTTGATATTGGGGAAGAAGCCTTAAAGATCCCTGGCTATCAACAAATAGAGTAGACATTAAAAATTATCTAAGAAAAAGGACACTCATAATGGCTGTATAAGTTTAATGAACACATTAATTATTAAAGAAAAGATGGTAATAGGTTACATATCTAAAATATTTAGGGACAGATTTAGGGACAAATGAGACTGAATTCATTTTGCATTTTAGTATTTACATGACTTAGTCAAATTATTCATTTTAAATATTATGATTTGCAAATGTAACCATACAGCTGTTTAAATATAGTATCAGATGCGGATCCTGATTTCTGCTAATTCATTAAATGATTTGTTGCTACCCACTAGATAGTAAAGGCAAATAACTGTCAACCTATGAGTTGTCTGCAAAATGTTCAGTTCATTATTTGTTGTCTGTGGTTTTTTGGTATTTGGTCATTAAAATCAGATGATTATATTTCTGCTCCTTGATTGGCTCACAATTTTTTAATATAGGGGAACAATTAATAATTAATAAGGTGCATGCATATACATACAAGAAATTAATCATATCCATTCATGAAATTCTTGTTTCCATATCATTTTGGGCATTTGTATGAGGAAACTCTTCGAATTTTTGTGTGAACAAACCAATTTCAGGCACAGTTAATTTAAAAAATAGTTTTTGTAGTAATAGTAGTTTTGTAATACAGTAGTACAAAATGGTGTATAGTAACATTCCAGAAATGGGATATGTTTTTCTAGCATATGGAATTGAGAGGAGAATATGAAATGGGCAAAAAATGTGAGGCCCAGTAATGTACCAAAGCAAAAAGATCAGACAGTTAGAATTATAAAAGGTCACCAAAGCTGCAAGCCCAACCTTTTGATTGCTAAGTATGGGGGGACTGGAAGGAACAGAAAGAAACAAGGGAGGAACTTAGTCACCACATAGCTATAAACTGGATTGCAGTTATGTTTTATATTTACAACTTGTTTTATTATTGGTGATGAAAATGGTTGACATGCAGGATGCAATAATAAGGATAGGTGAATTTCAGCATTAATATTTTATTAGTGCTGTGAAAAGCATACATTTACATTTACCTCATTCTACACTGCACTGCATACTGATCATTGGGCTTTTTTTTTTTTTACTTTGGTATCAAATATCAGCAAAACAGAAACACATTTTTTAATTTTAAATGTAGTGAGAGTCTCTTGATTGATTTCTTATGAAAAAGTTCTGGTTTAGCAACCTACCTCAAATTCTTTAAGAACCTGACAAAACTGGCAGAAAGTGATAAAAAATCAACCAAAATGATATGGGTTTCAGGAAAGTCTGAAAAGCTATTGTATCAGAAAGCATGTGATAGATAGAAGAGGACAATGTCTCTCTAACATCCTAATTTCTAATAGGCTCAGGAATGGGGAGACAGGAAGAAAATAAATCTTTCAGTGAGTAAAGAATGAAGAGTACACAAGCCTTACATCTCTCTTGGTCCTCAAAGGCAATCAAAAATTGGAGAACATTTAGTATAGTGGCTCTAAGCTTGTAGCTCTTCAATGCAAGACTAGATGTCAATGAAACCAACTTTGTCTCAATTGAAATTCATGAATTTCCCTGAGACCTAGATGAATGAGGCTTTTCTCTGGCACAGCTTAGAATTATAGACTCATAGGGCTGGAAGAGACCTCAGGAGGTCATGGAGTCCAGCCCCCTCCCCAAGGCAGGACCAACCCCAACTAAATCATCCCAGCCAGGGCTTTGTCAGGCAGGCACTTGAAAACCTCTAGTGATGGACATTCTGCCACCTCCCTAGGTAACCCATTTCAGTACTTCACCACCCTCCTAGTGAAATAGTTTTTTTCATAATATCCAACTTAGACCTCCTCCACTAGACCCAGGAAATAAAGATTTAAAATATTTACTGGGTTTTAAAAACAGACCTCCCCCCTAATATCCAACCTAGACCTCCCTCACTGCAACTGTCTCTACTGAGAACAGCCTTTCTCCATCCTCTTCGGAATCTCCCTCTCGGTAATTAAAGGCTGCTCTCAAATCCCCCCTCATTCATATCTTCTGTACACTAAACAAGCCCAAATCCATCATCCTCTCTTCGTAGGTAAGGTTTCCAGACCCCTAATCATTTTTGTTGCCCTCCGCTGGACCTTCTCCAATGTGTCCACATGCTTTCTGTAATGATGGGGGGAGGGCCCAGAATTGGACACAATATGCCAGATGTGGCCTCACTAGTGCTGAATAAAGGAGACTACTCACTTCTCCAGATCTGCTAGAAATGCTCCTCCTAAGGCACCCATATATACCATTAGCCTTTTTGGCTACAAGGGCACACTGTTGACTCATATCCAGCTTTTCATCCACTGTATTCCACAGGTACTTTTCTGCTGACAGTGCTTGGGATTTTTCTGTCCCAAGTGCATGACTCTTCACTTGTCCTTGTTGAACCTCATCAGATTTCTTTTGGCACAATCCTCCAATTTGTCTAGGTCATGCTGGACCCCTATGCCTACCCTACTCTCCAATGTATCTACTTCTCCCTCTAGCTCAGTGTCATCTGCAAACTTGCTGAGGATGCAATCCATCCCCTCATCCAGGTCATTAATAAAGATGTTGAACAAAACCAGCCCAGAGGCGTAGCGAGAGTGTTATGTGCCCAGGGGCAAAGGCAAAATTTGCGCCACCTGCCTCTGCTGCCATGCGGCGGGTCCCCAAACCTGGCACATGGCTGAGCCTAACCCAGGAAGAAGGAGGGGAGCTTGTACCGCATCTTCCCCCACCCCCTCCAGTTTGGGGCTGGACCCCCGCATCCATTAACCCACTGGCGGAGATGGAGGAGGGTTGGGCTGGGGGCAGAGAGGTGGGGAGAAGGCTGCAGCTGGTGGCGGGTGGTGGAGGAGGAGCAGGGGAGCTGAGGGATGACAGGAAGCGGAGAGGGACTAAATTGCCCCTCTCTCCCAGCATGGCACCTGGGGGCAACTGTCTCCCTGCCCTCCCTCACTACGCCACTGAACCAGGCTAGAACCGCTACTTGGGGCATTCCACTTGAAACTAACTGCCAACCAGACATCGAGCCATTGATCACTACCTGATGAGCCTGACAATCTAGCAAGCTTTCTATCCATCTTACAGTCCATTTATCCAATCCATACTTTCTGAATTTGCTGGCAAGAATTATGTGGGAGACAGTATCAAAAGCTTTGCTAAAGTCAAGGTATTTCACTTCCACCGACTTCTGCATGTCCACAGAGACAGTTAATTTGTCATAGAAGGCAATCAGGTTGGTCAAGCATGTCTTCCATTGGGAATCCATGTTGTCTATTTCTGATCACTTTCCTCTCTTCCAAGTGCTTCAAAATGGATTCCTTGAAGATCCCTTCCATGATTTTTCTGGGTACTGAGGTGAGGCTGACTGGTCAGTAGTTCCCTGAATTGTCCTTCTCTTTTTAAAATATGGGCACTACATTTGCCTTTTTCCAATTGTCTCGGACATCTCCCAATTGACATGAGTTTTCAAAGATAATGGCCAATGGCTATGCAATAACATCTGCTAACTCCTTCAGCACACTTGGATGCATTAAATATAGTCACATATTTGTCTATGTCTAACTTTTCTAAATAGTTCTTAACCTGTTCTTTCTCCACCGAGGACTGCCCATCTCCTTCCCACACTTTCTTGCCTAGGGCAGGAGTCTAGGAGCTGATCTTGTCTGTGAAGACACAGACAAAAAAAGCATTGAATACTTCAGCTTTTCCCGTATCACAGAATCATAGAATACTAGAACTGGAAGGGACCTTGAGAGGTCATCAAGTCCAGTCTCCTGCCCTCACAGCAGGACCAAGCACCATCTAGACCATCCTTGATAGATGTTTATCTAACCTGTTCTTAAATATCTCCAAAGATGGAGGTTCCACAACCTCCCTAGCCAATTTATTCCAGTGTTTAACCACCCTGACAGGTAGGAAGTTTTTCCTAATGTCCAACCTAAACCTCCCTTGCTGCAGTTTAAGACCATTGCTTCTTGTCTTATCATCACAGGCCAAGGAGAACATTTTTTTTCACTTCTCCTAAACCACTATCATGTCCCCTCTCAGTCTTCTCCTTTCCAAACTAAACAAGCCCAATTCTTTCAGTCTTCCCTCATAGCACATGTTCTCTAGACCTTTAATCATTCTTGTTGCTCTTCTCTGGACCTTCTCCAATTTCTCCACATCTTTCTTGAAATGTGGTGCCCAGAACTGTACACATATTCCAACTGAGGCATAATCAGTGCAGAGTACAGTGGAAGAATGACTTCTCGTGTTTTGTTCAAAACACTCCTGTTAATGCATCCCAGAATCATGTTTGCTTTTTTTGCAAGAGTGTTACACTGTTGACTCATATTTAGCTTGTGGTCCACTATGACCGCTACATCCCTTTTTGCAGTCCTCCTTCTTAGACAGTTAATTCCCATTCTGTATGTGTAAATCTGATTTTCCTTCCTAAGTGGAGTACTTTGCATTTGTCTTTATTAAGCTTTATCCTGTTTACCTCAGACCATTTCTCCAGTTTGTCCAGATCATTTTGAATTATAACCCTATCCTCCAAAGTAGTTGCAACCCCTTCTAGCTTGGTATCATCTGCAAACTTAATAAGCGTACTCTCTATACAAATATCTAAATCATTGATGAAGATACTGAACAGAACCGGCCCCAAAAGAGATTCCTGTGGAACCCCACTTATGATGCCCTTCCAGCATCATCTGTCACTAGGTTACCTTCCTTATCCAGTGAGGGTCCCACACCCTCTCTGATCACACTCCTATTGCTAAAATGCCTGTAGAAACATTTCTTGTTACCCTTCACATCTCTTGCATCTCTTCACATTCCAATTGCACTTTGGCCTTCCTGAGTACATCTCTACATGCTTGAGCAATATATTTATACTCCTCCCTAGTCATCTGACCAAGTTCCCACTTCTTGTAAACTTATTTTTTATGTTTAAGCTCTCCAAGGATTTCACTGCTAAGCCACGCTGGTTGCCTACCATATCTGCTTTTCTTGCTGTCCATCAGGATGGTTTGTTCCTGTGCCTTCAGTAAGGCTTCTTTAAAATACTGCCAGCTCTCCTGTATTCCTCTCCCCTTCATGTTAGCTTCCCAGGGGATCCTACCCATCAGTTTTCTGAGAGTGTCAAAGTCTGCTTTTCTGAAGTCCAAGAAGTATATTTTGCTACTTTCCTTTCTTCCTTTCACCAGGATCCTGAAATTGACCATCTCATGATCACTGCTTCCCAGGTTGCCACCCATATCTATTTCCCCAGCCAGTTACAAAGAACATCATGGTCCTAGCAAAACCTGAGAAGAAGAACTGGCCGTGTTTCCATATTCAATCTTCAGCTGCAGGAGGGCCTCTTGTCATGGACAGAAGCATCTGAGAATTTTCTCACAATATCTAATTTCCTGAGACAAAGTCAATATTAGATATCCTTCCAGCATATGTACCACCATGTAACCTAACTGGATTTCTCTTAGTATGTAACGAGGTACTCTCAAGGTAGGTAATAGATTCACTATGACTCTTCATCTTGGGAAATACATTAAAGATTATTAGATTCTCAAATACTACACTATAGTATGATAGACAGGTTTTAATGTCCATGTGGTTCATGCACCAAATATGACCAACATGAGCTTTTCACAGGTAGTCTCCATATCTCCCCATTTTTCCCTCCAACACATAAGGGGATGATCATTTGACCTTGTCTTTAATTTGGGAGTTGTAGCTGGGAGCATAAAATATACTGAAATACAGTTATATCATGGTCTTCTTCAAGCAAAGCTGGAAGCTTTCCCATCTATCTGGAAATAAAGTAATTCTGTCAGTCTACATTTGCAAACTTTCAAATTCCATAGGTTTCTAAAACACCACACTAGAAACTAGTGAGTAGCCATAGGTCCAAACCATCAGTTTACTAGTAGGACATTGTAACCCATCTTCTAACCACAGCTGTTTAGGTGATGGCCCCTAAATATTCCCTCCCCAACATTATTGTGGTTCATCAATATTCCATGGCATATAAGATGAGAAGGAAAACATTTTGAACTACACAGATGAAGAAAACTCAAGTGGACTGAATAATTAGTATAACTGAATATTAAATTCCTTTTTGGCATTTATCCTTATTTCTGCAAAGCCTAAGACAATAGCATTGGTCTTGGAAGTAGGGTGTCTAATGAATCCAGAGTGTCATCACAAAGTTTTAGACTTCAATGCCTCTAACTGTAAATTGTTATGCTACTTTGCAAAAAAACTCAAGTGACTCCAAGACTATCTCATTCTCTGGGAGAAGTACTGGAGCCAAAGGAGGGAAACCATGCCACTTTCCCTAATCGAGTTTAGGTCTGTCACATGTGCAGTGGTTCTAAGTGTTCTGGGGAAAGCCTGGGTCAGCAGATGCAAAAGGCACCTTGCTCCTCATGGCTAATCAAAACCAACAAGCAAGTGACAAAGTCTCACTAAGACAGAGTACCTAGCAGGAAGTCAGAGCATGTGCCTCTTATCTGTTTTTCTTGAATAAAACAACCAAAAAGATAGTGGCTAACCAACTAAAGCTGCATCTCAACACTTATTGTGTCACCTCACTCTACCCCTTGTCTATTCTCAGATATCAGTCTTTGCCTCATTTTTCTACTTTTCTCACAACCTTTTCCATGTTGCCCCCTATTCATGAAATAACCCTTCTGAGCTGATCTGCCATGCTACTGCCCTCTTTCTATACAAATCCTTCCTAGAGACCTGCTTCTGCCACCAAGCTTATGGAAAGTGAGTTACCAGAAATTAGTTATCTATTTTAAAGAAGAACAAATGCATGTCTGCTTCATCGTACAGTAACATTTCTGGGTAGCTGGGTCAGCTACCACTGTATTCTTCCTTCATCCACAGTTTGTAGACAATTGTTATCACCTTCAATCCATGAACGTCTGACATTTGATTGTAAGTTTAATGGGGCTCAGATCACATTTTCTCGTCTGTACAGTGAAGCACTGATTACATTACTGGCCAATGTAAAATATTTATAATTGTTTAGATCCTTTGCAATATGGATTCAGACTGCAGTTTGGCATGGATACAGGATTAACTATGCCAATGAACTATGTTGTGAGGGCTTTGGACAGGGACCAGATGTTCATGCTAGTGCTGCAAGACATATTGGACTCCTTCAACATTGCTAATTATGCTGTTGGCCTACTGGCATCACTCCTTCCTACAAGTGAAATAGCAGAGGGTGTGATGTGCTGTCATTCCTTCTCACCAAGTGAACATCCTTGTGGAGTTCCACAGGGCTCTGTCCTACCATTTCTCTCTGGACACTAACATGCTGATAACATCCAAGCTTTAACTATCTCTCACTCAACATGGACAGGTGAGCCTTTCTGCTGTTCTAGAATGTAAAGGAAAGAGACTCCTGCATAAAAAAGACTCAAGACTGCGACCTCATCCACCATTGGGGAAATCTGCTGTAAATTTGTCAAGTGATTTGAAAATTTAGGATCCTACTGGACTTTTCATTAATCACTGATATTTAGAGAGCAGCAGCAGCAGCAGCCCAAAATGTTTGCTATCACCTTCAGCTATCCAGAAGATTACACCCTTTCCATTTAGATATGGGCCTATCCAAAATGATTCATGATTCTGTTATTTCAAACCTGGATCAATTCAATTTGCTTTCCATTTGTCTGACTCTAGGTGAGGAAGAGAATATAACTCAGTGTCCATAACAGGAAACAGAACAGAGAGTGATAAAGGATAATAGAAAAAAAAACCTTCACAAATAAATTTGTGCACCATGTTTGGCAACAGTGAAAAGGGCAAATTGGCCTTGGAATACCTTATAGAATCTATATTGACAGAAGTTATTCTGTCACTGTGTAAAGCTTTATAGTAACTAGTGTTGAAATAGTATATGTGATTCAGACCAGTCTATCAGAGGAAGCATGATGTAATTGAAGGAACAAGTTGAGAGGGCTCAAAATAATTATGTGTTTGAGAATTAGAAGTTACATAAAAATGCAAATGGCTGGCTTACACAGACTGAGGGTAAAAAGAGAATCTGATAAAGTGATATAAGATGCTAAAAAATAAAAGAAGGGGTTGATGCTATAAATTGCTTGATACAGTAACCGTTTCAAAATCAGTTCATGAAAATAAAGAGGAAGAGGATATAAGTATGAAAAATAGCTTGGCAGAATTTCTTTGTATAAATATGTTTCCTAGGTTAACTGATGAAACTTGGGGAGAGGGAAAATGTTCTGCCCATCACATGGGTGAAAATCATGGCCCCACTGAACTTAATGTCATTGATTTCAAAAGGATTGAACTCCACCCTATTCTTCTACTTTGCTTTAGAGATCTGAAGACTTCTATCATGAAGTAATAGCTTTATGAGTTTGGCATTCTTTATCCCTTTGTGAAGCGTTTAATATTTGGACACATGAAGCCTGCTTCTTCCATACCTAGCCTAATGACTGAAGTACATCAGCCAGTCAGAAAGGGCCTCAAAGCTCTAGGGTTCAACCCCTTTAAGGCTTGCTGATGAACTTTCTGAGCACACACAGTGATTCCCTTACACATTTCTGAGAGCTCAGTTTTGCCACTGACTTCAGTTAAAAAGTCCTGAGCATTCCTGGAGTTAACGTGAAGTAGATTTTCAAGTGGTATCACAGTTTCTGGGCTTAACTTGTTCATATAACTTCATTGACTATAACCTTTCATTTAGCTTCATTGTTTCTTTACAATTATAAAACTTAACATCTAAAATTAGAATAGGGTGACAAAAGATGTAGAACCAAACAATGTTACAAAATTAATAACAATACAATTTCAGTGTGTAAGCTTACGTAATGCCTTTCATACCAAAGTATCCCAAAGCACTTTAAAATAAGAACTCAACAAGAAGTGCAGAAGTGCTTTGTTAGACAGGATAAACCAGGGAAAAGGGTAGATTAATTAAGCTTGGATTTAAAACAGTCAAAACATCATTTTGAACATTGGTCAGAACAGAGTCAGGTTCCATATATGTGTTTTTAAAATGCAGTAAATTAAATAATATTTAAAATCTTTATTTCCTGGAGAAAATTTGAAAGGGTTCTTTTATAGTTTCATAGGTACAAGTAACAAGACAAAAATGTATGCACTACATTTTCAAAAAGTGTATGCCTCTCACACTATAAAATTTTTGCATGCACAATTTTTGTACTCCTATGTTTTTATTATCAGACTTGTACATACACATGGCAATCTGACAAGATACCAATGATCTCATTTGCATGGGCTAATATGTGGTTATGTTGCCCCTAAATTTAAAGTATAAAGGGACTGGATTAAATGTTGTATGTTTATACCTATATTTCAAACACAGGTGCATATTTCTTCATGTATTCTAGAGCTCTGACAGAAAGAATAATATGTTAAATGGAAGTTAAGATGTATTTCACAGAAAACATCAAAATTGCTTGGGAAAAGCTAATAAATTGGTAATGCATAAATTACAGCTTTCCTGGTGTTGAAGAAACTTACACATCTTCTATTTTTCAAACATTTTTCTCTTATGAACACATGGACCATCCTCATTTTTGGATGACTGCCTCTTTGGATTAATGCATCCTTCTGGTGCATAAATTAGGGATGCACAGAGGGAAAAAGAGATACGCTAAATCTAAGGAAACACATAACAATACAGAAAAATGTGGTAGAGTTGACTGAACAATTCATAATAAATAATTTATCTGATAAATTAGCCTGGACTTAGTTGTGATTGGCCAAATAAGTCATGTGATAGTTTCTGTTTTCTCGTTGGATGAACACACAAGCAATTATTGTCTACATGTGTCAATAAAAACCACTAGCTCACATGCCTGTTGAAAAGGCTTGAACATTGCTAAACTGAATTTATTTAAAAAACCTCCAGTGAATAAATACTATAGAAAAGTAGTAGTATTTACCCAACTTCAGTTCTGTGCTCCTTCTGTCATAATTGCTGACAGAGCCCTAAAACTGTCATCTCCTGGCAATATTTTTTATGATGGAACCTTTACATATACATCAATCTTGCTATTTGCTTCTTCAAATATATGTGAATTTTAGAATATAAAATTCATTTCAGTATACTTAGGTAACATGGTTAATTATTCAGATATTATTCATTTAAGAAATTATTGAGGATCTGAAATATCCTTATCAAATGTATGTGTTTGACCAAATTGTCATGGTTTATGGAAATACGGAAAAGTCAGCCTTATTTTATTCTACTTCAATAAAATGCAAAACTTCAGCTGTCAATTGATGGAAATAAACAAATTATGCATGTTCAGCTGACAACAATTTACAGAACCTGGCTATTTGTGAAAATTAGTAACTAGATCTATAAAAGTAATAATATTTCCTCAATATAAGGATTCTGAGGATTAACTTGAAATTTAATAGGTTCTGGATCCTAAAGTCAATAGAGGTATATGCAGAGAATACATACCCATGTGCATGTCCAATTTGTATTAATTTCTAAATGTGATGAGAAAGGGTTTATTGATAACTCTTCATTTATACTTTTGGTTCACTTACAGGAAATCTTCATGAAGCACTCTTTGTAAGTTAAATACTATATATCACTACATGAATGCATCATTCACTGTGTTCTTTATTTTAGCCAATATGCTATATATAAAGAATGATCAATCAGCATACTCAGATAATGAATCTAGAAAATATAAACTGTATGAGTTCTTACCTGAGCTCTTGAGCTATAGAGTCCACTTGCGCTGTTATAAAAGCAGAGGGAATGAATGAATTAGTTTACATTTCCAGTCCTGTGCTTTCTGCAACCTTGCACCTGTCTCTCTGTGATGACAGAGGAGAGGCTATCAAAACACAGGTGATTCTTTATTTCATGCTAACCACAGGATCGTAACTATTATTGGCAAATGTTGACCAAATGTGTAATTCCCAGGGTTATTTTAGATAAACCCACACATGATGAAGACGATAATCTTCAGCACAGCGAAGCAACTAAGGCACTACTTTATTATCCACAGAGCGATGAGAAATCTTTGTTTTTCTGACTGATAATTTGATTTGGGAATGAAGAAAGCTGGTGTTTACAAATACCTGCCCACACAAGAGTATGCAGCATATTGACAGAGCCAACAGGTGGTTCTAAAGATTACTCATGTTGCACAGGCAACATCAGTTGTTCCTCTTCTGGGAAAATGCATTTGCTCATTTAACTCTCTCTTTCTTTGTGTGTTTAAAGAAACAATGGGTATATTTTAACACTGAATAGACTATGTTAAATGAGATCCAGTCAGTTAGATTATAGTTTCCTAGATTTGACAGCAAAAAAAGCCACAGGTTGACATGTGCTGCAATAACTTTATTACTTTGTGACATGAAATGTGTTTAGTTATTTTCCTGATCCTCATCCTATTGGAGTTTCTAGGAATTTGAAAGGGAACAGTACTGGGTCCCGTTTTAAAAGTTTTACATGCAGAACAAATATGGCTTTTTAAGGGAGATTTTTCTACCCATAGTCTTCTCTGTAGGCAAGAGATGGCATTGTTTTTAACACACCTCTGTCAATGCACTTCAGTCCTGACCTGCTGTCAGAGTACCGGGCTGAGATCCTGATTTTATTGAAATCAAGGGCGAGTCCCATTGATTTCAGTTTCCCTGCATGTCTTCTCATGAGGAGAGACCACAAATTTGCAGTGGTTTGCTGATGTGCCACTAGGGAATTAAAAGAAACACCTGCCTCACTTTCACATTTGGCCTCAAGCATAACTTGATGTTATAGGTATATGTATCAGGCAGACACATAGTAACCCAGGACTACTCTGCTTTGACAATGAATCAGAGTATTTAATGGCCTCTTTGTTACAATAGTTAAGCGTGCACAACTTCAAGTGAAATCATGGCCATTGGCTTCATAAGCACAATTGGCGTGTAAGGCAGGCAAAATGGTATGTTTATTTGTGCATGTGTTGACTTTCCACTCACTATCAATGGTTTCAAAAAGTATTAGGAATTAAATGACTAGCTATGTTGCTAGTCAAACATGTTTTCCTAGTGTTTAGGGCGTGTTTACCTTGCAATATCGCATTGTAATCTGCTTCTTACCAAAAGAGAAGGGAGAATTAAAAATAAAAATCTACTTTAAAAATATCATATCCCAGTATACTCAGAGAGAACAAAGAAACTACCCTTTGATTCAAAGCAAGTTTACTTATGTGCCAATGAACAAACTGTTCTTTATCTGGCTGATGGTTAGCTTATCATTCTGAAAACATCATTCAACTTCAGTCAACTTTATTTCCTGTACAAAACCTTAATTTTCATGGTGAAAGGCATTCCTTTCTAAGGTAAACTATATGCTGTATATGCTTTCACACATACCCATATTTAAATGATCATGAATTAGAAAAATATTTCCTCTTTTCTTTAAACCAGAGCTAATAACATTTTGCCTCTTGATACCAGCAGCTTGGCTTGATTAAAAAAGCTGTCCTAAGGAAGCCATATACACTCTGAGTACACATTAGTGGCTGTACACAGGAACTATCATATTTCATGGTGTGATTGATACAGGGTCATCAAACATGCTTGGAAACTCACCCCTGGTTCCTTTTGAGCGTGTGCGCAGTTTTTTATCTTCACCATCTGCATCCATCTGTAACATTAACACAACATCTTTAATTCCTTTTTGCCACTCAGAGAGAAAATCTTGAAAATGTGTTATAAAATTTCCAATGTCCTGACAGTAATGGGAAGGAGTACTACCATGCCTTATTAATCTTGTCACAAAGATAAAAACCCATCTCTGAATATCTGATAGTCTCTTGGAGATATCTGTAATGATGACATTTGTTTAATCAAACAACTGGTAAAAGGTACCCTTTAAGACTTGATGCCAACATCCACAGGTGTTTATTGCAGATGTAAGATTAGACACTGTGAAATCCAATGCTTGATGCTTTCAGGATTTGCTTCAACAGAATTTTAAATGTAAATCTTTATTGAAGGCTGGGACCTAGAGATATCAGCACCTTCAAATTCCTAGTGCTAATATTGTCAGTTAAAATTCATAAGAATCTTCACCAGAACTTGAACCTATGACTACTTCTAGCCTAGAGACAGGAAAACTATTTTTTGAGCTATCAAAGGTCAGATACATACAATGAACTACTAAAATGAAACAACAATTTTTAAGACACATCTCTAAGTGGTATTACAAACACCATCACTACATGATATTCTATTTTTTTCACTCAGTCTGAAGCAATAATAACATTTTAATAAGATTTTTACCCAACAGAGTTTAAGATTTCACACACACAAAGATGTATTTTGCCCATTAAATAAGCTACATCTTGGGTACCAAATGGGCCTAAGAGGTAATGCACAGATTTGGATGGTGGTCAAAGTAGATCTTGGGATTCATATTTGATACTAAATCAGGGAGAGGGTTTAGGTTTTGATTTCACAGCATTTAAATATTGTGAGCTGCTGTTCTAACATTTCTGACTGAAATAACAGAAACCTTTTAAGATCAGCTGTTCTCATGACATTTCTGGCTACATATTAACCAGATTCAGAAATATACATCTTTTGATCTTGGATCTAACCCAGAACCAAAATTGTAGAGACAAATTTCCATTCTAGGAGTTTAATTACAAATTAAACAGCGTTTAACTCCTCTTGAAATTTTAAAGAAACTAAGATTTGATGTTTTGGTGGGGAGTGTCACAGTGATGTACAACAGTTTGCACAACAGTATAATTTTCACCATGAATAACAATGGACATTTTTTACTCTTTCCAAAAATACCAATACTGAAGGTATGATTTTTCAAGAGGAGATCTGGTATACGACAGTAGGCAAAAGAACAGGCACTCTAAGGGTATGTCTGCATTGCACAAGCTGCCCATTATTTCAAAATATTTTTCGAAATAATGGGTGTGCTATTTTGCCATCCTGGTAAACCTTCTTGCATGAGGGATAAGAGATGGCTCGAAATAGCACATTATTTCAAAATTTGGCACTGTGTAAATGTGCCAGATTTCAAAATAAGCTATTTTGAAATAGTTTCGAAATTAGATATGCAATTTGCATAGCACAAATTGTGTATCTTTCAAGTTTAAGGTGCTATGTAGACACACCCTAAGTTTTTATTCTATTTCTGTTAGTGACTCACTGTTTGCCCTTGTGCAAGTCACAGAATCTCTGTGTGACTCAATTTTCTCATCTCTAAAATGGGAATAAAACTCCCCGTGGAAGAATCCATTGTTTTGCTGATTAATCTGTTAGGCTCAAATGCAGATCTCAGCTCTCTGGTTTTGAAATAGCCTATATATAGGCAGTTGTGGACCACTAGCTGCAAAAACGGCGAGGAGTCCTGTGGCACCTTATAGACTAACCGAAGTGTTGGAGCATAAGCTTTCGTGGGCAAAGACCCACTTTGTCAGAACCACAAAATAAAGGAAAATACCCTGAATGTGACTAGATTCACTTAGTCCTTTTACTTATTGCCAAAGTGGGTCTTTGCCCACGAAAGCTTATGCTCCAACACTTCGGTTAGTCTATAAGGTGCCACAGGACTCCTTGCGGCTTTTGCAGATTCAGACTAACATGGCTACCCCTCTTATACTTAGCTGCAAAAAGTGACAAAATAAAAATCCATGTAGAGCTTTATTCCCTGACATTTCCTTCTCTGCTGTCTCACTGTGCAGTGTTGTACAGGGTGCTTCCTATGGGAACAGAGAGAGGGAATGTTCACAACAGCACAAATTTTGCTGCCTGCAGGCCTTCAGAGGTGTGCAAGAAGCAGTTTACTATTTTCATAATGCTCTGAAGATGTAAAGATGCTTTAATAATAAGTTCATGGAAAACAGACAACTGAGACATTTTCAAGGTCTTCTCTGAGGGAATGTCTACACTAGCAAATTATTTTGAAATAACTTATTTCAAAATAGTACCCTCCAAAATAACTATTTTGAAACGGCGTGTCCACACTTCCGCAGGGAAGCCTCTAAGTAATTCCAAGGTAGGCATCCTTAATGTGGTCACGCTATCTTGACTTAGAGCCCCAGGAAGTACTTGGGAGTAATTACTTTGAATGATTCTGGGGAGTAGTTATTTCAAAATAGCAGCACCGGAGCATCCACACTACTGTTAATCCGAAATAACTATTTCAAAATAAGCGTTATTCCTTGTCGAAAGCAGGAGTTATTATTTCAAAATAATCAGCCTGTTATTTTGAAATAACGGGCTTGGTAGTGTGGACACTGCTTGTTATTTCGAAATAAGAAAGAGTTATCTTAAAATAACTTCCTTGTGTAGACTAGGGCTGAGAGATCTAATGCAGTAGGACTGAATTTATCTAACAAAGAAGGAGAAAGGACTGAGACAATCCTTTATAAAAGTGAAACAACACTTTCCTAATTTGGTCCTCTTCTAACTCATTCTTACAGATGACTGTGACGTGACATGTTCCATACAACGTAGTACTTCTTTACAGGAGAGAACACAGTCAAGTTCTTGAGCAGCTATTTGAAAATATTAGATAAATACATGAACAGTTCTGTTGCATCTGCCTGTGCTTGGGAAATCTGAAACCAAAATATATATTGATCAACTATGCGGCAGTAAAACCAAAATGTTACATTTTATATGATTATATTTGCATTTATTGTTAGCAGTGGGGATTAAAATGTTTGGGCTTTTTAATTTAGCAGTGGCTGACGGCTCTTATAGTTGTTACCAGTCTCAAAACCTGAGAACGAGTAGATTGCAATGTGACTGCAATGGTAATGGGAAACATGGCTCTGTTCGCTGATGCTGAGTTGTGATTGAAGGCACTGACCTGCCATAGACTTATAATAGGGGAGCAGGTGTGGCAATGATGGACTTTAATTTCCTTTAATAAACCTTTTATGTGCCACACTTTTACTGCCATTCTACACTCTCCAAGGTCCTGCACATAATAGGTTCATTACTTTTGATTACTGTAGTCTATTGAGACAAACAACTCCAGAACACACTATATATTATGTTCAGTTAAACCAATGTAGACTATTTATCCATTGTGCATTATTTCACCTGCAACTCCACAGACAAAATTAACAACAGCTCCTGTAAGCTAAAACTATTAAAACCGCTGGTACTCCTTTGTCATCATTTCATAATAAATACCACACCAATCACTTGCTGCTCTTTTAATTATGAAACAAAAAGTGTCCACTGCTTCTACTGAACAGCAGTTACTTGGTTCTAAATAGCATGTTTCATGGTGATGAATATTTAAAAACCACACAATGAGGGAAAACCAACAATAAAATCAATGGAGGTGATTTTTTTTCCTATTGCTTTTCTTTCTTTAAAATCATTTGAATTTATGACATATATTTAAGCTGTTTAAGATTAAAATGGTTAGGCCCGCTTAGGAAGGTGCACATTGCACTCAAAAATCATCATCGTTTTGCAAGTGTCTGTTGCATATAAAGTGACTCAACTCACACAAAGTCTCATACATTATAAGTAAAATTACACTAAAAATAACTGTGGATAAAGCTGTGAAAATTATAAATATTTTGCAGCTACTTTCCTTTTCTAGTTGCAAATGTCAAGGTGATATCCCAGTGAAGATTTTTATTGGTTTTGATAGTTTTTTTTCAGAGATCATTTAAAAATAGGCAAAGGCAAATATAAAAAGTTTCTTATTCAGAGATCATTTAAAAATAGGCAAAGGCAAATATAAAAAGTTTCTTATGTCTGACTTTTTATGTCTTCTGGGTTTTTTTATGTGAAAGAACACAGTTAACAGATTCTCAACCATTCCAGCCTTTTAATCAGTTATAGCAAAAAATATGAAATGATGTTCTCAATGCCAACATTCTGCCCAACAGTTCTAAAGCCACCTTTTTTTTCCGCATTTTTGAGACACATTGTTCTTGCTAGATGCACTAAAGGCCTGTTTTGTTATGGTGTTGACACTAGTGGAAGTTGAATGAGGTCAGTATCAACACTCTTAGTCGCTAGAGCCAAATGGCTTTAACCCTCCTCCCCCCCCAAAAAAAATTATATACAATATAATATACATGGCATTTACATTTTAAGTTCAAGATTACTGTTTTAACTTTAACTAAACTATTTTCCTAAACTATTTAACTAAATTATTTTTTGTATCTTATTGGTTGGGACATACAGTTATTTGGGACCAGTAAATGTACTCTTAGAATAGTGGCCAAGGTTATTGACCAGTACATCTAAATTCTAAAGGGAATTCATTTGTATAAATGAACAATTTCACAGCCTAGACTCTCTGGCTTTATTAATAAGTGCAAAAGCTGCTACTGCAATGTTCACATCATTTTAGTGATCCTGCTTATATCAGCCAAATCCTACTCATCTTACTCACACAAGTTGCTGAGAAGTCAGTTTACTTGTGAGTTGATGACTTCAGGGCTTACGTGAATGAGACAATGAGATTTGGTGTCAGTTTTTTTGGTTTGAGGAAATAGCTCTGTGTTGAAATATGGTATGTTTAATACAGAAACCTCAGTCTGTTTATAGATCTATATATTTTAGAAATGTGCATCTGTCTGTCCGTCCGTCCGTGAGTCTGTTTGTTCAATAACTCCTAAACCATTAGAGCTAGAACCACAAAATTTGGTATGCAGTTTCCTCTTATCCTAATTAAAGCACGGTCAGGCAGGGCAATGGGATGTGCCTGGAATTCTATTGTTTCCTGTAAAATGGTAAGAGAGGGATCTGAGAGGAAGGAGTTATACTGTGGAATGATGACAGGGAGCAGCAAGGCATAGCTGTAAGCCACTGGCTGACAGAAGCTGAAACGCTAGCGTGTTCTGGGGAGCAGCTGCTAGCCACTGCATGCCCCCCTACTCCTGGCCTGTCCCTGAGGAGTTCCAGAGGGTGGCCTGTGTGCCCCATCTTGGGCCAGTCTTGGGGAGCACCAGCAGGAGGACTGTGCATACTCCCTCCCACACCCAGGCCAGGCAGCCTACACAGCCCACTCCTCCCTTGCCTCTGGTCTGGCCTGGACAATGCCAGGTAAGTCTCCTATTTTTAAAAAAAACATTAATATAATACTTTCAGAACTAAACTGTCACCTCCTAAAGTAGCCCCTCCAGTATGCTAGTTGGGAACTCAGAGCAGTATGGGGAAGCTGGAACTGCTGATGGAGATAACAGGTGAAATTCTTCTCCTGAGGAGAGCTAGTATAACACAGGCAGACCCCTGTCAGCTGTAGGTGAATTTGAACTTGGGATCTCTGTAACTTTGAGCATGAGCTTCTACCACATGAGCTAAAAGCCAGCTGGCTATGAGCTAAGGATGTAGAGCAGACTCATTATTCTTTAAGTGGTCTCCGTGCCACTAGATGAAACAGTACACCACACCTAGCAGATGTGTGAGTTACATACTTCCCTCGCTGAGGAAACTTCCCTGTTGAAATCCCAGATGAGCTCCTACTTGTAACGCTGGCTCACCCAGGTCATCTCTGGGTGGAATTGACCATGGGACTGCTAGAGCTTAGTGCATGAGCTAAAAGACAGATGGGTATTAGCTAAGGGGGTAAAGCACACTCATTTCTCTCTGAGGCTATGTCTACACTATAGAGTTTTTTCGGAAAAATGGCTGTTTTTCTGAAAAAATTTGAATTACTTCCACACTGCAATTGCGTTCTTTCAAAAGAAAATCGAAAGAACAGAGGGGTTTTTCCAACACTGATAAACCTCTTTGTATAAGGAAGAAGGCTTTTTCTGAAAGAGTTCTTTCGGCAAAAGGCGTGAGTGGACGGGGAAGAGAGAGTTCTTTCGAAAGAAGAGGAAAGAGGAAAAAGCACAGGTGCCCTGGTGGCCACTCCATCCATAGTAATCACAGCTTAAATGTGAGATAGCATTCATTCACTGTGGACGCTATCTTTCAAAAAAGCAGATAACTTTTTCGATGTGCTTTGGCAATGTGGAAGATCTTTTCCAGAAAAGCTTCTTCCAAAAGAAGCCTGCAGTCTAGACATAGCCTGAAAGTGGTTTCAGTGCCACTAGATGGGACAGTATAGTCCCCTAAGAAGGTTATACTAGCATGAGTTCTATGCACCATTTAAGTCCGATTTTAATTTCTAAGTAGGGATGAATTTCATGGAGAGAGCTTGAAACTCCTGGAAGGGTAGTCAGCAACCTTACACAAGACTATATTCAATAAAATAGGAAATCAGCCCCAGTTTTAGCTGTAGTCCCAAAAATAGAAGATTCCCAGAGATAATTTAAGTAAAAATAGCTCTGACTTTAGAAATCAAATTTGGCAAACAGTTTGTCTAGAATAGTTTTCATTGATTTTTTTACGTTTAAAAGAAATAGCAGACCTAGGGTTCTGTCTGAGTATTACTATTTGCATACACTTTTTAGGATATATTTCAATAGGCATTTGAATTCTCATTTAAATACATATGCACACAGAGCTAAAAGATTTATTATGACTTATTCAAGATGTTTGATAAATATCCTTTCAGACAACAGATACTAAGGATACATTGGCACAATCATTTTCCTATTAAAAATGTCCTTCTGAACATTTTAAAGAGTCTTTCCATTTTTGATTTACAATGGTGACAAAAGCTAATTCCATTACTGTCATGATATTTTACGATTGGAATATTATTCCTATAAATTGTTATAATATTAGTATGATGACAACCATTCAGTATTATCCCTCATGAACTTACTAACATATAAACTACAAGTATTTTCATGAAAAGTGAAACACTATGAAGTCAGATGCTGCAAAGCACTGTGATTACCAACATATGTGTGCAGTATTGTGCCCCATGGTGATCTAACAAGTGTGAAAATTACTCATCCTTCCACGATAAATAATAAACTGTGACAACTCTGCCTTGTCAGTGCTCTTTGCATTAAGGTTGTGTGTTTCTTTCTTTTTTCTTTTCTTTTTTTAATGGAAACTACCTTTTAAAACATACAAAGGAAACGGAAATGATTATGACAATTAAAACAAACCCAAAAGCCACCAAACCAAACAAGAAAATCCCAAAGGAAAACTCAGGTAGGCTGAACACTGAGCACAAGTTGTTGACTTTTTTTTTAAGGTTTGTGACCATCTCATTGTCATTTCAGTATAATTTCTGATGTCCCCCCCCTTACAATATTAAATTCTAGAGATGCTTACTACAGAAATACCACTCTCTCTGCAGAAATCTGATTATGTGCAGTGAAAAACATTTCATACTTCAGAGTATTGCTATAGTAAGATACAATTACATAATTGTCAGGAATGTCCCTGTACTGGCGACTAATCTACAGTTGGACTTTTTTTTAACTAACATAGAGAAATAAAACATCCCCACATAAATGCACACACACACCAAAAAGTGTTTTTCAAGGCCATTTCTGAAGGTATGTTATTACTTCTTTCTGATATGTCCTTGATTTTGACATTGTTCATGGTCCTTTATCTTATAATCCTATCCTTGATTTCTCTATGAGAAAGTTGACTGGTGTGGAAGTGATTGCTGTAAATGTTCCTTCCATAATAATTAAAATAAATAAGTGCAAAGAGTAAATCTAAAGCTGAAAGCACATTCAGCAGGAGGTTACATAATATGAAATCCATCCAGGGTACAAAGTCATATGCAGAGGGCCAAAAGCTATGCATGTTTTTGAGAAAGAAGGTGTATTCCATCTGGGATTAAATGCTTGAAAATGAGTTGCAATGAAATAAACCTGAGACAAGCTTGGGTAGCTTGGTAATGAGGATGATTTATTTTGATTCTCACTTCTGATTTCTGAGTTGTCGCTGCCGTTGTATACTTCATCCATGCAACTTTGCACAACTGGCAGTGCTGAATATAAACCAAAGCCATATGTTTATGTCCTTTTGCCAAACGACTACAGCAAATAGTTCCATTATTCCCTTAGGTAACTAATGTGTGCCAAGGATTTCTATTAGACTGCTTTACCAAGGCATCAAAGGGCAGAGCCACAGCTTTATGAAATTAAGGGGCAACTGCCAGCTTTGTATTTTTAGAACAAATTTAAAAAACTTATCCTGCATAAAGATGGGCTTGATTCAAGCTGAAATGTGCTGCTATTTTTTTAAACATATAGCAGCTTTTTAACTTGAAAAAATGTTGAAGGTGATCTCTTCTTCTATATCTTAGACTACACCTGGGGGAAAATATATTAAGTTTTAAGAAATTGTTTCTTTTGGCAACATTATAAAAGATTCTGAATTACATTTTAGAGAAAACTAAGTACCTGACCAATCAAACAATCATGTGCCATCATTTTATAGAAAAAAAAACTTTTTAAAAATTAAAATCAACATATATTATCAAATCAAATATTTTATTAATATAATTCATTGCTTACAAATGAAATAAAAATTGTATGTTTTAAAATATCTTTTCAGTGATGAAAGGTTTGAGGAGATCTGAAAATATTTCTGCATCATGCCAATATATAGTGACAGAATTGGGTTCTGAAACAAAAATGCCTATCTTTTAGTTATCCAAAATATTCAGGTATTTGACTATGGCCAGACATTGTTATACTTGACTTTTGCAGTCTCTAATATTCTAAATACTGGCCAAAGTTGTTGGCAATAAGCACACTAGCTATGGAAATAGCAATACTACAAATAGATCACACATTTCCTGAGTTTAATAGAGAAACATACTTTGACTGAAGTTCATTTTCATGAATGAATTCTCCCACCTTTGCCTGCTTCCAGGTGAAATCGTGTGCAGATTCCAAGTGATCAAATCCGTCACTTTGACCAAGACACTTTTGCTGATTTAACAAATAATCCTGAAATTCATTCTCTGAAAGAAAGAATACAAATTCAGTACATAAAACACAAATGAAGTGGGACTGATGTAGATCAAGTGGGGGAAAATATCCAGGTGCAGCAGTTTCTTGCATGGTATTGCCAAGTTACATTGTAAACACACAAAAAAAGTTTAATGCTACTGTTAAAGGGGACAACATCAAAATCAACATTTTTTTAACTGCCTCTGGTCACAGTGAAAGTGCACTCATTCAAAGCTTAAGAATTTTACCTACAGCAAGAAAATGTTCCTATTTTTGCTCTACTTTAAAAATACAAATCCAAGCATTTTCATCTCAGAAGCATAATGTCTTTTCAGATGTTTTTACAACTCCTCGTATTAAGTTTTTGTACCTGGTGTTGAAAGTTTGCTGAGTGTTAGTTAATTGTTGAAAAGTACTAACATTTTAAAATAGTTGCATGCTGTCAGTATTTCTTATATAAACAAACTAAAGAAAAGGCAGGAAGTTTCCCTGATCCTGATTTTGCAGTCTTTCTGTGAACAAATTCCCTCAGAAATCAATGGGAGCTCTGAGTGAAGATGAGATGCAGGAGAAGAGGTATGTGGATGTACTGTACTGCAAGCCTTGTATTTAGAAGAGCTGAAAAACTTAGTTCCTGAAGACTTTAGTGAATGTTCAGAGTCCTGGTGCTTTTGGAAATCAAGCCCTTTGTGTTCACTTATTTGCATAGAGTCTATCCCTGCCACTTCTGCCCCGATGACAAGAATGATGTCACTATTGTCACCAGGGGCAGAAGTGGCAATGATAGACTGAAAGTGCTTTAAGAAGCATTTACAACTGCAGAGTTCCTTTTGCAATACTCTACAGTGTATTTAGTCAATGCACACATAATTAGTGCACACAGTACAGTCTGGTGGCAAAATTTATCCTCCAATGTTTGGAACTTCAAGCTCAAACTTTGTCTATTCAGTTGACAAAGTTTGATGAAGCTTTGCCAATACAATTGGAATATGCTATTTAAAAAACTTGAAGGCTGTTTCAGGGTGGCTGGATTATTCCTGACCCTCAAGCGATAAAATCTTTCCTTAAAATTCTATCAATCACTCTAGTTAAAGTGAAAAACATTGTATCAAGTAACAAAGCAGACAATTAAATGAATGGCAAGAAAAGATGAAATGACAAGTAGCCCAGCAGCTAAAAAGATTTTCAAGCTATCACAACCAATAATTTGTTGGAGAAGATGTTGTTTACCCTTGTAAGCCCTTTTTCATTATTCTAATTCAACAGCAGTTTAAAAAACCAGACAGCAAGAGTTTTAAAGCTTCCCACCTGCCTTTTCCTCTTTGTTTGCAACACACTAACCTAACACAGAAAGATCCTGAAAACAGACACATGGTGGTGAAGCTCTTCCGACAGCCTGAAACTTAGCAGCTTTTTGTCTAAATCCCTATCATGTTATGTATTTATTAGTAATAC
Source organism: Apalone spinifera (assembly GCA_030068395.1). NCBI lineage: Eukaryota > Metazoa > Chordata > Testudines > Trionychidae > Apalone > Apalone spinifera. The sequence goes on along the minus strand of CM057846.1, from coordinate 61,340,792 downwards.
ATTTTCCATTTATTTTCTCAAAGATTGCCAATAAAGACCTAAATCACATAAGGGAGTAGCTGTAAACCCTCTGAGTTCCCTAATGTCAAACTCATTAGCATCCGAATAACCACACAGCAGCACATCATCTGCACAATTGCAATTTTTTACTACTTTTAATAGCGTTTCTCAAAGGGCTCATTTTCAACTTTCTTCAGTGGTTAGTTGGTTCTCAGGGGAAAAGGAGCTTCCTGACGCTCACAGCTTCCACTCAACAACCAGGCCGTTTGCTGTCAGATGCATCAGCCCTCTGCCCTAACCCCATCTGCTGTCTCTCTCATCCTAAGGGACTGAGAGTTAAGACAGCACAGCTGAGATCTACTTGGAAAAGTGCACAAAGGGCACAAAAATACATAACTTTTCACATTTACTTTTACATAATGACTAACTGTAGTTTTTTTTTTAAACGTCTTGGTTTATAAAGGACCTTCTGGGAAAAGTGTGTGTAACAGTGCAATTTTCTATTTGATTCCTATCTGCTTTGTGATTTAGAGATCATTAGCAATCTTTATAAAGGAGAAATTATTAAGGTTGGGTAATAGTAAGACTATAAAACTTCTCTGGTCAGTTTTAACTACAGATATAATTTTATCAATAGTTTTAGATGTGCTGGCTTTCTGATTGTTTCAGATAACAAGGGACTAGCTACCACCCAGCTGATTTTTGGGTGAGCCCACACTTTTGCAGAAGAGATGATATTTCTTAAAACCAATAATATATTTTAATGTACCTGTCATGTTAACTAACAACGAGGTATGTCAGATTACATTGGGTCATAGGATGTAATGAAATGATGTATATGTCATGTGTGTTACCAGTCCCAAGGACCACTTACTTATGATTCAAATACAATACTGGGACCAGATATTGCAGGTAGCAAATTATTCATTTTATACAAAGGATGGATTATGATTTTCTCTAATGATTAGAAAGCAAGCAATTTTGTGAACAAAATATTTATTTCACTATAGAAGCAATACACTTTTTTCTTCAAAAAGGCTAAGAAAATTAACTATGGGCCAAATGTTGAGAGAGAGTGCAGTGCATAAGTAAAAGAGCTGTCAGCTATTGTGCAGGTGTTCTTCACCCCAAGCCTTTAGGCAATTTCTGAAGCTGGCCAGCAGCCTCTATTGTCCAGCCTTGCTGAAAGAGAGACAGGAGGCCTCAGATACAGATGTGATTAATTTGGCAACTTTATTTGCTTATAAAATCTAGGAGTATGTGGCATATATAATGGAAGTGTCCTATTAATCTCTCTATACAGGTTCTTGCAGTATCTATCACCATAGTACCCAAGCACATCCCAATGAAGGGATTTGGCTCAGTCAATCCAAGTTTTGCATGAATCCATTGAACCAAGTCAGTGGAGCGCTGAGGAGACTTATCATGGAGATTCCTTCAATAATAGCACAGGACTAGAAATACACCGCATGAAGTCAACACCACTATTAGCCATGCAGCTAACATAAGATTTCTAACTGCCTATGGACCTTATATACCAAATGGACACTGAAAATTCAGCTCGAATGGTAAAATATACACTCAAAAAAAGATGGCGAAAACATTCCATTTTACTTGTTATTGTTACTGCTCCAAGCTGAAGGAAGAGATCCTGAAGGTTTGCTACGAGTGTTTTTATTCATAGCCACTTCCAGTGCAAAACTTAGGGTGGCCTCCAAAGTCCAAACCTAATAAGATCCATTATTCATACCAGAATGCTGATATAAATCACAGCTTGGACTCTAATCCTGAAATCTGATACCATGCCCCCTGCAGTTTCTCACTGATACCAGGCCCTTGAATCAGATTACAAAATCACACCCTTAATTATTTATAAAAATGTTGATTTCTGAGAACTTTAATATGAAAAATAAATATGCTGCACATGTAATGATTTGACTATAAAATGTGTATTTTCTTTCTCTATCTGCACACACACACACAATGTAATACACAGTCTGTACTATATCTGGAAGACCAAGTCCCTCTCAAGACCAAGATTAGTTTGCTACTCATTAAGTTGATTTTCTTTCATTTACTGCAACCCTAAATGATAAAAGCAATGATGAAAGTAAAACCACTTATTTAAAACAGAGAACATTCAACACAGAATACAGAAAACCCCTACAAACATTAAAAACAAAGCCCACCACATTTATCAATGTAATTCAAAAATAATTATTCATATGTATAATAAATAACAATGGTTTCTCTTTGCACAAGTAACATAACATGTTCTAAGAAAATTAAAGATCTATAAATCCCTCAAGCGTAAACTTGAATAGGAAATATTCAAAAGAAAACCAAATTGTACTCCATTTGATTTATTTTGATTTAGGCCCTCATTCTGCATAGACTTAAGCACATGTGGAACTTTACACAGGGCTGTAATCTCATTATCTTCAATATTATGCACACACTTATGTCCTGTTTCAGAGAAGATGCAAAGCCATGTATCTACTGTTAAACACATTACTAGGCCTGTTGGTTTCAATGGGACTACTCATGCACAACATTGTTGGCAGAATTGAGACTTTACAGTGGAGTGTCCTTGGGGCAGAGAACTTGTCTTTATCCTTCTTGTGTTAAATGCCCAGCACACTTCTGTACTTCATAAATAAAAATCCATTCTAATTAGATTGGTGCTTTATTTCCATACATCAGGCTTACCTTTGTTTTACCTATTACTGCATTGTATGAACATGAGGTCATTTTGCCTGTGCTAGAAAGCCTTATAACACCAGCATTTGTCCTTTCAGTACCTGTAAAAATTCACCCTCAGCCCTCTTTCTCTCTCTCTCTCTTTTAAACTCTGCAGTAATTCCAATGCCATGTGCAAGATCATATTTCGCCTCACAGAAGGGTTTAACTTTCACCTGATTTAAGCAACAAAATATCCCTCAAAGAAGCCGGAGGCCTCACTGTAATTAACATAACTGCATTTAGATGTTATTCATGACTGATAATTCCAACACCTTGTGCAAAAAAAAAAAAAAAAAAAAAAGGTTGCATGCTGTAAACATTATAAACATATTCAAATAAGCTTAACACAATCTGCCATGCTTATTTCTGCCTAGATCATGGACCAGTGAAATGGTTAATGCAAATGGATTTATAATTTGCTTTGGGGGGCCAGTTTCTTCTCCTTATTTATTAGCCCAGCTGATGGGGCAGATTTGATGAGGCACTTCTGGAATAATTGAGTCATCACACAAAGAAGGCTGCTAGCATTCAGAGTGGTTTTATCAGCAGCAAGCAGGCCTGATTACTGACAATTACACTCTGATCCGGTGATGGAGGAGAAAGAGCCAACGAGTGGGAAATGTCCGTGTTTCTATCCAGGAATAATTTCTACATTCATTTTACATGCTAAGTGTTTCCTATCTCTGCATAATAAACTGTAAACAGGAATAGATGGCACAATGTCCCTTAATATTTCCTGGTAATGAAGACACAAATGTACAGTGAGTGCTGATAAATATAGATGAAACATAAGCTATTCTCTGAGTCTGTATTGTTACCTTTAAAATAAATTCATTCTGGAGGTAAAAGCATAATCATAGCTAATGCAAAAAAATGACAGAAGATTGAAGCTGTCCTTGTAACTACACAGAAACTTTGTAAAAGTCCTGTTAATCACTGCAGCTTTAGAGGCTCGCAAGCTGAAGGTGATATACAGGAAAGTACATCATTTTGTTCCTCAACAGTCAGCTAGGTAAGGACTCCGTTAGTTAGACAATGTAAAGGAGAGCAACAACAGTGACCTCCATTAACACTTCACAGAGAGCACATCTCAATGCTAAACTGAAAAACAATGAAGCTAGCACTATAAGACATCTTCACTATGATAAATTCCCATTTCCCTCCCATCGGGCCTTTAAGTAGAGAGTGTTTATTACAAATAATAAAGTTAGAGCTTAGATTGCATGTGTTGTTATGCTTAGCAATGTATTACTGTCTTCAGGATGATTTTTTGACCACTAATATGTGATTTATGAACAAAATTTTAAAAGCAGAGCTGGAGGGGGGGAGGGAACCGTGTTTTCTCCCTCACACAAAGAACAGAGGCAAAAGCACAAATTCATGAGCTGAAATATGATTTTGTATTTGTAGATGGGCATTTATGGATTTCAGCTGGAAAATATCAACATCTTAATCTATCCAAAATTTTCTTTATTAGAGTTGGTCAGGCATGAAACACTGAATAATAAACTTCTGCGTTCTTGTTTATTCTTTTCCCTCTTTTTAAGCTACTTCATAACTTCAAAAGGACTAAAAGTTGGTCTCTGTTCTCTTGTGGTAACTATGGCAACTATTTTCATTAAATTAAGCACTTAACTTCAAGGCTTGTGTTATGGTAATATGCATTATTTTGAGTAAAAATAAATCATAACATTATGATTTAAGAGCACTTTTTATACAAAGTTCAAAGAGCATGCCCCATTGACTCTGTAATATAGTGGTGCTTTTATTTTCAAATGTATCTATTCTTTTAAGTCCGTGCAATTTTTCTTGCATAGACTTGATGCAGTGAGGTGCTGAATGTGAGCAATTGCTGCTATTGATTTCAGCAGGAGCTGACAGCGCTCAGCACATCAACAGTTGCAGACCTGAACCCAAAGTGAAAAAACTTGCTCAAACCCCCCCCAAACAAACAAACAAAAAACCAAACAAACAACCCAAACGTTATAGGAAGTTATATTTGAGTCTTATATTTTCAGTTACATAGCAGCAACATTCATATAGTTCCAGGAAGAACTGGGTCGCATTGTTCTCTAGTCCTGATAGTTACAGTCCAGTGCTGAAGTTCTTGTATATGTAAAATTCATACTAAATTGGATGGGTCTCCCTTGACATCCCAGGGACTTTTGTGTGTGTACAATCACTGTAGCACAGGGCTGTTAAAGATATGTTAGAGCAGATTAGACTTTGTCAAAATGATCCTCGCTTCTCAAATATTTAAAGTTTTAATCTCTGTTACTACTTTTCTTGCCTGTGATTTCTGGCTGTCCTAACCAAATTCTGTGGGAGTAATGTGACAGCTAGAATTGGTATAAAGAAACTCCTTATATAGTATAAGGAAATGCAGCTAATTAACTTATTTAATTATTGTCTTTTGTTCATTCTCAGACGTGGAGCCAAATGGTACAATGAATCTAAAATACAAGTTATTATTTAGAAAGAGACAAACACCACTCAGTGTTCAGATGCATTCATCTTCTTCAGTGGGCTCTCTCTTCATTAGGCATGACAGACGTATTCTAAGGAGTGGGGAAAGTCACACAAAAGGAAGAAGTGTGCCATCCTTCAACATGCAAATCACACATGTTCATTAAGTTCAAGAGTGTCATGTGAAGTACAGTCTTTCACCACCTAAGGGACTTCAATGACCCTAACTACTGAAGACAATGAGACTTGCTTGTACTATTGCACTACTCTTAAGTGCCCGGGGCCATGGTGAGCAACAGAGGAAAAAACTTGGAAAACAGAACAACAAAGACGATGCATATGTGACAACTGAACAGGGCCTTATTTACCTGATACCAAAGCAACTTGCTTGATGCCAAAGCACTGACTAGATTTATCCAGATGGATTCCCTCATGTGGCTAAGAGGTGTTCAGCAGAGGCTTAGAGTGTTTGTACGTCTTGTAAGTCTTTGTGATTGTGCCCAGCTGACTATATGAATAAGGGGACATTCTAGCAGTGCAGCAACATTCTGACTATGCCCTTCTTTTTCCTGGACTATCACAGGACCCAGGAAAAGGCTGGTACAAAACCACTACAGCAGCTTTATGCCCTCTTAGGGTTTCCTTTCCCTGAGGGAGGCTGAATAAACTCACCCATTGGTACTACAGGAGCAGTACAAAAATCTCTACCAAGACCAAGGATCTGTTAGAGAGGCACCTTGAAGTGAATGGGACTGTAAGAAAACTTCATTCTTGTCTCTGACACTGATGTATTTTGTGACCTAGGTCAAGTCATTTAACATTCAACTAAAAATAAGAACAATTATGCTGATCCTACTTTGCAAAGTGTGTTTTGCATCTATGGATGCAGCATGTTATAAAGGTGTTAAGTATTATTATTATCATCAGTTTACCAGAACTTCAATACTTCAGCTTTCTCTGCGAGGCATGCTGCTATCTAACTACTATATTATTGTTCATTAAAAAAAAGTTTTTCTTTCTCGCCAAACTTTTCCCAAGAAAAAATGTGAAAAACAATATTTCCAAGAAGAATGGCTATTAAGGAACAAATGATTGTATGGGAAGATAAGTGGCTGGCCCTTTATCTGCCACGTTTTTCACAAAATCAGGAGATTGTTTCACTACCCAGACATATGCCTTCTGAAAAGTTTGCTTTGTTAGTGGATTAAATGCTTTAATATTAGGCATAAATCATTCTCTCAGCAAATATACTTAGTTCTTTCTCACTTGAATGCTTTTGCCCCTCATTGATGGAAAACATTACAGTGAGGGATGTAATCCTGGTTAATCAGATAACCAGTCAAATGTTAGGTTAACCTAACATTTAACTGGTTAACCGACTAAGCGGGATCTGAGTGGGGGACTATTCCAGCCTGGATGCAGCAGCCCTCTTCCTGCAGGGCTTCCACTCCCAGTCCCACATTGGGTTTGGCTGCCAGCTCCAAGCCCCCACATGGGCGCTTGGACGCCTCCGGCTCATGGCTCCCAACTCCCCCGGGAGCATCCCCTGTCAGCAGCAGGCTGCGCTCCTTGTGGACAGATGTTGATTCGGATGCTGGCACAGCCCCTGCCTGTGGGGCACGCTGGCCCTCCAGATGAGAGCATCCTCTGTCCACAGCCGGCCCCCTGCGGGCCTAAAGCAGCCCCCTGCCCAGGGGAGGTGGAGAGCTGCTCCAGCTCTCACCAGTTACCAGCTAACCTTTCACATCCCTAATTACATTATGTGCAAATGTTTTTGTACTGTGTGACTTCCAATACCATATAGACTCAGTAAACACTAAGGAAGGAAAGGAAACTGAACTTCTAAAGAGAAAAGTTTTGGCTGATGTGAATGTGACAAACACAGAGTAAAAAACCATCTAAACACACATCTAAGCTTAATCTTGATACAGAATGAAAACAATGGTGCTTTAAAAACCTACCTACTGTAACATATTATGTCCCACTAGTGACATAATAATGCTCCATCATTCCGTTATCGAAAATTAAGGCCATCTGCACAGAATGGCTATATCTTCACTGCAATGCTGTTTCAGGATACTGGAGTATCCCGAAATAGCTAGCCCGCGTCTTAACAGCAAGCCCGTCATTTTGGGCTCGCTATTCTGACGTCTCTGTAAACCATTCCACAAGGAGTAAGGGATGTATTGGAATAGCAGGTTAGTTTGAAATTTGGCACTATGTAGACAGTGCCAAATTATGAAATAAGCTGTTTTGAAATAAGATATGCAATGTGGGTGGCTCAAATTGCATATCTTATTTCGAACTACAGTACAGTGTGGACATAGCCAATATGACACTCTAAGAAATCAATTATATGTATTGAATGTTATTTTTGTGTGTGTTATCTGTATTTGTGATTCTATACAATTTACATTCAGATTCTTACCCAGATCCTGTGTTCACAGAGGTGAATGGTAAAACTCCCATTGACTTCAGTGGCTCATATTCTTATTGTTTATATTCTAATAGCACTCACATTGTGCTAAGGGCTAGTCATACATGTATATGAAGACGGAACTTCTGCTTTGAAGAGTTTAGAATCTAAGCTAGTTGAAAACTTCTGAAATATCATAAATACATTCAAATGCAGTACTTTTGAAAATTTCTATAGCATGCTCATGACTTTAGCTGATAGTTTTATTACTTTTGATAATAAGGTCTGAATCCTGAGTCCTAAGTCTGAATATGTTACTGTCCCATCCTTTGGATCCCATATGAAATCAAGGGATCCATCTTTTCTATGGGCATTTCAACTCTCCAAATATTTGCAGAAAGTGTGAGCTGCTGGCTTTTTGTGTGTGCAGGGAATATGTCCTTTTATTTAATCTTTGTTAATGCACCCTAACAAAAGGAACATTTCTTCTGGGGTTGACTGCATTGCCATTGATCTGAAACATTTTCAAACACAAAAGAAATGCATACCTGGGAAGACTATATCAGCATAGCACTGTCACCAGATCTATGCTGGCATTACTCCAGAACTCCATATATACTTATCAGTCTATACTGATGGAAGGGGGGTTTCTGTCAGCATAGGAACACCACCTCCCTGAATGATGGTAGCTACAGTGACAGAAGCATGCTTCTGTTGACATAGTTGCATCTATACCAGGGGTTAAGCCAGCACAGGGGTGTGGAATTTTCACAATCCTGACCAAAACAGCTATGTCAATCTCCGTTTTAAGTCCAGGACTCAGTTAAGTGATAACAACATCCAACTGTGTATCCAAGAGCTGCTTTGTGTGAAATAACTATTCTACACCTTAATGGCATATGCCATATATTTCTCTGCATTGTCCAGAGATTTTGGGACTGTTCTCAAATATTCAAAGAGAGGGAAATATTTATAGTTTATACACCCTCCAGCAACAGCCAAATGTTGTTACTGATCTCTGAACAAACCTCTTTTAGACTGAAAACCTTTTGTTCATTAGGTACTATTCTAGGCTCCTTTTTAGGGGCCACACCTGAGAAGGAAAGTGAATTATCAATGACTTTTTATAAAAAAAAAATCAGTGGTTTAACACTAATTTCTAATCAGATCGTACAGAAAGGAACAGCTCGCATGGCAGCTGTACTTTTCCCAGGGTTAATTACCTTTCACTGCTCTCTACTAATGAGTCAGCTGTTCCTGTCATCACACAACTAGACTGTGTTCATCTGTAGCTCTAGCTGTGGACAAACACAGTAGCTAGAGCTCTGTTTACATATTGGTGATGTTTGTTGTGCAAAGATTTTGCAAAGCAGTTTAAAAAATACCTGAAACTTCTTTTACTTTTATATCTTTTTTGCATGTAAATCTCTCTTAATAGGAGAATATTTTTCCCAAGGTCACTGAATTAATAAACAGGCCTGAAAAATCAAGCCACAGAAACTAAGAGAAATGCATGAGATTGTTTCATTACAGACATAACACCTTATTTTGTGGAGTTCAGACATCTATACTTATCTGGAATGTCCTACATGTGTTGTGGATAAGAAAGTTTACTTAGAATATGGGGGTGTTAAGTGGTAAAACTTTTTGTAAAATATGATTATCTATAAGTGCAGACAATATTGGATACAATAGTATATTAGGCTATGTCTACACTGAGGAGCTATTTTGGGATAATGAAAGTATCCCAAAATAGCTATTCCGCATCTTTTGAGCTAGCCCGTTATTTCAAAATATAATGGGCTTGCTATTCTGACATCCCTGTAAACCTCATTCCACGAGAAGTAAGGGACATTTCAGAACAACAGGTTATTTAGAAATTTGGTGCTGTGTAGATAGCAGAACATTTTGAAATAAGCTATTGCAAAATTAACTTGAAATAAACTACGCAATTTGCATAGCTCAAATTGTGTAGCTTGTTGTTAGCTCGGGGTGCAGTGCTGGATGCACCATGGAATTAGTTTATTTTACTATTATGGCAAAATATAAGCTTTAATTGATCACTTGATAATATTTTCATGCCATTAAAAAACGAGAAACTTGAAAAGCATGTTTTCCCTTGAGGGAATAGGATGTTGTGTCTTCTGTATCTGAACCAGAACTTGGCAGATCCAATTTTCTCCTCTTTTAACCTCAGACCAAAGGACCATATAAGACTATGTAAGGCTCTGAGCTTGGTCTCATTAAAGTCAATAAAAGTTTTGCTATAGGCTTCAGCGAGAGTAAGTTTCAACCAATATTTATAAATGCTCTGTGTCCTTTAACTATAGTTGCATTCTAAAATAAATATCTATGTGAAAATGTCTGATTTATGGATCTGCTTCATATAGTCAGGATCATATTTGTTGACTTCAGTGGTAAAAGTCCATTTTCTCAGATTTTCATTCTGTTCACAATGGAAATCCAGCACATCACAAAAGAGTTCTCTGACTGTTGTACCTTCAACAGAATTGTGAACATACCTTTTGGACCAAATTATTTTCTTTGTTACAGTTGTGTAACCCCACTGAAGACAATAGTGATAAGGTGTAGATAGGGTCAGAATATGGTGTGCTGGAAATGTATTACTTATGACAATGTTGAACAGAAAGATTTTCCAATCCCGGGGTTTTCAGGGTTGGCTATTAGGAGCTAAACAAATTTGATCTGTAAATTGTTGAGGCAACAATAAACATGAGACTTCAAGATGTCACTTTTACTGAGTCACTGGGAATAATAGAACCACACTTTAATGCCATGAGAGCACTTACTGTTGACCAATCTGGAGCACTCATTTCCTCATTGCTCCCCAAAGCCCCACGAGTCCAGGCAGTGAAAATCCAGGGATTGTACATTTATGGGTATCTATCTATCTATCTTCATTAGAAGAAATTCTCATAGGCAGTTTTGGATTTTAGGTGAAAATGAAATTATTAAAATTTCACTATCCAAGTTGAAAGGTTGACAGAAACCTCAAATCACTCTGGTTGCTCTAGGGACCTGTTTCCCTACATCATTACATTCATTCAACATACTTTCTAGACTGTCTTGCCACCCCAGTGGGCCCTCAAACACATTTTTCCTCCTTCCACCATATCTTGTACAACCCTCCCCCTTTTAGGAATCTTCTAAGTGATCCTGAAAGAGGCAATTTCCACACTACATAGGAAGAATGCATGGAATTTTCAGTGCAACTTCCAGTCATTCCTGCGGTGTACTGAGGTTACATTGGGACTATAGTGAAATTCACTTGGGTTCTCTCGGAAGCAGGAGTAGGACTCTTTCTTTTCCCATCATGAATGGGCCAGAGTGATGGAGGACGGTGTGTTCTTAGGGTAAAGATGTATCTTCTTGCCGTCTCCCACCTTGGAAATGCAAAAGGGAGGAAATATGCCAGATATTTGAGGCTGGCTTTGAGGATAAAAACCACGAAGTCACCTTGATGGCTTAAGTTAAAATATTTTATTAACTCTTTGTCTTTAAATATTACCAGTCTGATTTCGATATTTCTACATTCTAAGGATAAGGAATACCAGAAACATCATACAAATGGGGAAAACAAATACAAGTTTTGAAGAGTGCACATTGGCCCAAAGCTTCCTTTAAAATGTTGAGGTTTGCCATTTAAAAAGATTACAGTATTATTCTCTCTATTGAGTAAATATAGCGAATCTTTGTATTATAATTAATAATAATATAATTCCTATAGAGTTGTACACAAATATGTTAGGCATTAGTCTAAGATACTCTGGGCACTACATAAAAAGCAACTTGTCTGCTCCTGCCAGGAGGAGGACAGGAAGCAATGGAAGTGGTTTAATTAGGCTACCACTTTATTCATATGAAATATCTGAGAGTACCTGACAATAAATTGAACAGTGCAGGTCATCGTCCTTCTCTTACTCATTTCCGCATAGTTCCCTGCTGCCTTTCCCTCACAAGAGGTGAAATAGGGTTGGAAAATGAGTTCCAGATTATGAGTCTCCTCCCCCGCCCTTTATCTCTCTTAAAGGATGCTTGCCTTCAAGCTTCTTTTAAAATTCATTTTATCTAATAACCATATCCCTTCCATACTGAGAACCTGCAGTGGACATCTGCTATGGGTTTTATGTACTAAGTTGTGACATTATGTCCTAAACTACCTACTCCATCCCACAGCTCTCAAACTACTGTGGGCATGGCAAAAATCCCCACCTTGTCTAAACTAATTTGGCAGTAATGGAAAAATTCCTGTGGAGTACACAGCAAGGACTGGCAGTTTCACAAATAGTGGAAAGGGAGCTGGAAACCCCTGGAGGGCTGGGAAGCAAAGCAATGCCTAACTAGATGTTTTCCAGTTTCCCAAGATGCCCTGCACTACATTCCACATCTCCACAGAGCCCAGTGACTGAAGGTGAGGCCAGGTACTGTGGGATGCATACCCACACTGCATTGCTCTTTCTGTTGATGGGGGAGCTAAAAATGTGGCCATGCTATGTCGACAGTGGGTGGCAGCGTAAATATGGTTTGGCTACTTTCTGTTGTGCATCTTTTGCATGTCAACATTACTTTCAATACCAAAAATTTCCAATGTAGACATACCCTAAGAAAATGGACAACTACTATAATGCCCGCAGTGGGCCATGAGGAAACTGATCTTTTTGCAAATTGTGTGGATGGCCAGTGTTGAGTGCTGTCTACTTAATCCTGGTCAGCAAGGACTTTTTCATGAATCCCCACCCCTATGCACTCACTCTTCTGGCCCTTAGGAAGGAGAGTGACCCTCACATGATCTGGTTGTTTCATCCTCTTCTCTTCTTCCCTGTCACAAATTTTCCTCTATCCCCTCTCTAACCTGTTACAAGGAAAAGGGCCTCTTAAAAGAGGCAAATACGTTTTCCTCTGACAAGCCAGACAAGTTCTCACCATATGGACGTTGCTGTGAGCACATTTTTAATGGCAACCACTGAAAGGATAAATGAGGAGGGAAATCTATGAGGAAAGTGGTCACAAAACTTGCTGCTTTTGTCAGGAATCTGGTATATTTTGCTAAGATTCCCTTGTAATTAAGTTGGATATTTACTTTTACAGGGGAAAAGTGAATCTGTTGGTCTGTGTTAACTGAAATTATACAAATTATACAAACTGGATTTTGTACCGCTGCAATTCTGAGCACCCTTTTTCGTACATGTTGGTCTTGATCTAAATTCTCAGACACACCCATGTGTTACAGGAGTCACAGAAATTCTAGATGCTTCATAAAATGCACCATTATCAATTAAGTATATAAATTGCAAGAAGAGACATTGCACAATGTTAGGGCTGGATTTACTCATGCAGTTGACCTCTGCTCAGAGAAAGAGTCAGGTAAGAGTAATGCCGTGCCAGGGGGGCTGGTTATGGCTCCCTGATTCTTAGAGCCATTTGGGATCAGCCATGGACATGATATGAATTAGGGCAGGTGACTGACTGCTCCAAGTTACATCAGTTGCACACAATCCAACAGGCAACTGAGGGTAAATGTGGGGTAGCAGAACTCCACTCCACTCCACCCTTTCTACTGGAGGGGTTCTCAGCTGGGCAGTTATAGCCAATATTTAGTCCTTTTCCTTGCCTGAGTGGGGCAAAGGGGCCACATCCTTTCTGAGAAACTGTCCCTATAACATTAAGTACAAATAGTCACAAGAAAAATGAAATCTTAGACTAAAGATAAGAAATGAACTATATTGTCCTCAAGCAATTAAACATTCTACTGGGATAAATACACACCAAGTGTGCAAATATGTATTTTCAAGTTTTAGAACATTGTCAGTGACTGAATGCAGCATCATGCATGTCTTCTGTAATGATATCAGACACATAAACTACATAAACAAAATGTAGCCAAAGAAAATTGCACACCCACCCTTCCCTCCAATACACCCACCTCCAAGTTGAACACTTGAGAAAAGAGATTGAACTTGCACTGATCTCTGAAACTCCATAACATGAGACTTGCAGACCAAAGGGAGAACTGGATTCCAGATTTTACAGTCCTTTAGAACACCCTGACACCAGCTCTCTGATGTTAGATCAGGAGGCTATCAGTTTGAGCAATATAGCTGATTTGATGTAGCTTTTTCTACCAGGTACCAATATGAATCTGAAACAGTTAGCCAGTCAGTAGTTCTCTTTACCTTTTATTATATAATTACAGGACAAGGAACATCCTGGGGGAAAAAACTACTCTCCACACACAGAACCAGGGCTTAACCTCATACACTCCAAAGGATACAATAAAACTTAAGAGCAAAATTCTTCTTTCAGACACTTCCAGGGATATTCAGTTTTGATATCACAATCTCTGTCAAAATGGACGAGAGATGTGCACATGCTCTATGTACGTGAAAGGAGACTTTTGACCTGAGTTTGTAATATATCACATCCATGCCACTTTTGTTCACATGAAATTGGAACAAGAAGAGAGTATCTCTAAGGACAGGAAATAAGGACAAAAGTAATGTGTTTGTAATAGTTATGGGGGTTAAGGTCTTATTTGGCATAGACTGCACAAGAGGTATCAATACCAATAATTATATTACTTACGGATTTTAAAATGCATCCAGGATGTGGATTTGAGCAGCATTTTAAAATGGGGATGGAAAAATCAGGGAGGGAGATAGAAATAAGGAGATTATTTTTGAGAGCTAATGAAGCAGCAGCATAAACAGCTCATAGAAGAGAGGGAAGGGCAAATAAAAAGAGCTAGCCAGAAGATAGAGACACTAGTATAAAGGAAAAGATGAGTTAGATGTAGGCATGGCCTTGAAGATGACCATGATTTAATACAAACAGGCACCTGGTAAAGTCTCTTAACTTTGTGTATTAGAACAGTTAGTGCAAGATTAACTCAACAGAGCTGCCCAATGAGAGAGAACATTCAAATGGCAAAGCACCAGTACAACACAACATTTAAAGATAATCAGGGCAATTAATTTGCAAATGTTTCACGAGATAGGGTATCCTGGTTTATAGAGAGGCATGATTTGAAAATCTTGTACTGAACAACATTTTAAACAGGGAATAAGAGTTTTGCTTATGAGCACAAGCTTTTTTTGTGTGAACTCACTTCTGATGTACAAGAAGTATTTCTTTATTAACCTGAATTATAGCAATTCTACCTTCACGGTTGGCTTGATCAAGTTTAGAACCACTATTTGTGATGAGCTGAGTGTGTTGATTGTGTGATTATGGAGTGCTGTCTATTTGGGGAATGCAGTCGGAGCCAATGACAATCCTACTGTATTTTAAACATTTTTTGCCATCCTTACTAGCTCTTGGTTTGTTCTCGTCAGTGTGTTGTTCTCAATGTCAGGTTTTGGAAAATACAAAGAGAAAGTGAGTTCCCATGTTGTGTACCACAGACATATATTTCCTCAATCAAGTTTGGTAACTGTGTATGCAAAGAAACATTTCTATAATCAATCACACAATTTGTGTTTGCAGAAGTGTGTCTCTGCAATCGCACTAAAAGAATACACCTTTTCAGTCTTATTCAGTTACTTGGTGGGTCTACTCTTAAGAAATAAAATCTTGATATTAAAAAATGCACCGTATTCAAATGAAAGACAGCTTAAGTAAGTATATGAATGGGGGAAGGGCGACTTATTTCCTGAGTTTCAACAGATGTCATACTTAATTGGTTGTGAAATAAACCAGAGCTGTTCTCGGCCTGTTTCCCTAGTTTCAGCTGTGAAGACATTTTCAAACGTGCATTTTCCCTCCTGTTTTCCATAATGAGGGTGTGGGGTGAAACTCAACCTCTAAAGGAAGTAGTACAATATGCATGATGTATGTAGGCCTTCAGATACACTAATTAATCAGAAGGGAGAGTTGCATCTTTTGCTCCTGTGAGAAATATGGCAATGCAACAGTAAGCAAGACAGTGCTATTGATGGACGGTTTGCCCGGCTTCGACCTCCAGCTTCCTGTAATAATAATAATAAACAGCCCCTTAGCCCTCTCATCTGATCCAATGTTTCCCAACCCACCCAAGTACACCTTCACCTTACACTGTGCTGACTCACTCTTCCATAACTTTGTTGCTGTCCTGCAACATTCTGACAAAATACAATCATGTCAGTATAATTACAAATCAAGTTAGTCTGAGACACTCCCTTTCCTCTTGCTGAGGTTTTCTGTTGGAAGGAGCCAGGGGCTACCCAGTAAGCCAAATGTCAAGCATGACCCAAGAGGGCTAAACATGCTGAACCACACAAGAAAAAAAGAAAAGAAAAGAAAATCATGCTTGTTCTTGCCAAACTAAAAACAAGAGTTTATAACAGAGCCTGAGCACTTGCCTGAGGGAGGCTAATGATAACTATAGGCACATGTTTCTGAATGGCTGTAGCAAAGTATCTTGAATACCTGTTTTATCTATTAGTGTGTACGGCCCGCAACATTAAAATGTGCTTTTTATCTCTGTGGTGAAATGCAAGTTTAATGCTAAATTAGCAACAGAAGCTTCCCTGTGAAACACGAATATCAAGTTCCAAAAAAGTTCTGTAGCCAACATTTTCAAACAAAAATTTAATAGGTTTTGTTTAAAAAAACTGAAGGCCAAGGGCAATCTGTCTCATTCACCTGTGACAACCAAATTGCACAATATTTGTTTTTCTAGTTTAGACTTGGAACTCAGGTCCCAGTAGTGAGAGGACAGAGCTTTAATCCCTAGAAAAAATTCAAATTCCCAAAATGCATTATGAAAACCAATATAATCCCTCCTGAAGTCAGACACAAACCCAGAAAATACTTCCTTTGCCATTAAAATCAGCAGCAATCTCCATGATCTCTATTCCTTCATTTTTTATAGGTCTGACTTTCGGCAGATGACCTCGCTTGTTTGTCCCTACATGTTTTCCAAAATATAAAAGTGAAATAGAGTCCCAAGGGCACTGTACTTGAAAGGTTATGAGAGTTAGAGAATTTTAACCATGCCTGCCAAATCAGCAGATGGCTTGTGATTATAATTATATGCATCAATAAAACGAATAATCTTTACAAAATTTGAATTTCTACTAAAGTAAGGGATTTAGTAAGCAGATGCAACAGAATGCATTTTCTTTAACCCTTTTTGCAGGCATTGCTGCCTCTCACACAAATAATGAAGAGAGCCCTCCATAAAATAGTTTGACCACACGCTTTTGTATTATGGTTTTATTCCTTTTGACCAAGTATTGTTGTTGCTTAGATGAACTCATGTGTTTAGCTTCATTTTGTTCATGACATTTTTGGCATTTATATAGAGGATGATTCCCTCTCAAACCTGTACTTCAAAATGACATTTATTACTGTAAAATTTTAGAGACAAAATGAAAATGCTTTGCACTGAATTCATCCATTATGATAGAAAATCAAAATGGTTAATATTGCTTGGGTATTGTATTCAGTTTAGGATTTCATGGATCTCTACATTTTGTGTTCTAATTCAGCCAGCCTGATTAAGTTACACTGCTGGGCAGTATAATATTTTCTCAATGCTATGGAAAAATTTTTAACCCTTTTTGGTCATGTGATATTGTATGATGCATAAAAGGGTAAATTAAAATATAAATCATAATCTCAGATTTCACTTACCATTTATCTTGCAACTGATTTATATAACAAGATCTAAAATATATATGTAAAATTGTGACAAAAAAACAAAATAGGAATTAAAACTTATGTCTGAAGTAATGGTAGAAAGTCATACTACACTAGAATTTAAAAGCCAAGCACAAAGAAGTAAGTTAAATTGACTTTCTGGATTACACAATCAAAACATACTTTTTAAACATAACATTCTTGTTCACAAATGTCTTTAAACTTCTGACATAACAAAGAGCAAAATGTTCACAAAGTTCTTAAGTGCAATTAATTGGTGCAAAAGAAACAACTATGAGAAAAGAACAGTCTACATCAAGGATATTTTACTGTCATAATACCACATAATGTGTTTTGATTTAGATGGATGTATTTGAATAGCTTCAATACAGATTTTTAACTGGCTAATTATGCATTTTGAGAACATACGTTATTTTATTCAATACCATAGTAACTCTGATGCTGAGAGTCCAAAACAGCATTTTGACGCTTTTTAAAAAGTGGATTTTTTACTTGAGGGATGACAGAGCCATTACTCTGTATCATGTAAATCCTTCTTAGCATAAGGATTATTGACCTGATAGTCCATAACGGTGCCTTTGGAGCCATTACCATTTTGTTGTGCCAATCCAGCTGCTGTACATGTGCCCTGAGGGGGGAGTCTATTTACCTTTTGATGGATGTGGGGTTTACATAGATGACTCTTACTATCACTAATGAAAGTCACCTGTGGAAACCTCTTGCAAATAAGAAGGAAAGTAGAACATTAGTTCTTCACAATACCAGAGATTTTGAAAACATTTTAGAAACTTGTTTTCTCTAGGTATAGGAGGACAAATAAGTGGCTCATATTCAAAACTCCTTGGTGGAAGGAAACATTTATGTATTTATATAAACCTCAACAATTACCTAACAGATGGTCTTAAGATCTATTAAACAAATTAATAATGCCCTGATGCTCCAAACTCTTACACAAATGCTTAATTTTCTTCTAGTAAGCAGCCCCATTTACTTCAATGGGACTGCTTATATGTTTAAAGTTAAGAATGAGTGCAAATGGTTTCCGGGAAAGGGTCTTCATAAGTAGTTACCCATTGGAGAATTACAAATGAAGATCATGGAGAAAGTTTTACTGACATATTATGAATCCATATGATGTAAGCGGCTTTTAATTTTGAAAAGTTGGCAGTATGTTAACTTTAGAAAGACACAATGATGTTCATGAGCAAAAATGAGAGACTTATTAATAGAGCAATTGAGGTCAATTTTGCTTCAAAGATGATATTTTTTATTGCTAAAGAAATTTAACTTTAAATAAACAGGATCTTTGCTCTGAAATGATTCAAGATTATTAGAATTCAACAGCACTGTTGGTGCCTATACAAAATGCACAATAAGCTACAACTATATGCGTATGAACTATGTGCACATAAAACAAGATTCTGATCTCAGATACATAGGTATAAATCCAAATTTAATCAGTTGAAGTAAAAGGAATGACTTTTGACCTATACCAATGTAACCACAATCAAACTTTGGCTGAGTAACTCCAATCAGATCTTGGCCTCTTAGGACATAAAGTTTACTATGAACGTTATGTGATACATTTATGTCATAATACAGATTGAAGTGATGGTTCTAAGCCTGACAGAAGATTCCGTGTAACTGACCCTGGAGAGTGTCAGCTTCAAGAACTAAATCACAGAAAGACTTAAGTTAGAGGAGTCAAATCAAATATACAAGGTCATACAACATCTCAAATCCATACATAAAACTCCAAGGGTACATCTACACAGCAACATTATTTTGATATAACTTAGTCCATGTCTACACAGCCAGAAATTATATCAAAATTACGTTAAAATACTGTCAAATTGGAGGATTTCTTACTTCAACTTCTGTAACCCTCATTGTACGAGGAGTAAGGGAAGTCAGAGGAAAAGTGCTCTATTTCAAAATAAATGCTGTGTAGAAGCTCCCAATTTCAAAATAAACTATTTCGAAATAAGCTATGCAATTGACATAGCTCAATTTGCGTAACTTATTTTGAGTTAAGCCCTGCTGTGTAGATGCACCCCAAGTGATGTAAACTGGAGTTGTACATTGGGATGTAGTACAGTGTACAAAAACTTAATCTTTTTTACCATTTTAAAACTGTCATATATTACATAAGAACATGGCCAACTTTAACTGGTGTATAGACAAAAAACTTTTGCTTACCTAACACTCTACATATCGAAAAACACTTGAAAACGTAGGGAATAAGAAATGGAACTATGGAAAGCTATTTAAAATGTTATAGCTTAGTCTATCTAATTATTGTATTATTATCTTCATATAATACAGTGTTGCTCTTGTGAACTCAACAGGCTACACACTTGTATTTTGTAAGGATAATTTCCATAAAGGTCTGCTGAACTTGTTCAGCAATCTGTAGAAGCAACAGTACTGAATATCCTTTACCCTTGTTGACATAGGTATAAAAATTGCTGGATGGTCACGTGATAAGGCTATGCTCTCTTACAGCTGGTAATGCTGCACCTGAACTTGAAGAACTCAAACACCATCAGGCACAATGAGTTATATGATTAATATCAATTAGAAAAGTTCAAAGTAGAATTGCATCAGAACCCTTTAGCTTACCAACTCCCTGCTGATTTAACAATTACTAGCTAGCTACCCATTACAACAGTTTAAAAGGGAAGCTTCTTGTCTGACTACTGTATTTTTCATGTTTTCTGGGTTAACATATGGAACACATGTTGCTGAGATACAAACACCTAGTAGCATATGGTGAAAAAAAAAATTAAACAGAATTATACTGACTTAAGCTTGTTTACACTCTCCTCACTCACCTCCCCAAATATTTTAAGTAGAAGATATAGGAAGATGTGAAAGCTAGATTTGGATAGTTAACTACTACTTCACATGGAATGATTCTTAATATAAATATTGTATATTTGTCTGTGATCTTTGTATATGCATATTACAAAATGTATAGGTGCATATCTATAAATAGTAATTTCATATTTTGTCTTAGTTTATGTTAGCGTTGATAATACTGTACTGTTCTTCCATAGAAGGAAGTCTTTGGCAAGTGTTATATCTTAGTAAGCTGACTTTGGAGTAGAAAGGTTTTAACTATATGAGCAGATTACTCTGACGTCTTTATAGCATCCATTGACAACTATTTCACCAAATTTAATAGCTCTCAAAATTAAAAATAAAATCCACTGTGGTACTTGATGACTCCTGATTACATTATGTTAACTGTTTGCAAAAAGGGAGATGTTAATAAATGGCATTTTTTCTGCATATTTAAGTATTTTAGCAAAAAATGTTACTTAGTTCACACAAGTACCTTGTAATAAAATTATGCTGTCTTGACCTTATTATGCCCTGAGCATAATAAGTAGACTGAAAACATTTTAACAAAGCACACAAGATTTTCTGGGAACTTTCTGTTGTCATTTTCCAGGAATTTAAAATGTCCTGGGCCATTCAATCTAAATATTGAAAGTGCAGATTTCATCCAGGAATAAACATACTAGCAAAGGTAATTATAAAGGTTTTTATCTAGATTCTCTGTGATATGTACATACAAAATGAGTATTTAGCAACAGACCTTCACCTCTTTAATTTCAGCTTAAGTAAGAAAAAAAAGTGAGAGACAGAGAGCAGCATTTAAATTCTGAGGACTCTCTCTGAAAAAATAAAATATTTAGCAGGTTTCTGCCAAAGTGCATGGTTCTAAATACTGTACCATTCATTGAGGATTGTAAATCTTTGGCCAGTAGATTGCAATATGTATGCAATTCATAGCTACACATTTCCATTGCACAGATTTTTACAAAGAGGGAAAAAGAAAGTTCGTGCCTGTAAAGTTGATCAGATCCGAATGTACGTTTGGGGTAGTGCTGACAGTGTGGCAGTTATGTCAAAGAATAATTTCTCCCATCACATCCTGACTCACAACATCAAGTTCACTGAACATTCTGTTCCATTTTACTTTTGGAATTCAAAAAAACTTTTGTAAGATGAGAAAGACAGAGCGAGAGAAACCATCACTGATTTCAGAGACATTTTTTTTCCATTTCCTGAAGTGATACAAAAAGAAAAAAAAATCCCTTCACTATGACCTACTTGTCTAGAAACGGACTTTCAACCCCATGGTTAGACTAAGATTTGCTCTACTTTCTCCCTAGGGCATAATTGTCAGACTGACTTACCGTGTGCCTTTTAGCCTTTGTTCTGCCTCTCACGCTGACATCAGGGAAGCAGTGATGTAGAATAAAGCAGGGGTGGGCTAGGTTAGTCCACTGTTTGTGTCGTTGTGTGGTGTGCAGGGACACTCTGTGATACTCTAGTGAGCTGCTAAGCTTTTTTTGTAGGCTTTGTGTCATTTACTTAACGACCAATCTCATTAGCTGCCAGGGTACAATGGGCTGATGCATTTTCTATGTACATACTCTGTACGGTGACCCTCAAGGTTGCCGAAGGTCTATTTAATCAGTCAAATGCTGAATATATTTGCAGTAAATCACTAAAAAAAATGGGACCACAGAGGTATCTCATGCAGGTTTAGTATTTCCTGGGAGTTACTTGCAGGTAGTAAAGTGGCAGCAGATTTAAGCAAAAAACAAGGGTAAAGAAGGGAAGGAGACAGTCAGTAAGGTTCACACTGGTAACCTTTAATTTAGAAAACTTTGGGAGCACTCTAGTGCTATCTATGCTTGTTAATTTCTTCTTGCAGTTCATGCTTCAGTGTAATCATGTTATCACAGTTAAAGCCTTGTAAATAACAGCAGCAGCCACAAAATATAGATCCTTTAGTAGGTGTGGGGGTTATTTACTTGTTTATTGCAGGCAGCCTCAGAGCTGGCATCCTGGCATGTCAGCCCTCTCTTCAGTTACAAGGTAAAAACCCTTTTAACTCCTATGAAAAATGAAATGCTGAAAAGCCCTATGAATGACGACAGCTGTCCATAAGTATCAGGGAGAGTTCTATTGTCCAACTTGTCCCTGGATAAAATGAATACTTTACAGCAGAGGCTGTTCAGCTTGGCTAAAGAGTATGGGGAGAAGGGGAGGAGGTCACTGGAGATTTCGCACACTAATTTAATCTGGGAAAAGGACAGGCACTGCATCTCACTTGAACAGACTGGCGGCAATCTGGGCTCCCACAGAACTATCTCCTTTTGCCTGTGCTCTATTTATTCCTTATCTCTGTTTACCAACCGCTAGGTCCCTTTCATTCACACCACGAGGCCGTTCTCCTACTATCAGTCAGCAGCTGACACTGTGGAAGAGCCTCAAAGGCACAAAAAGAGGGAGGGGGGAATCAAAACTAACCAAAGCTGTATAAACAATGCAACAGTAGAAGTAAATGCATAAATCCTAATTCTCACCCCAACCCACAGGGTGCGAACAGAACCTTTATAGTAAATCCAGCAAACCCACCACAGTGAGCTATGGGCTATAGAGGAAACAGGAAAAGCCAAACATCATTCATGAAATCATCATTCCAAGCAAATGGGCACTGGGATATATTTTAACTGGGTTTTGCATGTAAAGTTTATCCCAGTTATGTATCTAGCAGCAAGTTCTGAGGGGAATGCATGCTGTGTGCCTGGTGAAAGGAGAGAAGGCACCTTGTCAAAGACCAGTCCTTATGCTTAAAGGTCTAAGAGTTGAGATAACTTTGCACTCCCACTTGGTATTTAACTTAGAAAAGCCCAAGCTAATGCTTGTTTAAAACTCATTGTGTGCTGGAGATTATAATGATGCAGACTATTTTATAGCTAGCATTGGGGCTTAAATTTGAAAATATTATTCATGGATGAATTTAATTCTGCCTTTTTGGTCAGAAATGTCACTTTCCTATGCCACAGTTATTAACAGAAAAGATTCTTCCCCTTATTAATTTTATGTAACTTTTAAATATTTGGGGGGGAAACATAGTGAGGGGAGAAGGAGACAGAGATGAAGGGAAACAAAGACCAAAGGATTTTTACTGAGAGAGAGGGTAAGGGAGAAGGCATGTTTTTCTGCTTGGCATTCCATTTTGTGGTGACTTTTGATCCCTGAATTTTGATGGAGTTTATCTAGTGATAACATTGAATAATAAAAATAACTTGATTTGTATTATTAAATAATGCACTTCTACTAGGAGAGGACTTACTAATACACATACAACATGGTGGTATTGTTTCAGTGAATCATTCTAGGTTTTTATATCTATATTAAACCTACTTTATCTCAAAATGCATAGAATGCTTTACCCAGAAAGAGAACTACATTTTTAATTAATATACTGGACTTTTAAATATAAGTATGGTTCCAAGGAATAAAACTGACATATTGTCAACTGCATGGTCAAGATCATTACAAAAATAGTTAAGAAAATATTGACCATTATCAAAGATGATCAACTGAACCAAATTTCAGATTTTGATTTCTACCTATGAGCATTATGAGCAATGAAGTCTTTACTACTTGGATCCTTTTTTCCAAATGAATTAATGAATTAAATTTATCCTTTCACCAGCTGCTAGGCAGCAGATGGAACCATTTCTGAAGCCTTGTTGAATTCAATCCATAAAACTCATTTCCTAGGATTAGCAGTCCAAAGTTTCTTTTAATGTTTATATACCGCTCGGGATTTTGATTTTCATGATGTTAAACTTTCAATTTAACTATTTTTTTTCATTTCATATCAAACAAATATGATCGTTTGGATTTCTATAGCTTTGTAATTACATACTTCAGGTCACATAAGGACAAGAATTCATTTCAAGAGTAATCAAAGGTTGTTATTTGTTTGTTTTTAACATTGCACCCCACCATAGAAACTGTTTATTTTGTAGTCAGAGATTAATTCTGATTTAAAGATTTGTATGCTTAAAAAGTTTAAGAACTATTTTAACATTAGCAAGTTAACGTATTTAAAATCACAATAAGTAAGTAATTTGTTAAGGTTACTGATGTGGAAAAGTGTTTGTACTGTCTACCACTGATTAGACCATATGACAGACATCCCTAAAATATGTTTTTGATATATACTTTTAAATATTAGTTGTAACTTTTTCAACACAAGATTTGTTTGTTTGTTAAATAACTGTAGCAAATAATTGTGGCACCTCAGGACACTACAGTGAGTGCAGCATTTTGATAAAGTAACTTTAAGTGTCAGTAATATTTTAAGGTACCATGGACAGCTCTAACTGATGTTGCTTTTCTTTCTTTTTATTTTTCTTACATCTGTCTCAGAGTTCTGCACCAGTCAGTCAAAGACCAAAGGATTCAAAATGTTATTACATAGTGGAGGCCTGTATTCATAGGCTTTACAAACCTAAAATAGAATAATGCAAAGGATTCCATTTATTAGGAAATCTTAAAGAAAATAAAGACTTCAGCTTTCAAAGATGTATGATACCAAAGTTTTAAAGATTAAAAACTCATGATCTCAAAGTCCCCCTGTCTATTCAACAAAGTAAATAAAAGTAAAACAAAAAGTGATTCACTGTTGTGTACAACAGTGATTTCCGCTAATTTGGCACAAGAAATCT